>CM046849.1:13940940-14373440 GCA_025618425.1 Heliocidaris tuberculata | reverse complement strand
CTGCCCAAGCATGCAAAAATCGATGCCAAATCTCTCTTTCCCTCTTAGAAATCCTTACAAAAAAGGCAACCTCGTCCTGAGCCTGTTGGTAAGTAAATTCTTAATCGGCCTCTATGGTTGCTCAGTAAAGCGGCATTTCTATTTTTCTCTGTTCAATGATAAAGGAAGGTTCCCAGCACCATCCGTTGCCATAGTAACACAGTTCTCGCTGTATCTAGACGCTTCCGTTGCGCATCTCCCGATCTTATAAACTGATAAAAATTTCCGAAAGCTTGTGACTTTGATTATTTCCTTCTAATTCAGGGTAACTTTAGAATCTGAACAAAGACCTCCTCCTATTAAATGAACTTCCGTCATACATCTATTACAAAATCACGCACTCCTATCAACTCACAACTCTTTTTCAGTATGTAAATAACTCATCGTAATTATCAGAAAGGCATATTTTATTCACATTCAGCTCGGGCAGTCTCATCTCACAGCAAAACAGCATTATAATCACATTTATTTCGGCACCAATTCATATCATTACCAATTAGATCTAACATGTGTTACAAATATCCTCTGAAATATGTAACCAGTTGTTGACGATGCTGTCTGCAGGTCAGTGATTTATTGTTTTTTCTCGTTATGAAGAGGTAGGGAAAAAGGTTTTCGGACTTGAAAAAAAAATGTTGTAATGTGAGTTGAGTCATCATCATTTCCGTAGCAATGAAGTCTTTGGGGGGGGGGGGGACTTTGTGTTTCTATGGCTACTTTCACGGAGATTTGTCAAGAAGTGGAACAAGAAAAGAAATATTCAGGGCTTTTGCCTGCAGTTAGTAGCAAATAATAATTTCCCGCCTCCATTTCCCCGATATCCTTAATTCCCGCTCGTGAGAGCTGCATTAAGACTCTTCACACGAAGCACATCTTCTGTCTGCAGGAATAATTTCAGGCGATTCTCAGTATTTTCAAGTAACGTAATGTAATTCGTATTAACATTATCAAAGAGGGGGATGGGGCGTCGTTGCTTTGCAACAATTAAGCATAACCGATAACCTTTGGCTTCTCTGCATCTTCTGAAGGTCGTCATGCTGTCAAACTCTAGCTTTTATAATCTTCCTGTTTGATGTTATTTTGGCTTAGTACTTAGGTGATTAACGTAAAAAATGATCGCTTTATTCATGTGTCATGTATATCATAATCTTGTTATATTGTTGCTGAAATTACGAACTGAAAACAGAGTTAAGTACAACAATCATGTCAATAGTTCAATAAATAACATGACAACTTTTTCGTTATCGATGATGAACTCAAGACATTCTCTAAAAATCCGATGTTTCCACTTTGCTTTGAGAGTGTAAGATTCAGTACCTCCAATCTCCCTACCCTTTTGTTTCACAGTTTTAACTTAATATTTGAATTTCATTATTCCCCTCTCTTATGCTAGGGGAAAAGAGTTTAAAAGGGACCATAACAGAATACGAAATGATAAATTCATTTCCCAAAGGTGCTCGCGGGACGTATTTGATTTGATTTTGAATGAAAAATTGGAAGAACGACAAGGGAATTCTTCAGTCCTCATTCAAGAGCACTTGCTACGACAGCCTTCAGGGATGTTCAGGAGGCAATGAATTGAAAATGCGGGTTCGTGACCGCGAATATCAAACAAATTCAACACACTGAAGGTCTCGGCATATCACAGGGCTCATTTTCCACAACGAGGATCAATATGAAAGTCAGCATTAAAGGGTACCAATTACCTATAACTATTTTGTTCTGTGTTCTATATGCAAAATATGAGCTTATAATGTTACTTCTATAAAGAGATATTGCAAGTTCAAATACATTCTCAATAGACTTAACAGGGACTTGTGATTAAACTAGTCGACACACCAGTACGCGAACGCATAGAAAAGGGCGCGCATGGAACCCAACTCTGACTTGGGTTCCGCGCGGAAGGTTTTCATTTTATTCTTTATTGTCGTCATACTCCTTAACGTTAACCCAAAGAATGCCAGGTATAGCGTCCTTTGGGGTTGGTTTTATACATAGTAGCTATACAGAAATAAATTAGTTTTTTTTTTTTTTTTTTTTTTTTTTTTTAGGTGACTGGTATACCCTTTAAGATGGCGCGCACCTCATCTTGCTCTTAAAAGATCTGAGGACGTTGACCAAATGTTTTGTCTGCTTAGAATTTCATGATGCCTGGCAAATAGAAATTGGATGGGATGAGGACGTCGTTTGGAGGACTCGAGTGTCCGTTCATTCACCTGCGTGCTAAGAACGGATGAGGCGGCCGGGAAGGTGGGATTTGTGTCTCTCAGGAGAGGGATGAGGGAAGATAGAGGGGATAGTGAAAGAGTAGATAGAAGAAACAGTGTGAAAGAAGAAGTAATATGGACGACGAAAATGAAGAGAAAACGTTAGAGAAAATGAATGAAAAGAGGGAGGGGAAGACATGGTAGATTAATAAATGAAAGACCTTCATGGAGGAAAAAAAGATATACAGAGAATGTAGAGGAGACAGTGAAAGCGTAGATGAACGGGAAAATTGGGAAACATTAATGGAATATGACAGCAAAGATGGAAGATGGAATATTACGTGTAAGCCTATTCTTCATTATGTCCATATATAGATATATATATATATTCAAAATAAAATGGAACCGAAGGTGAGGCGCGCAGAAGGGAAAGCAAAGCTTTTGTAATTAAATTATAAGGAGGGTTGAGAAAGATAATTCTGCCAGTTTTCTTACAGTATTTTAGGCGCTTTGTTCTCGGCTCTCGCCAACAGCTGCTTCGATAACCGTCAGAGAGAGTTCTTATCTTTCTCCATTCTTGATGCCATTCATTTCTCCCCTTTTTTATATCTCCTCCTGCCAAATTAGACGGCCGATCGCGCGGGATTATTTACAGCATTTTGAAATGTCACACGTAACATCACAAGGCAGAGGCTACATGACATATCAGCTCTTATTTTTATCGTTAGGTATTTGTGATTCTCACAAAATGACAGAGTCGACGTGCGGGTAATGTCGCGCTACATTAAATTAAATGTCCACTGCGTCGATTTTAATACGAATTACGAGCGCCGAGGAGGTGATTTGACTTTTAACCCTTTCAAGACAATTGACCACATTTTGTGGTTTGGCTCAATAACTTTTGATTCAGAGCTCTAAAAAATATACCAGATGTATGAGTAGAAAGAGCAAAATTTTCTGCACACACTATGTCCATTTTTGTTGCATGACCATATTGCGTTTGATGCCAGGAATTTTAAAAACGAGAATAAGCTTTGAAATCTTTAAATTGGCAACACATTGACAGGTTCAAAATGATTGTTTTTCATCAAAATTGGCAATTTTTTCAACTTTTCAACATATTTCTAACCATGTACATTGTTTTCAAATACATTACACCTCATTAGAACCATGTAGCATTAAAAGAAAAATATTTTTGTTGCCAATTTGAAGAACAAAATGTGATCAATTTAGCCCTTAAATAATTCCTGTCCTGAAAGGGTTAAAGTCATCCTCATCATGAATGTGTTATCGCGAATACCTTCACATTCGAACAGCTGGGATTGAGACGGCTGTGACTTCTTTCGAAATTTTAATTTCTGGGGACGGTACTAGCGAAAGGCCATTAGCAACGGTAATGATTGAAATCTACAGACGTGTTAAGAATGTACATCAAATGGTTTGGCGGGAAAATAGCAGATGTACAGGTTTATTGTAATATGTTGTGTTGCGTATGAGGCATGATAAACGAAGAATACATTCTTATCATCTTGTTTAGAACATGCTACATTTCGCTTTCTTTCCAGCCAGAATATCGTAAGATCTATGTTTAAAAACGCCCTTAATAGTTCTAGCTCCCAGCAGATCTTTGAAGACTGCTTTAGTGTCCTCTTTCAGGCATTGTCATAAAAATATTAAGGAAAATGTCACCCTTTGTCAAACGCCCGATAGTGTTAAGTCACATAAGTCGCATCTTGATAATCATGATAATGATGATGACAAGAATACAAACGATAATAATAATGATGATGATGATGATGATGATAATCAATTTTCATAATAAATATCAACATCGTAATAAAAAAATCATGAGTATCATTATCATCATCACCATAACCATAACTCATAACCACATCTTACTGAACTTCCAGTGAGACCACGTGTCCCCATCCCTCCCAGTTAGAGTCATACGTTATAGGTAAACAACACGTTCATTAAACTTACATCTACAGTACACCACGTACACTGTGGATTCACTGATATACATTCTCCACAGTTCTGTGCTCCTTGGCAAATCGAGCTTAGCTCTTCATCTGTCGAGAAAGAAAAGAAAAGAAATGCACAATAATAAATGACAATGCATGATAATGCATAGTACGGCACGAGAATACACGATAATGCAAGATAATGCACGATAAGGCACGATAAAGCACGAGGATACATGGTAATACAATGATAATGCACGTTTGTACAACCAACGACACTTTGTTATTTTGTTACTGACATTGTTTGGAGGAGCATGTCTTTCGAATAATGATCAGACATGTTCAGGCATGGTAATGTGTGATAATGCTCAATAATGCGTGAGGTACAATGATAATTCACAGTAATGTATAAGAATAAACGATGATGCCCGGGAATGCACAAAAAAACAACAACAACAACAACAACAACAACAACACGATAGTGTGTTGGGTTGGTAACTAATTAAGGGTTGGGCTGGTGACCTTTTTTCTCCTTCGTGGTAAAGCTTTCAAAGCGGGATTAATTTTGATCACAGATTTAAAGTTAATGTTGAATTCTGGTAAAGGTAACATAGATAATTCCCGAGCTTTCTCATTTCATTATTTTTTAAATGTCATTTTTGAAGAATATCATACAAGATTGCTCTTCAAATGCCATCATATTCGAAATATGACAAGAAATGGCTGAAAAGTTTGGACCAAACTCCTGTAGTCCCATACACTCATTTCCGGGTGCAGGGCATGTGCTTTTCCGTCAGTTCATTATTGCAAATTAAAGTATTTTAATGAAACAACGATGAAAGGAAAAACCCTACGAAATCCATTTGTTGCCATGTCAAGGAAAGTCTCAAAACAAAACATCGTTAGACATGTTAGACAACATAGTTACCACACAGTTTTTCCTGTTTTAGTTTCCTGATGAGTAAATCGTTACTTTACACGCTTCCGTGTACATTATTTTAAACCTCATTTCAGAAGGATTATAAAACATGGAAGTTTGGAAAAATGAAAGGGAATTTCCTTTCAGAGAGAAGCATTTCATGTAAATGCTTTACGTTGATTGCCATGTCATCATGGTCATGAGTTGGCCTACTCTTTAAGCTCAAAAATGTAAAAGTGCATGTTAACTATACAAAGGATGCTAAAGATGCTGCTTGTCTTTTTGTGAACTCAACATATGTTGTGTCAAATACATTATCCCATGATATATCTTGAGCTAAGGAGACAAGCTGCACATTGCGAGATAATGGGGAAAATATGAAATTTTGTGTATAAAACATATGGAGAGTTGTCCGACTAAACTTGTCACTTTGAAGCAACATTTCCAATTTGAGGATCGCTATAGAAAAAAAATTGAGACTGTTCAAACTTTCATAACTTTCTCAATTCGTAACCGATTTTGATGGAACTTTTTTTAAATTGCTTCTCTCTATCCTCTCTTTTCTTTAAATTGTTTTTTTCAAGGGTTTCATTCTCCTTTTAAAAAAAAAACAATCGACTGGAAACGTGAGGATCGTCGGCATGATCCCCGCTATACGGCAATTATGTCCTGAAGCAAGGCATTTTATCTACCTTACTCTTTTATCGCACATTAAATGAATGGTGTTTGACATGTTAATGCGTGTGTGAGAGTCTATTTAAAAATAAAAACAGAAAATGCTAATCGATTGAAATTAAACTATTATGTCATAATTATGTGAAAACCACTGCTTCTCCCAGTTATCTATTACATACATTAATCAGACGACAGCGCTAAAAGCACAATTTACGAAACCTCGGTTAAAGGGAAATCCAACCTTAATAGCAAGTTGCTCTGAAACAAAGAGGAAAAATCAGAGAAGCAGATTGGTGAAAGTTTGAACGAAATTGGACAAGCAATAAGAAAGTTATGAATTGTTGAAAGTTGTAATCACTATGCATATGGGGATTTCAAATTGGCCGAATAGGTAATGTCACTGTGATGTAGCTGTGGACAACTTCCCCATTCGCTCTAACACACACAATGACTAAAATGTCACCCTTTTTCAGAATGCATTACTCAGTAGGATCTTTTCGTTCATGAGGACCTATAACAATAATAATTATGCTATCTCCAATATATTTTGCGTACTGCCCCGAGGGTAAAAGCGCCTCGAAGAAAAACGCAAATTAATGATATTTTTGTGTACGACTAATGGGAGAGTTGTCCACAAAAATGTCACAATTGACTCACCAAATTGCCAATTTGAGATTCGCATAGATGTAGTGATCTCATTTTTCAAACATCCATAACTTTCTTATTCTTTGTCCGATTTCTTTCAAACTTTCACCATCCTGTTTTTCTTATTTTTCTGCTTTCACACAAATCATCTTATTACCAAGGTTGGATTGCCCTTTAAAAACTAATCGTAATTCAATCACTCACATGTATCCTTAAGAGTTTCCTCTCTTCGCTTGATGTGTTTTTATTTAATTTCCTACTCAGTCAATCAATTCAAGCAGTTCCAAGCTTAAGAATTACTTTCCTAAGAGGATATTTAATAGCGGTGATTACCCAATGACATTTAGAAATCTTCCATTTGGTGTAGCGATGATAGGTTAAGATTTCTGATTATAACAACTTTGAAAAACCACCATCTTATTACCAAAAGAAGGCACACACACGTACCACACACGATACAAGTATAGCTAATCTCAAAGAAGATTGTCAGTGGGAGTTTTGATAGCTCCATTTGAACATTTATTCCAGTCTTGAGTATCATTCTTTCAAAGCTTTCAGAGCTTTCATACAGTATAAGGCCCGGTTAACAAGAGGCGACATTTAGATTCCGTCATTACCTCCGCTAATCGAGCCCGTGAAGGCCATTGACCTATACGTGAGTTATCAAATGCATTGTTCATTTTGCAATCACTTTTTTAAAAAAACAATATCACTTTTTCGTGACGCACAAAAGAGGCCCGGCTTGACGCGAGGTGTCATTTGCTGACGTTAGGACCGCGTCAGTCTCTACTGTTTATGATGCATACTTTAAAATCAACCGAATTATAGATAGTTTTATTCTTTTTGATGGATATTTTATATAGCTTATCAATTTTTTTTTTCATTTATCTGTCACTATCATACCTATAAGGTGCCCCCCTCTCTCTCTCTCTTTCTCTCTCTCTCGCTCTCTCTCTCTCTCTCTCTTTAAAACTCATTTTATCTCTCTCAAACTCATGATCTTATCTATCGCAGCTAATGCTAAAAACCAAACATCCTAAACCGTATGTCTGCAGTATGCATATATTTTATTATGCATATATAGTACACCTCCCCCTGAAGTAATATATCCCCTATTGACCGTATGCCGTCTGTATGCTATAGTTTTATTGGAGACATCCTTCACTGTTAACAGTGTCATGATAGCAGAATATCCTCAGAGTATGAAGTCCAAGTACATAATATATACCACGAATACAGCGCGGTCGAGTCGTACGAGTTCACGGTCATTTCAGCATTTGAGTATTTGACAAGCTGCTTATGATGATGATGATTCCGTGAAGTTTTATGGTCTCATGTGGCTGACTGCTCAGTGTGTTATCATCGGTCACAAGAAGATACACATTTATACATCTGATATGTAAAGCAGAAGTTTATATGTGGGATTGTTGTTAAGCATTTGAATATACTCTCAAAAAGTGACGTGAAGAAAATAAAGATATATATTATTTATACATTATTAGATCTTATTTCATGGCACTGTATTATGCAAAATTTGATTTTTTTTTTTCTTCTTATAACTTCTATTTGGAGTAATCAAAGGCTCATTATCTCACTGTTTTAAAGTTTATGAAGCCCGTCCAGTTCACAGATTCTACAAATAGATGACGAGAGTAAATGTTTGTTTAAAAAAAAATAACGTTAAAGAGAAATAGTTTTGTTCTCAAAAATAATCCTAAATATCCATCCCTATCCATCCCCTAATTTAAATAAAAAACAGTAGAAAGCTCTATAGTATCCCCCAAATAATGTTTCAATGATATTATTTTGGATACGGTGTTCTTGAGTTAGTAAAATTGAATGTAATATATAGAGTATTATAATTGTACTGGAAGCATTATTTTCATGCATATACCAACTAATAGAAGCATGATAAGAATGACTTTAATTACAAACAGTTCGAAGCATCATCTGTAATCTGTAGAGTTTGGTATGTCACCGCTAACTTTTCCACCGTCTACAAGTCTGATGGTAATCATAGATAGTCACTGCAGATGTTTAATGTGATAATGGGTACACTGATTCATGAAGTGGAAGTGCAGTTTCAATGAAAGGTCAACCAAATTCTTGGTAAAGGCATTAACCTTACACTAGTCCTGTATACTGACTCATGGTTTAAAAGTGTTTAAAGGGGAATGAAACCCTGGGGAAAATCCATTTTTAATAAAAAGAGAGGATAGAGAGAAGCAATTCAAAAAAAGTTTCATCAAAATCGGTTAAGAAATGAGAAAGTTATGAAAGTTTGAAAAGTCTCAATGTACTTTCTATGGCGATCCTCAAATTGGCAATGTTGCTTCAAAATGACAGGTAGAGTAGGACAACTCTCCATGTGTTTTCTACACAAAATTTCATATTTTCTCCATTATCTCTAAAGATTATGCTTGTCTTTTTTTGAACTCAACATATGTTGTGTCAAATACATTTCTCCATGATATATCTTGAGCTATTAAGAAGGAGACAAGCTGTACTTTGAGAGATTATGGGGAAAATATAAAATTTTGTGTACAAAACATATGGAGAGTTGTCCGACTAAACCTGTCATTTTGAACCAACATTGCCAATTTGAGGATCGCTATAGAAAGTAAATTGAGACTTTTCAAACTTTCATAACTTTCTCATTTCTTAACCGATTTTGATGGAACTTTTTTTTTTAATTGCTTCTCTCTATCCTCTCTTTTCATTAAAAATAATTTTCCCCAGGATTTCATTCTCCTTTTGAAATATACATAATAGAAATAATATATTTTGCTAAATGGGCTAGAGAAAAAGTAAATGGAAAACGGCAGGTACAGGTGAGTTAATAGCAGGAAAGATGGAAGAAAGAGAAAGAAAGAGAGAGAAGGGTAAAAGGAATAAAAATAAATATAAATAGAATTAAAACTCTAAAATTACTTTAAAAGAAAGAACGGAAAGAACAAAAATAAGGAGATTATAAAAAGATGAAAAGATAAAACGATATTTCAATAAAGTCAAATACCAAAAGGTAAAGAAATGAAAATGTGGATGGAATACCAAAAAGAGAGAAAGGGATGAATTAAATCAGATAGAAAAAAAACAGACATGATGACAGGGAATGTGCTCACAAAATATAAGCCTCTACTTTAAAAAAAAAATATTGATGAGGCAATTGCATGATTAAATTGTATGTAATATTACTTTGGGAAAAGATTTAATGACCTTTCTACTGCAAAAAATAAAAATATACATCATACTATTATCATGAATAAAATATTTCCTGGGCCCTCTTGCATAAAAAAGTTGCGATTAAACGCAACTCAAAAAATTAAACGCAACTCCATTTTCAACCAATCAGGATCGCATATTTGGGACTTGCGTTTAATTATTTGAGTTGCGTTTAATCGCAACTTTTTATGCAAGAGGGCCCTGGTCTGCACATGGAGAAGTACGTGCAATAGGCAAGGTCGATTTAAAAGTCTTATTTGGCCTACTTTAAAGTGAATTGGTAACTTTGTAGAGGCTTGATAAAATCTGAGCTTCCTGACCCTACATGCTATCAGGGTATGTAATATGGTGTAAAAATGAAGCCCAGGAAAAAAATGCACTTCAAAATCATTCATGTGCTTCAGAAAAGTAAACATATACAAGTGATCGGAAATGCCATACTCATTTCCTCTCATAGACTGCAGTGTTAGACTAAAGCGTACCCCTATACGGTTTCGTAAATGGCAGTATTCAGTCATAGATATCTTTAAAATAACATTGTATAATTGTAAACTTTTTTATGCTTGGCTTTTTATTCATCCTTCTGAACATCATTATACAAGACGGATATCAAAATTCAACAATTTATTAAATCAAGCCTCCACACAGTTACCGATTCCCTTTAAAATATTCTACCATGGGCTGCATAATTAAATAAATGCTTTTCCTCGATCACTGTAATAGTACATAATCACCAGTCAGTTGTTGTGCTTTCGTTCATTAACAAAGCAACGTTTATATGGCCATTTGTTTTTGCTCAGGTCTGCGGTAGGTTTTTCACCGCTCACTAATTAATCTAAAAGAAATAGCCTATATGCCTCTCTACTTTCGCTTCTCATTTAGTCATATCCATTCCAGCGTAACGGACCTGAATGACATTCAGTCCTGTTATTTGGTTGTTTAAGATATTCAAAGCGAAATCAAGAATCCCAAAACATAACCTATCAAGTGCATTCGACACATTTGACTATCAGGGACATACACAGCAATTTTACAGTATTTCGCTCAATATTTAAAGAAGAATTGACTGTTTGTAACCGTAACGGACATGAAACAAAATGGACAAGGATGTGTTTCTCATGTGAGGGTTTTTTTTCAAGAAATTCATCCTTAAACATGTTAAAAGTACTTCAATCCTAGTGATATACCACTCCAATTCAAGACTTTGTTTAGCTCTTTTGTTTGATAAAGGTAGCCCAAATAATTATTCCTGGAGATATTGCGATTTAAAAAAAATTATTTTACGGAAGTGAACGTTATCCGTGGAATTGTCCACGTCTCTCTTCCCTTCCTCTCCCTCTCTCTCTCCCTCTATCTCTCACTCACTCTCTGCCTGCCTGCCTCCTCTCACACCTCCACACCCTCTCTCTCTCTCTCTCTCTCTCTTTCTCTTCATATATATATATATATATATATATATATCTCCTGGTCTGGGTAATTTTCGTAATTATCTTGGGGGTTTTACAGAGGCGGCGCTCCCGGGGGGCATGGGGGCACAGTGCCCCCCCCCCCTTTTTCAAGTACCCCCAAAGTGCCCCTTTTTATCTATGAAAAGTGCCCCTTTTCTTCGTATAGTGCCCCTTTTTATTTCTAATAAGTGCCCTTTTTACCTTCTGATAAGTGCCCCTCTTAACTTCAGATATCACTGCCCCTTTAGAAATCTGGGCCTTTGTTTTTCGTCTGATTAGTGCCCATTTTCAGTTCTAATAGTGCAATTTTCCCTTCTTATAAGTGCCTCTTTTCACCTCTGATAAGTGTCCCTTTTTCTTCGTATGACTGCCCCTTCTTCTTTCCAATAAGTGCCCTTTTCATCCTCTGATAAGTGCCCCTTTTAAGCTCAGATAAGTGCCCGATTTGAAATCCGACAAGTGTCCCTGTTTTCGTCTGATTAGTGCCCATTTTCCGTTCTAATAGTGCAATTTTTCCTTATGATAAGTGCCCTTTTCACCTCTGATAAATGCCTCTTTTTAAGTGCCCCTTTTTCTTTCTAATAGTATTATTTTCCCTTTTTGATAAGTGCCCCTTTTGTCTTCTGATAAGTGCCCTATTCATATACCTATATATTTAATATATTTTACCTATATACCCCGATGTCGCTTACAAACTGTGCCCCAAAGTCCACAAAAGAGCCATATACAAAGTTCCAAATAATCAGAGAGGCTTCATAATAATAGAAGTTGTACAGGGAGATGCTACGAGAGGCTCAGAAGTTTACGGGATATAATTACAGGACATATGCAGTGAGAAGAGTACAAGATGCTTTCCAGGAACACAAATCAGAAACAAATCCAGAGCTTGTAGAGGGATACATCAGAAAGGCACAGGACAATCTGCTGATAATCAAAAGACAGGCCGCCATTAGCCAACTCTACAGGGAACCGAAACTGGTCATCGAGAGACACACTGCAGAGAAGAGCTAGCCAAGAGAAGACATGTCATGCGGACAGTTTCCTATGCAATAACAGGGGTCATGCAAGTGACAATGAGTGAGGATTCTGGAAATATGGATTCCCCAAAGTGACCTCTTTTCTGTTGGGCTAAGACCTTTGTCTCCTTTTTCTGTTAACCCCTGATGCTGGAGGAGGAGGATACTCGACTAAAGCTCAAACTCATCAGTGGGACTTTGGACTTGGGTGAAAAGGAAAGAGACTGTGAGAAATCAAGATTGTAAAGTTATGTCATATGTGTGTATACATGTACATTTAAATGTACAGTAAATGTTGTCATGGACACAAATTGTTGATATATTTGTGTAAAAAACCTGATGTATCTTTTTTACCATGCTAGTATGTAATCCTGTATCGGGATACAAAAATATATAGGCTTCCGTTTCCCTCATATCCCTATTTTCATTAACTACATATGAACGAGATGTAATACATCTTTGATATATGGAGCTTTATCTTTACTTCACTGTAGTGTTCCAACATTTTGCTTTGATGACTTTTTTTTTTGGGGGGGGGGGGGGTTGAAGCGCTCTTTGAGAGAGGAGCAGCTCTGACAGCCCTCTCTTGTTTTACTTATTTTGAGCATTATCCACAATGTTTGTGACTTGCAAAATATAACCAGTCTTTTGGTTATATACCTTGGAATCTGCTGGACAAATTTTGGATTATTTCTCATCGTGGCAGAGGAGATATTCCAGTGGACTTGTTTCTCACTTTGCTAGCTCTGACTGTAAACTTGAAGGAGCCATGCTAGTTGCTGCTCAGTCAGGCACACGGTTCTCTATTCAACTATGTTGGATCGTTACATGAAGCTCGTCATACACTAGTGAAAGTGGTGCACTGATTGGCTTCTGTCTTTTGTCCATTTTTCACTGAAATTTATAATGGGATTACTCAGCATGTTGTTGGTCCTACTCCTTTTGTGTGGCCCCTTCCTTGAGGTGGATCTCTACAAAGCACCTTGGACCTCCTCATATGTGAATGCAGTGAACAATAGATCATAGCCACACAAGTACAATGGAAGGAGAATCTTCTACTACTGCAATTCTACTGCAACCTTCAATGTTTTATTATTGGCAGCAGGTGATATTGAGGCAAGCCCTGGCCCAGAAAGTAAAGATAACACTGACGGTGAAAATAATGAAGAGCTTAAAATTTTCCCGAGGATACGGTATAGTCATGATAGTAGAGCAGCCCTTCTGAATCTCGATCATAACGGTTATGTTTCCTCTAATGTTTGGGCCACTGTGAAGTCACTTGGCATCAATGCAAATGGTCTTACAGCTAGAGGTACCAGAGGAGGTGTCAACCGAAGGAGGAACGTAAATTCTTTACCAAGTGACCCTTGCCTTCTAACAACTCGTAAGAAACCCACCTATTCCGGTGACCGAAAGGGGAACTGCACTTTGTGCCTTATGAACACCCAGTCTGTCTGTAACAAGGCTGATCTTCTAACTGACCATTTTATTGAGCATGACTTTGATATTGTGTGTCTGACAGAAACTTGGTTGTCCAATACAGAAAAACACAGTAAAATCATAGCTGATTTGACACTTCCAGGTTATAAGTTCCACCATGCCCCTCGTTTGAATCGTATTGGAGGAGGAATAGCTGTTATCCATCGAGACTCAATCAAATTGGTAACATCACAGACTCACACTTTCTCCAGCTTTGAAAGTATGTGCTGCGATCTTATACCTGATAACAGTTCTTTGGTTTCTGTTAAGCTGATAATACTTTACAAACCACCATACAATCGAAGGAATAAAACAACATCATCAATGTTTCTTCAGGACTTTACTGATTACTTATCTGTTTTATCGGCATCGCCTTCCAAACTTGTGATCATCGGTGACTTCAATATTCACTGGGACGAACAAGCGAATTTTGCTGACATCTTGAAGTCCCACGACCTTCTTCAACATGTTCATGAGTCCACACACACCAGTGGACACATCTTGGACTATGTCTTATCTAGAAGTGGTGAGGATGTTATAAAGTCAGAAGAAGTCTCCGCTTTTCTTAGTGATCATGCAGCTGTGCACTGTGACCTTGATATCTCCAAACCAGCACCTCGTCGGTGTGAAATGGTGTATCGGAAATTGAAGGCAATAGATCATGACGCCTTTGCTAGAGACTTAGAGTCATCAGACTTGGTTCAGAAACCAGAGACTGATATCAACTGACTGACTGATCAGTATGAAAGAACTTTATCAAATATTCTTGATAAGCATGCACCAGTCAAACGATGTGCTGTTGTTACACGTCCGCCAAATCCATGGTATTCAGAGGAGATCACACATGCAAAGAAGCTGCGAAGGAGATTAGAAAGGAAGTGGCGAAAGACACGACTCGAAGTCGATAGACAGTGTTTCAGAACTCAGCGCCAGGTTGTCTGGGATATGATTGAGCAGGCCAAAGCATCTTACTTTGAGAAGCAGATCTCTGATTGTGTTAGTCAAAGAGATGTATACAAAGTGATAGACAAGATGCTTCACCATCGCAGTAAATATATCCTTCCTACATGTGGCAGTGACCAAGAGCTTGCGGGAAAGTTCAGCTCTTACTTTTCCACTAAGATAAAGGACATCCGAGCAGGACTTGATACTGAAGTGGTAACTGGAACAAATTTGGTAAGTGACTATCCTCCTGCGAAAGATCAAGGGCTTGACAGTTTTGACTTGACATCGGACGAGGAGGGAAAGAGGATTATAACTGGTTCTCCATCCACTTCTAGCTCACAGGATCCAGTTCCTACCTGGGTAATGAAAAGACACTTACATCTTCTTCTGCCAAGTATAACACTCAAAGTGAATATGTCACTTGGAACAGGTGTTTTTCCTAGCTCATTCAAGGATGCTGTTGTCTTCTAAAAAACCTCTGCTAAAAAAACCAAGACTAGACCCTGATACCTTGAAAAACTATCGACAAGTGTCTAACCTTAAGTTCATCTCGAAAGTCTTGGAAAGAGTTGTGGCCCAGCGTCTTCAAGAATATCTAGAGCTGAACGATCATGGTGAACCACTTCAATCAGCTTACAAGAAGCATCATAGTACTGAGTCCGCCCTTATCAAAGTTCATAACGATATTCATCAAGCACTCGACCAAATACAGGCAGTGTTCCTGGTGCTACTTGATTTGTCAGCAGCTTTCGACACTATCGACCAGGATATACTCATCAAGCGGTTTAGTTCGATTGGTGTGAAAGGATCTGCTCTTGCATGGATATCTTCTTATCTAAGTAATCGTTCACAGGCAGTCCAGATCAGAGAGTGTATGTCCTCTGCAGCTGAGCTTCCTTATGGTGTCCCCTAGGGTTCTGTGTTAGGTCCGTCATTCTTCAGCATTTATGCCAGCCCTCTTGCCGAGATTGCACGGTCCCATGGCATCAATATACATCTTTATGCAGATGACACCAAGCTATACATATCGTTTAATCCATTAGATCCTTTAAGTGAAGCCTCTACCAGACATCAACTTGAAGCCTGCATCGATGATATGAGAGTATGGATGATACAGAACAAACTGAAACTGAATGATGACAAGAGTGAATTTATGATAATTGCATCCAAACACTCGGCATCTAAGGTCCAAAGTCAGTCAATACGCATAGGATGTGTTGATGTAAAATCTGTGTCAAGTTGTAGGAATCTTGGAGTTCAGTTTGACTCTGAAATGTCAATGGCAGCTCACATTTCAGCTACATGTCGATCTGTTTATATGCAAATACGCAACATTCACAGTATCAGAAAATCTTTATCAGATAAGGTTGCAGCCTCTGTTATTCACTCGTATGTTATGTCTCGTATTGATTATGGAAATGCTTTATTGTTCAAGGCCTCTTCTTACCAACTTGCCAAACTGCAACGGGCGCAAAATTCTGCTGCTCGGGTCCTCAGTAGAACATCTAAGTTTTCCCACATTACCCCAGTTCTCAAAAGTCTTCATTGGCTACCAGTATGCAAAAGAGTAGAATTCAAAATCTTACTCCACACATGGAAGGCAGTTAATGGTCTTGCTCCACAATATTTGCAAGAACTTGTCTTAGAATATGTCCCAGGTAGAAATTTGCGCTCTTCTGGTAGCAAACAATAGTGCAAAGGACTAAGTCTTGTCTAGGAGAAAAGGCTTTTACAGCAGCTGCTGCATCTCTGTGGAATGCTCTTCCTCTGAAAATCCGATCAGCAGAATCCCTAGGAATATTTAAGTCAAGTCTAAAGTCATACATGTTCTCATCATATTTTAATTAAGTATTTGTTAACTATATGTATGCATTTTCCCCCTTCTCTCGTTCACTTATATGTGTAAATTATTCCTATTGACATCCCTCTGCGCCTCAGAATAGTGTACTAGATCGATGTCGCATTACAAATGCTGTATTTATTATTATTATTATAGATTCCCCTACTGATATCAGCACAATGTGAGGCACTGGAGCAGGGGGCAGGAGGGGCACAATTCCCTAAATTATACAAGAATGAGCAGTGCCCCTAAATCATAACAGGAAGGAGGACAAATTTTTTTCTAATTTTTTTCCAAAGCTCGCTCGCTACGCTCGCTCGCATTTACTATTGCCTTATCATATTAGGAAAATCGCTGCTATTCAAAATATCTTAAATATTTTGCTCGCTCGCAAATGAATATCAGACCATTACACTCAACTGCAAAGTAGTTTTTATCTAGAACCATGTTAAGACATAAACAATAATGTGTCGAAAATGATCCTCGATAGTGTATTAATCAGAATGTAGCGGTATGCTAATGTCTCAGAGTGGCATTTTCCGCCTTGTTTTCACCCTTTGTAGGTGCCCTTCCCCCCCCCCCCCCAAATGCCGCTTTTTGTTGGTGCCCCCCTCCCCACTTTGAAAGACGCTCCGCCGCCCCTGGGTATTTATCACGTTTATAATCTGCGTCTATTTTGATTGGCACATAACTCGTTTTCTCAGGTTACGCTTCTCTTTAATATCCTTATAATAATATATATAATATATAATCTCATGAATGCCATAAACATGATAAATCCCATGCATGGTCATCATGGTTTATTATCTTAGACTTGAGTTTCATTTCTATTATAAAGTCAATTATCATTTGTTTAAATCAGGAATGCCATATATGTAATCATTTCTTATTTAAAATAATGCTGTGACAACAATGCGTTCAACAAGGAAATTATAATCACGCCCACATTATATCATGAGAGTGCCAGAATAACACATCAAATTGCATTTTCTCTGAAAATTACATCAATTTCGAATTTGATTAAAATAATGCAGAGATATCCACGTTTCAGGATATAGGACTAATATGGACCGAATCAAGGACATATATAGGCCTATTCAACGAAATTATTATCATTGTTATTTTGAGCCGTTTCCTCTGGAAAATAAATGGAATTCATTGTGTGCCTGAACGTATGAGGATAAAACTAAAGGAAGCTATATAAACAATAACAAAATAAATATGTTGCCATGTTGCAGCGGTGCATTGTATCAATAACAGTACTTCCTGTTATTTTCATTTATCATGAACAAGTTCTAGGAAAGGTGAACAATAATTTGTGAACTTTCTCTTTCGCTTTATATCAGTTTGGAAGATGATAACAGAAGAAATGTACCCAGAGAAGGATTGCTCTTCACATGCCCTCATATTCGAAATATGAGAGGAAACAGTTGAAATGTTCGAGCCAAACTTTAAAGCCACATGTGTGTGTAGTCCCACAAACACATTTCTGAGTGCAGTGTATATGACTCTCTGCAGGATTGAGTCATTTTGGAGATTCCAAAACCTTACAACATACTCCAATTCTTATGTACTATATAATCAACCTGTCCCAATCGATTTGAGACAATTGCTTTCAAAATGTAACAAATTGCATGACCAGAACTAAACTTGATCTTTAATAATGTGTTCGGACATTTTCAAAGAACTGATGAATGTGATCTGATGAATCATACATGCATTTTAACAGAATATTCTAAATGCATGGTTGAAAAACCAGTGTCAGTACATTGATCTATAGTAAGACGCAATTCTGTAAGACTCGATGCTGTTATTCCCAATCACCATCAAGAGCAAGAACTCACACGTGACCTACACGGGGTAACCTCGCTAGTCATAAGGACCACTGTTCATAAGGACCACTTATTCATAACGCATGACTAAATGAATAACGGTCTTGTATGAAAAGCGGTCCTTCTACATAGCGAGCAAACCATAGACAAATTAACTCGCTATTCATAAGGACTTCCAATAATAAGGACCACTATTCATAACTATTCATAAGGACCGCTATTCATGACGTGTGTTAAATGAATAGCGGTTTTCTGTGAATAGCGGTCCTTAAGATTAGCGAGTGGACCCCCACCTACACACTTAGTTATTTTAAATCAAATCCACAGTCCCACAGGATGTAGATGTAGGGCATTTTTATGAAGGGTCTGTTCATTTTTTGTGTAGTGCAATAACTCTTTATGGGGTTGCATTTATGGGTACACAGATGATGGGTTTGCAAAAGTGAAAAGTAGGGCAGGATGGAAAACGATCGCCTGGCATTTAAAGTAGAATCGGCGTCATATGAACCGTAATCTTTAGTCGACAATCCTTGAAACTAAACCGTGAACTTCCGGTAGAAGTCCGACTAGACCCCTATGACCCTGTTTGGTAGCGCTGGCATTTCCTGATATTGATAGTGCTTTATGAAACACCAACATTATCTCTCAAAATCCCACACCATGCTGGTAAAGCAGTGCTCCAACTAACTAGCTGGCCCTTTTGTAAACGAATATTCAAAGAAAACAAGATCTATACTTTTGACTTTTTTTCACTATGACCCTCTTGTAGGCTTTATCAACTAATGATCTGTGATACATTATGATAACTATCATGACTGTCTAATGTTATGTCGAATTAAAGTCTTATTTCCTCTCTACCCTATTTCTATTTGCCTAATCAATTAATTGTTTATCAAAACATTGTATCCATGGTCAAACTATGGTGGCACCCTTGTAACATTTCAGACTTTTACAATTACATGTACCCTTCATGCATTCGGTTTTAATATGAGCGAATAAGTTAATTACCACATGCAAATAAGATACCGTAATAATATTACCGTATCATTAATTACATTTGTCACATCTACAGAAATCTCCAAATTTGTAACATTCATGTATGCATATATAAACGCCACTACGAAAGAAGATTTTGTTATAGATAAAGTTGAGTTCTGGTCACGAGAATGAAGTGTGAAAGAAACTGTCTCAAAGCATCTGGGAAAGGTTGATTAGAATTGGTGTATGCTGTAAGGTTTTGGAATCACCAAAATCATAAGAAATTGACTCAGTCCTGTTGAGAGTCACATGCACTGCACATCTGAATAATGATTTCTCTTCTAGAAGTTTCTATGTTCATAAATACATAAAGAAACTGAGAAATAACTTCCTTCCAGAAGATTCTTCAATTACATAACAACAGAAATGTGTATATGGGACTACACACAAATGTTCGGCCGGAACATTTCAGCTGTTTCTTGTCATATTTTGAATATGAGAGCATTTGAAGAGCAATCCTTTTCAGGGGACATATCTACTATGATAATCTTCCAAACTAACATAAAAAGAATTAGTAGGCTCACAAATTATTTTGTTTACCTCTCCCAGAACTCAAGCTTCCCTTTAAACTTCTCTTCCAACTCTGCACAATATATATGTATGTATATATATATATATATATATATATATATATATATATATATATATATATATATAATATTATATATATATATATATATATATATAACCTACTTTGTTAACTGTCATAATGAAAATGTTGCACTAATCAGTCACAATGTTTTAATTAAGTCGCTTGTGTTAGGAAAGCAGTACTGAAGCTCCTAGCTATTACAAAACTCAGAGTCACATACCATACGTAACGTTTGTCCGTTTACCAATAATATTATTTCAAATTTACACTTGATCGCTACGGTTGCCTAGCTAGGTTTTCCCGATGCACGCACCCTCAACGCTAACTTAATGTGGGTGAAAAAGGCGGCAAAAGATAGATAACAAAAAACGGTGATGGGAGTGCGATGAACATACGGTCATCCAATCTCGATGGCCATGTTAATATTTCATGCTCTCTTCGTCTCTCTGCCCTGGAGAGTGGAAGTTATACTGTCGCCTAATCGGATTTAAACTTACTGCTGGGGGTAATCCAATCTATGATTTACCACATTACCGCGAAATTCAACTTTAATTTGAGAGGATGAGACGGGCAAGACTCCTAAGGTTCCTCTCTCTCTCTCTCTCTCTCTCTCTCTATCTCTCTCTACCTCTCACGGTTGCTTTCTTATGTTATCTTTTTCCTCCTTCCTTCCATCTTTCTCTCTGATAGATGGGTAGAATTTTATAGCTCTCTCTCTCTTTCTCTCTCTCTCTCTCTATCTGTCTCTCTCTGTGTCTCTCTCTGTCTTTCTCTTTATCTCTCTTTATTCCCCCCTTCTTCATAATGGGGTGGGTTGTGCAATATAGTGCTACTGCTTGCCCACAAATCTGCAATTCTGAGATATCAAGCACTCCGGAGTTAGCCTTGCAACGCACGTCAATTGAAGATTACAGGCTGTGATTCTGACCAACTTATCATTTGAATTTGAATATATTAATTTTGTAAATTTGAATGCCATGGGTCAAGATTATGGTCGTGCATGTAACACATTTTGCATGAAAGAGAGGGTTAGTATTATTGCAGTGATATATATAATAGTACAGCGCTTAGAAACATCAGTATTAAGCTCTATATAAATGATATTAATATTATTATTATTATCATTATTATTATTATTATTATTATTATTATTATTATTATTATTATCATCATCATCATTGTCATCATCATCATCATTTTATATATTGAACCAGCTTAAAGGATGATCTTTAAACACAAAAATGAAAAATTCATGACACTGGAATTTCCCTATGTTTTTACTAGTTTCAAAGCAATTTTACACCTTAATTATACACCAATAGAATATGCAAAACTAAGTTTATACTATTTTTGTCAAGATATTGACAGAAATGAATACATCACGAGGACCAAGCACTTCTAGTTCTCACCACATTAAACATCCGACAACATAACTCTGCTATTCTTCGAGCTTGTGTCAAGCATCCCATCTTCATATTCTGTCAATCATGGAACTATACAGGCAGGAAACCATGTGTTTCCCGACTCGAACGACTCTCAAAAGCTTTCGAACCTCTGAGCATCAACAGCTCTAGAGCCCATTCGCACTAGCGAAATATGAACTCTCTCGATAGCTGGGCCGTCCAAGTGATGAACACACTTAGAGTATTAATATTGTTGATTTTAGTAAAAGATGAATGTGGTTGAATTATACTTGAAGCTTTATGGAAATTTATTTTGGAAAGTTTCAAGCAAACGGGTAAAGGTCTATTTATTTATTTATTTATTTACGTTTTATTTAAAAACAGGGTAGTCTTTTCAGAGCCTATAGGCCTGCTTTAAAAAAAAGAGCCCTGTGTACATACAAAGAAAATGAAACTGGACAATGTTAAAATACAGATACAGTATAACGTGAAACTGAGTGAATACAATAGTAATAGCATACAAACAACATAAAAGAAATATGTTTTAACCGTGTTAAAATGAAAACGTGCATTACTTTCTTTGTTTTGGTTTTGTTTTCAATTCTGGGGGTATTTCGTAAATGTAGTTGGGGAGAAAATGTTCAGATATGCTACAGAATACAATTTTTTTTTCTTTTTTTTTTCCAGACGGCGCAATGTTTGATCCGGAATTTGCTTAATTGACATTTGATAAGCTTGCTTCATTTAGTTAAATATATAGGGTTTTGGGCTTGGGTTGTGATTGCTTTTAAGGATTAGGAACAGGGCCTGGACAGTAGAGCATAATTATTAGACATGGGTTCTGGGTTAAAGTTAGCAATTCGACCAGTGTTTGAAAACCAGATCACAGTTATCTCGTATACAATCAAGGAAATGAATTCTGAATACAGACTTACTTGCATGTACTGTGAAAACTGTCCAGACGAAAGTAAGAAACAAAACAACATCCCTTCCTAGACGGTTTGTCCTGTGTGGTAGCTTGACAGACAACATCTTCTTTATCCTCCTATATTTTTGACGGATAATGTCCTTTACACGTCGTCTGCTGATATGACTTCACAAAAAAAGTAGTCGCTGCTTTCCCGCGGTTTATCCGCCGTCCCTCAAATCCGCACCCCAAGCGAGTTGACGAGAGGGCTCCCAGATGATGAACGAATGTCAGTCTGTAATGAGAAAGGAGAATAAAATGGGAAATGTTGAAAGGAAAATAAATATTGAAGCAATATGAGATGGTGCAAGCAGTTCGTTTTATATCAGGACCGCAATGTACATTGAACGATGTGAAGCTGTATAGTAAACACTAGAATCTAAGGTAATGCGGAAGAAAAAAAAATGCAATGGTAGCTATCGAGGCATAGATCATATGCATTTTGACTACACAATGTGTTGGTACCACATCCTCAAATGCTCAAACATATCAAAGGAAGCAAAGTCATCATTAGACAAACGGAAATAAACCAACGGTGTCTGTAAGCTTTAGTGCAGTCGGACCAAATCTGAAGACGAGCGAAAATAGATTCAAATTCAAATTATTGACTAAAAATCCAAACTTAAAGGATCGTTCTCAATTTACAATTTTCAAAATAAAAGGGCTTTGGGATTTAAAGGGATTGATTAACTTTGTGAAAAATTGTGAAATCAGCTCAAATGCAAGTGAATTGTGTGCAATCCTCTAACTACATATATAATTAACGGGATATGTGAAAGTATGAGAGAAAATGGAACCCGTTTACTATCCTAAAAAAGAGAAAATCGTGATCGATCGCTAGCGCAAGTCGCTCGGCTTCTTCGCTGCGCTGCTGTCACAAAAACCAAGCTCCGGCGCTTGGCGATTTCAGAGCGGGTTTCCAGCCCGTACGGTATTCTGTGATAGAGCGAGGTATGCCAACCGTAAGAGTTCTTCAGGGTTCGATGGTACTCTATCCCGTCATCAATGTTCAATCGTAAATATCTTGATATATAAACGACCGATCAGCTTATAAAACTCAGGCGATTCCTGTCTGACCTAAAGGTTTGCAATTATGATTACAGCATTAGCTGGAACAGTGATTTATTTTTTTTCAATCCTGGGCAAAGTTAATCAATCACTTTAAGATAATTACTGACGATGCGAAATATGAAGAGATAAGCTGGTGGTTCCCCCTCCTCTCCCTTCTTCAAGTGACGCCCCTGTTATGAGCGGAAAAGTTCCGCTTCGAGTGAAACCTGAAAGATTGTGTGAGCTGCGAGTTCGACACCTGACATTCAAAGAGTATGTCGTGGTGAAGGATAAGAATGAGGAAATGAAGAATGAGAAGCGAAGTGAAAGGTCGCAAGGTGTTCCGAGCCAGCATGGCATTTAAAATCTTCGGCTTTAAAGGGAAGCTTGAGTTCTGGGAAAGGTGAAAAATAATTTGTGAACTTTCTCATTCTTTTTATGCCAGTTTGGAAGATTATCATAGTAGATATGTCCCCTGATAAGGATTGCTCTTCAAATGCTTTCACATTCAAAATATGACAAGAAACAGCTGAAATGTTCGGGCCGAACATTTGTGTGTAGTCCCACATACACGTTTCTGTGTATGAGATTCTCAGCAGGTTTGAGTCAATTGCTTATCATTTTGATGATTCCAAAACATTAAAGCATACACCAATTCTTATGTGCTATGAAATCAACCTTTCCAAATTGCTTTGAGACAGTTGCTTTCACAATTTAATCTCATGACCAGAACTCAACTTTATCTTTAATACACCCTTTGCAGGTAGACTATAAACCATGATAAAAATGTATCACTATAGCGTATAAGCTTCACAGCACGATTGTACACGAGATACAGAGAACATGGCGAAGGCCAATTTTCAAATGTATATTTCTTTAGCAGAAATTATTGAGACAAAACACAGCATTACAAGTATTTGCAAATTGCTAAAGTGTATATTATTCAGGACCATAATATCCAAGAATTGGACGGTATTCATCATTCTGGACCTCTAGTTTGTATTCTTTTCTCCACCGAGAAACAAAATTTATGTTTAACATTTGAATTAAATTTTGGACCAAACTTATCTTCCCAACACTTGCGACTGTCTAAAAAGAAGCTATCTAGAGAGAGAGAGAGAAAGAGGGAGAAAAGTAAGTTCATAACCATGATGACCAAGCGGTAGTTTATAACGAGTTTGTCCGGAGGAAAACAGAGAAGGCATATTTCGATATTCGTTAACTTAAATAGAAGGTTAAGTTGAAATACGGGGGTGCTATGGATCAGCCACATCTTGTCTCGTCCGATCGCTATACCAATATCAACATTACGATCTTGGTTAAATCCATTTTATTTTCTCTAAGAAAAAGACATCTATGTATGGATAAACAGGACGTATGTATAGATTTGGTGATACTAGAACCTTCGAGAATATGAAGAAAAAAAATGCGGGTATAAATTCACTGGAGATGTTACAGATATCGTCTGCATCCTTTTAAGAAGTGTTTGTTACAGAAATTATGAGGGTACATTGTAAATAAGTTGACCGTCACTATGTTACTGGCAGTCAGTCCATTATTACATTAAAGAGTAGGTCGCGCTCTGGTAAAGGTGCAAATGAATCTTAAGCTTCCTCATTCTTTTTATTCCCATTATGAAGTATGTCATAAAAGTAAAATATCACATGAGAAGTGTTGCTCATTAGACATCCTAACGTTCCAAATTTGATCAGTAATGATTTGGATAATATCTTAATAATGATAATAATAATAATAATAATAACAATAATAATAATGATGATGATAATAATAATAATAATAATAATAATAATAATAATAATAAAAATAATAATAATAATAATAATAATAATAATAATAATAATAATAATTATTATTATTATTATTATAATAATAATGATGATAAGAAGAAGAATATTGGACATGTATATAGCACTCATTATTCACAACACAAGGTGATCAAGGCACTCCAATATTACCCCAGCTCTAGCTGTAATCTACCAATTTCATACACAGCATTCAGGGAATACCTTCCTGCCGGTACCCATTTAACACCCGTGTGGAGAGTGGCAAATTTAGATTAATGTCTTGCCAAAGGACAGTAGTTCCGCGCCGGGGTTCGAACCCATGACCTTCACATCTCCATGTAAACCACTCGACTTTTTAATGCATGCAGGAATGTGCAGTCCCTTAAACTGATAAATGTGTGCAGTGTTTTTCATTATCTGATCATGTTAATAATATGTGGTCTTCAGCAAAACAGGACCACACAATACACACTAATTCTTACTTACTTTTGCAATCAACTTTTCCAATAACTGCCAGGCAGTTTCTCTTTTCTCCACAACACATTTGCATGACATCTGCCCGTATACTGAACTTTATCTCCATAGGTGTACGTGTTAGAAATCAGTCCAAGACATCCCAGGAAGCAAGATTTTATAGATAGTGAAAATAGCATTGAATGCTTTTAAATCATTCCTCAAGTCATGACGATGTCTATGAACTCATATTCAAAATTCAAGTATGGTGTTTCACCTAAAATAAATTTTAATACCATCCTAACTATTTTTTGCTTAAAGGGAAGCTTGAGTTCTGGGAAAGGTTAAAAAATAATTTGTGAGCTTTCTCATTCCTTTTTTTGCCAGTTTGGAAGATTATCATATTAGAAATGTCCCCTGAAAAGGATCGCTCTCCAAATGTCCTCAAATTCAAAATATTGCTTTGAGACAGTTTCTTTCGCAATTCAATCTCCTGACCAGAACTCAGCATTATCTTTAAACTTTTCACGGATTTTTTTTTTCATTATAAGACAAAAAAATGTATTAAAAAAAATAAATAAAAAATCAACTACTTAGCCAGCGTTGTCAAAATGTAGTACTCTCACTCTATCTCCCACACATCTGCTGTTGCATATAGGTTACACTGTTTGATTTTTCTCACATCCTGGTTCTTAATTTCAACAGGACAGGTTGAAGTCAAGAGAAGATCAAGAGAAGTATTGAGTGGGTGATAAAGGAAAAGATCCATCACCAATCTCCAACCAAAATCACTTTCATGTATCAGACCTGTTATCAAAACAAATTCAACACACTCCCAGGTCAAGAGATATATGCTCTTCCTGGTATCGAATGCGAAGACATTAAAACCTTACACCAAAAGTGAAACTAAATAACTGTTTTTAAAAAAAAATGGTTTAATGGTCGAGGTTGGTACTGAGTCTGAGAATAGTTTTGCCCTCATGTTTGCTTCATGTAAGAAAAAGTTCGAAATATTAAACTGTTCTACGTAGGCATGATAGGTGTATGATAACACATGTATTCCGTAGTCATCTAGTTATTACGAAAACCAAGCAAAACTAATGAATTTTCTAGGAAACATGCATTACTGGAAATATAATGTACATGAAGGGTTTGCCATTCAATTGTCATCGTGTCGGGTTCAACGTTCTTGGGGTCTTGATATGGCTAAAAACTGAAAAGTATCACAGAATGTAAGAAAAAAATCTAAGAAAATGTACATGACTGTTCCTTTTAAAAAATAGGAGCTAAGTAACATGCAAATCAAGAAAGCTCCAGTTTACATTCTCGACCAATGAAAACACTTATATAGTCCCTATGTGAATGTGTGTGTCAGAGCTTATTACAGTGGCGTTTTTTAGGAGGGGCAGAGGGACATGTGCCCCGCGTCGCATTTGAAGGGGCGCAAAAAGGGCAAAAGACCAACAACAACAACAAAAAAATGAGGTGAGAAGAGAAAAATCAAACATTATCCTTAAAAATGAAAACTGCATAAGAACTAGTGGTTTACAGATGTTCAAATTGCAAATTTTCTAAAGCTCAGTCGTTTTGCTCCCTAGCATAACATTCTTCAGGATCTCGTAAACCCCAAACCTCACAATTGATATATGCTATTTTTTTTCAAGTTTCCAGCGTATAGCAACAACGGAGGAAAATCAAAGAATGTCTTAACCCGTTGACGACTGAATTATCTCATTCCCATAGGTTTAACACAGGAACCGTCCGGTTCCCGTAGGTAATGGGTTAAAGAGAAGGTTGAGTTATGGGGAAAGGTGAAAATATAATTTGTGAGCTTTTCCATTCCTTTTATGTCAATTTGGGAGAACATTTAATGTCCCCTGATAAATATTGCTCTTCATATGCCCTCACATTCTAAATATGACGAGAAATAGCTGGAAGTGTTCGCCGAGCCGAACATTCATGCCACATGTGTGTGCCGTCCGATAAGTTCATTTCTGTGTCCAGTGCATGTGCTTTTCAGCGAGATTGGGTCTATTTATTATTGAGGATTTCGAAAACTTCACAGTATACACCGATTTTTGTTTATGTAGACATGTCCAGCTTTTCCCAATTGCTTCGAGACAGTTTCTTTTACAGTGTAATCGCATGACCAGAACTCAACATTACATTTAACGCATATAAAAACAACTTTCCACGGTATTAGAAGACCACTCATCACGCCTTACTCGTATAATTATGAATCATAACTTTTCAAAACTACTCATCATTTTCTCATAATCCAAAAGCGAAGGTGATGAATGGTGGGTGCTAAAATTAGAAAACTGATTCCCGTGTTGTGTTATGTTTTTGCTCTACGTTGAAACAGATATCACTACATCACACAGTCACTTCCTCGTAAAGCTGAAACGGTTGTGTGTTCTACATACATCACCAGATCACTTTAGTCCTCACGAAACTGTCGTGTACTTACTAGGGATAATATTCCTAATATACATTTTGCAAAAATGAAAGGTTATCTTTAATAATAATGCACTTTTATACTTTCCTTTAAGATGAGTTAAAATGGAAAGCATGAATTGGCATTTCCATGCTCTAAAGACTTTTAAAGAGGTATTAAAGATAGATCAAACATTGAGCTCATACACTGTTCATGACTACAATAACTGATGTCGGCATATAATAGACCGCTTCGGTAATGTATGCAAATTTTATACATACCTTTCAAACAAAGGTTGTTCTTGACATCCTGAAAACTTGCCGGACATAGCAACAGATAATGTATGCAAACTGGATTCCAAGCATTGAGGCTCATTTATAAAAAAGCAGGTTAATGGAATAGCTCAGATAATTATGTGCATAAATTTGTATACATTACAGAAGCGGTCTATTCAGGTGAAACGAACAGCTGAGTAACGATCACAAAACGTTAAGGAAATCGAGTCAGTACATTAGTAGATCTAATAGACCTGTTCACAAATATATTCAAATTCTATGCATACTTTTAAAACAAAGGTTGTTCTTGACAACCTGAAAGCTTGTCAGAGGCTTGTCAAACATATCAACAAGTAATGTATGCAAAGTGGATTCCTAGTATTGTAGTTCATTCATTAATAACAGGTTAATGGAATATCTCTTTAGTAGGTCCCCAGGAAAGAAACATCCATACATTTGAACAACTTTGTCAACATGTCTATTGTATTTGTATTACCGAGTACCGACCACTTCAAAAACATGCGGTCTCATAACATGTCATAAAGTGCAAAAAGGTGAGTTGTGCTTTTCTGTTCAGTGAACGAGATTTCTAACAACATTTTAGTGTTGTATTTTTCTGGTATAGGCGACACATCTACTATGTTCAAAAATAATTAAAGCTAATTTCTTTCGAAATGCAATGCCATTAAAAGGACTCGAGATAAGATATCATTGTTTTTTTTCTGCGGTACATCCATCGTAGAGCAGGAAAAATTTGTATATGCATATCCATGAATAATTACGTAACAGGTACTGTGGCGAAAAGACCGCTTCGGTAATGTATGCAAAGTGGATTCTTAGTATTGTACTTCATTCATTAATAACCGGTTAATGGGATACCTCGTTACTAGGTCCCCAGGAAAGAAACATCCATAAATTTGAATAACTTTGTCAACATGTCTGTTGTATTTGTATTACCGAGTACCGACCACTTCAAAAACATGCGGTTTTATAAAGTGCAAAAAGGTGAGTTGTGCTTTTCTGTTCAGTGAACGAGATTTCTAACAAAATCTAGTTAGAGCTGTATTTTTCTGGTATGGGCAACACATTTACTATGTTCAAAAATACTTAAAGCTGATTTCTTTCGAAATGCGATGCCATTAAAAGGACTCGAGATAAGATTTAATTGTATTTTCCTGCGGTACATCCATCGTATAGCAGGAAAAATTTGTATATGCATATCAATGAAGGATTACGTAACAGGTACTGTGGCGAATAGACTGCTTCGGTAATGCATGCAAATTTTATACATATACCTTTCAAACAAAGGTTTTTCTTGACAACCTGAAAGCCGGAGGCTTGCCGAACATAGCAGCAAGTAATGTATGCAAACTGGATTCCAAGCATTGAGGCTCATTTATAAAAAGCAGGTTAATGGAATAGCTCGTCACTAGGTGCTCAGACTGAGAAGAAATGTGCTTAAATTTGTATACATTACAGAACCGGTCTATTGCCACGAGCCCGCGGAAGCGGGAGGATTTGAATATCTTAGGCAGGTGGAAGCGATTGTATTAGAAAAGAAAGGAATGTCGAGAAAGGCATAACCAGAGAGGAAAGAAGGCGTGGTAGCCATTCTAGCTTTGTCAGACCTTCGTACAACACCTTAATTTCATTCAAATTTAAAAATTTGGAATAACTATTCATGAAATATTTCTTCTGTTCTATTTGAAAAAAAAAAAATCTAGGACGATTTGCCATTAAGTTTTTCCAGAGCATTTGCCTAATATAGTTTATCTCTGTTTTTTGTTTTTGTTTTTGTTTTTGTTTTTTGTTGTTGTTGTTTTGTTTTGTTTTGTTTTGTTTTTGACCTAGGAAATCGGTCCGGGTATGGAGCTAAAGAAAAGAGCTCCATATCGTTTTAGGGCAGATCAAAATAGCCGAATACTAGGCATGAATATTACTATCAGTTGATAATTTGATCATGCTGTCAAAGGAAAATCATTTGATCGTCAAAAATTATGAGAACGATTACCAATGCATGTGGTTACATGTATGTGATTTAGTTGCATAAAACTTTTATGTCATGTTTGATGTCATGATTCATGACATAATTCCCCGAATCACGACATAAACATGCGGCGATTTATATCACGATCGAGATTTATGTCACGATGCAACAGGGCCTAGAATTGTAACATTATGGCAAGAGGCCAATTGTAATAAAAGCCGGTTCGGTCTTTCTGGCAGGCTACTCCCTGATTATTGATGTAAAATTGTATCTTTTTAATTTTTTGTATGAGAAAGACGAGTGACAAGGAAATACGATAACGAATGTAGGAAGAGAATATACCAAAAAAAAAAAAATTTGTCGAAAGTTGGCGCATTATCCAACTAAAGACAAATATTAACTTCCTACAAAGACAAAGTTAAAAATCAAACAATCTATGATCGGTTTATTCTTTTTCTTGTTTGAAGTCAACGATAGTCAGTGAAATTTGAAATTCGTTTCAAATTGCATACAGCGCAAGTTACGCAAAAGCATAACAGCAACTATCAAGTCTCCATAACGCATGCGTCTGTGATAAAGTTGGATCACGTGATTATTTAAGTTGATATCCCTTATGTCAATACCTTAACATGTGACGGGGAGTAAAACGTAACGTACCTCAGCTCCAGGACCAAATATAGGTTCACGGGGATACAAATATAACCCACAACGGGTCCATGACAGGAACAAGTTGCCCTTCCGGAGTATATTAGCCCGAATTTCCTCAATTAGCGAAGTATGGTGATTGTCCCCTTTTGAATTGGAAAAGGGGATAATGGGAAGCTAAATGACCTCACTGAGGTTGGAGTTACATGTATACACAGCAAGTGAATGGCATTGTGACGTGTAACGGTCATGATCAATGTGCTTGGTCACCATGATCTGTAAGGGTCAGTCAGTAGGGGTTAGTATAAGCCTGGTAGGTGTATTTATTATTCGGTAGGCGTCCGCTTGAATGAATATTTAGGAAACGTTAGTCCCGTTTAAAAAAAATATATATATATATTATAACCTCCTTGAAGCCATAATTCTGCAGCGTTGTGTTATGAACTATCCTAGTCATATCTTTTTGCTTATTTACATCTGTTAATTATATTCGTTGACTTGACGAAAATCAATTACGCCTTACTGATCAAACAATAATTTAACACAAGACTTTGCAAGATCATAATAAAGGAAGATGAAAACACATGGGCATAATACATCTCAACCAAACAGGACGTTATCAATCAGCCTGTGAGTATATGCAGCCGACCGTATCTGTGGGGTAACAACTTTTGAATCTGACTTGGATTTCCAAGCAAACAAAATGTAAGCAACAGATGAAATACTGCATTGCATAATGGTTTTCCCTTTTACATTTTCCTTTGGTATACAAACATGACAAATGTGAACGTCTGGTTGCTGTTATTTTCTTCTTTTCTTTTTTTTTCTTTTTTTTAAATTTGCGTGCAAGAGTGTTATAGAAAGCAGTTGACTACATACTGGTATTCAGATACATAGAAAGCTGAACGTGAGCATGGTGAGTGCGTGTAAAATTCTTAACTTTTTTTTTTGTAATTCTTAGAAAATCATCTGACATAAACATAAGATATTCTAATAGACCAATTATTTTCTAATACCAATAGGCACATGTCAGACACATAATCTGGATGACCTTCAGGCAATGATCATCGGCCATTGGTGAAGGCTTACACGAAGACTTTACAGAGTGAACAGCCAGAATGCATAGACACTTGACTCTTGAGAGAAGGTTGAGTCCTGGTAAAGGAGATAAATAATTGTAAAAGTTTGTTTGTTTTGGGGCGGAGGAGGGGCTGTGGTCCCAACATGCCCACGTGAATGCATCTAATTATAGAAGGTCCTTAGCTTGACCACCATCATTTTGTTCGTTCATGAATCATATGAATAGGGCCGAGACAACACTGACAGTAGTCATGAATATGGTAAAGGTCCAAAAGGAGTGTGCACCCTAAATGAAAAATAAAAATGACTTCTGGTCAAGTGATTAGTGGTTACATAGTGAAGGAAACTGTCTGGAAGTAACTGGGATGGGTTGATCATATGTAATAATTGACGTATAATTTGAGATTTTAGAATCCATAAAAACGAGAAGAAATTGAATCAATCTTTATGAAAATCACATACACTGTGCACAGAAATATATAAGCCTATATAGGACTACACACAAATGTGGCTCGAAAATTTGGTCCAATCTTTTCACCGATTTCGTGTCATATTTCGAATATGAGGTTATTTAAAGAACAATCCTTTATGGGGGACATGTCTTCTAAGATATTCCTCCACAATAACATCAAAAGAATAAGAAAGCTCACGAAATATTTTTCACCTTTTCAAGAACTCAAGCTTCTGAGTTCTCTTTAAAAAGTGAGCCATGAGACGACGGTCCTTATGCCAAGAAGGGTGCGAATAAACACAACTTGACTTTCAGCCAAATGAATCAGCATGATCGGAATCCTAGAATTATAGGACTTGCTTCAATTTTCGAAGTTGTGTTTAAATTACAACAATTTATGCAATAGGCGCTCCATCATATTGTAGGAAACAATACAAACTATAGCTGTTTGTGTGATAAACTGAAATCCCTGATTTTTGTTTGTTTGTTTGTTTTGTTTTGTTTTGTTTTTGTTTGTTTTTGTTGTTTTTTGTTATGTTTTGTTTGTTATGTTTGTTTTTGTTTTGTTTTGTTTTTGTTTTTGTTTTGTTTTGTTTTTGTTTTTGTTTTTGTTTTTGTTTTTGTTTGTTTTGTGTTTTGTGTTTTTTTTTGTTTTTGTTTTTTTTGGGGGGGTTGTTTACAAACTCGATTTGACTATTGATCACCCATCCACTAAACGTACTAAACATTGCTAAGAGATGCAGTAACCTAATACAATAGAACCTGGCAAAAGTTTTCTTTGTGGACCACTGTTCTGTTCTTTATATCCAGGATTGGCTATAATGAGACAGGTTGTCGTATGCTAACGAGTGTAAGATAAAACCCAGATTGAAGTTCCTAAAAAACTCAGAAATCAACCCATCCACATCGACAGGCGACTGGAGAGGAAATTAGGGTAATAAACGCTCACTCTGTCAATGTCTGTCCAATTTCCTTACACCGATCCCAACGAGTGGGGTGACAGCTTAACTCCCAGCCCCCACACCCAACGGGGTGCAGAGTTGGACGTCTCTTGAGCTTTGATTTACGGCAAATTGCTTTAAAAATAACGAAATATGAGTCAATGTTATTCCAGACAATTGCTATAATCATATTTGGCATGTTTGGTTTGTATTCTGTAAAGCATCAAAGTCTTCCAGTATGATTTTGATTATTGTAGTCTGTTGTATTTTTTATAATTATCATTTTTTTGGAAAATATTCGTCAAGCCTTTTTTAGGTCCTTCATGATTCATATTTTGATTCCGTCTGTCTTATTTTACTTAAAGTACAACAACAGATATTTATTTTATTGAACAACGAAAAATTGAAAAAAAAAATACTGCCACACCATTTTAACATAACATTCAACAACAATCTTTAAAGATTGTCTGGGTAAAATAATTCCACGAGGAGTCTTTGGATATGTCCCTGATGTGGCACAAGTCAAACACTTGTTAAACAGTTAAACGAATATTGCGGCTTCCTAACAGAAGTAATTTTCAACAAAATTATTTTGTAAATTTTGTTTCTTTTACTTATAAGTGGCACAATACGTCCAATGAGAACTCTATAACTACATTAAAATAAATCACATAATTCATCTTGCTTGAATGATGTCAGGCAGCTACGAGTCGTTTATATATGAATCTGTTTTCGTTGAAGCTTGTTGCCGACGAGGACTGTATGTGAAAATACCTTGTCTGTAACTCCTTAATTTAAGTGAAATTAATGATGGCATTTCCCTCTTTTTATTAGTGTTATGTCACCATGCCTTGGCTTGGACAATCACCTGTTAAGAGATGTCCAGCATACACCCGTGACGGTATTAATCCTTGATATTACTCTACAGACACTTTGACTAATCAAATGTATCCCAGGCTCCGACCGTTGTCCAACTGTCCGACTCTGTCTTGGAGGCCCTCGGAGACATTTTCTTCAGGATACCGTTACTTTGATCCGTGTGATTACTTAATACTGTGATTATTTCTGTCCTGCAGGAATCCACCTGCTGAAGAACAGACCCTACGGTGGCACAAGTTACCTGGGGCCAATTTCTCAAAACCGTCATATAAGTCAAAGTTCGTGGACATCCCGTTGAAACACGTTTGAATTCTAGAACACGCGTTTCTATGGGATGTCCAACAACCTAGACTTATGACGGTTTCGAAAACATGGTCCCAAGACCGTACTCTGGACGCCGAACATGTCATGTGCATGTCGAAGACCTTAACGATTATAGACCTTTTACACCTTTTACACATTTATTTGGAAATATGTATAAGTATCGCGAAAGTCTTTTGACTCGAAAAAAAGTAAAAATTTTCGACTATTGAAATTTGTTGTCTGCATGTCGTTGTGTAAAAATATTTGAACAAAAAAATAGGAGCAATTGCATGAATTCTTCGTTTGTTCCTCTTTTCCCTTCTCTTTTCAATATTTTAACTGCATTATCCTAGCGCTCTACATCTCAAGATATCTGGCTGAGTAAACCACTCATGCGTTCCCAACACTGGATTTTACGCCTTCTTCCCTGTCTCTCTCTCAGTATATGTATCTATTATAGATATGGAATTACAATACACTCTGTATGAATCATTTAAATACTTTGCAAAATGTAAAGACTTTTAAAAAAAAAGAACTGGAAAGTGATGCATTCTGAAAATGACAAAAAATGAAATTGAATATCACAAATATTGATTATTGATTTATGATTTATCTATTTCACTATGACTAAAGGAAGAGGGCAGACATTTTCCTCGAGTACTTCTACTTGACATGTGTTTCATCTCCAATGCAAAGGATGTCGTCTTCAAGACAGCGAGATCTCCAAACATTCAATGAAAACGTGGATGACTACCACCATGGTGACTAAATGCAAACATTAGAGCGGGGTGAATCCTCTCTTGTCTGGAGAAGCAGCCACACAGATCTCTTCATTTTTTTTATAGGAACAATGGTTACATTTCGGGAAGACGCTGACAGAAAGAGAGAAGAGAGAGAGGAGGGAAGAGAGATATAAGGAAAAAGAGAGAAAGGGGAAAAAAGATAGAGAGAGAGAGAGAGAGAGAGAGTTAGACATGGTAATGTGTTTCCATCTTATAATTTTTATTGTTCTTGTTCATATCTGTCCTTCACTTGATAAAGGGAGAGGCTTCCGAAGATTTGTGGATCTGTAAATAGTGTTATTGGAACTAGGCATGATATTTGTCCGGATTTTGTTATATGTATCAAGAAGAATGGAGACAGAAAGAGGAAGGGAGAAATAGATATATAGGATAGAAAGGGAAATAGAGGTAGAGACAGAGACAGAGAGTGAAAGAAAGTTTGATCGCCATCACGTGACTATAATTACATTGAGCCTGAAGACACTAATAGGTTATCCATTACCCGGTTGATGTTTGCTTCGGTTCTTGACTAGCGCGCGCCCCCGGCTTATGACTAAGATTATTTACAGCAGAGCCCACAGCGCTCAAAAACTTGGAAAACCATCGTTATCATTCGCCCGACGCCGGACCTCGGGGGAACCCCTCTCCAAACTCCCGTTCGGGAATCGGCGGAAGGTAAAAACTACAAAGTGAGAAGCCAGAAAATGGATGCGGATCAAGCTTTTGAGGACACCTATCCACCCCTCCCCCCGTCAAATCCCTTACTCCCGTCCCGAAACCATTCGACTGCTAGTTGTACGAAGAAGCATTTCGCTACAATCAAGATGCATGTCATTATTAAACCAGGCTTTCCTCCTACCATCCTCAGACGTCCTTGAGAGTGCTCAAGTAATGTCAAGCAAGGCCGTCACATTTGCGATTCTAGACGATCCTTATTTTAACGCAAAACTGAACTTGTACCCACAGCAGAATTGAGTTAACATAATCTATAGTAGATATAAACATACTGCAATGCATGCATTTTCACCTTTAGTACAGGATAACTTCAAGCGCAAAAGGTGTATTGAGACACTCAATATATACCGTACTATGACCAATGTTGACTAAATTTAAAGAAAGAAAAGTACACAAAGAAATACTGTTACCATTTTAGGTCTGCTATTACAATGGCGCAATGAGTAGATGTACAGGCGAGTCATATACAGGTAACATTTATTGACAATGCAATGCCTTGTCCAAGGTATCAACACAAAGGAGGAGACGAGACGAAGGTCGTCCTACCCCCCCCCCCCCCACCCCACCTGCTCTTAATAGTTCCTCCTATTCCTAAATCATGTAAATTACTTTCGAGACTACATGCTTGTGGCAATGTTAATGATGGTGGGACTACGCGAATTAATTTTCAAGATCCATTAGAGTGCTGTTTCAATGGGCTTTGTCCAAGTGTCTCAGTCATCCCGCTGGTTTACAGAAGCTACATAAAGCCAGACTCCTTCCACCATGTCCGTCTAGCAATGATCCATGAGCCCTTCAACGCTTTCGTTCTCTTCTCGAAGCCCTTGGGGCTCGCGGGCGCGTGTTAGCGGGGGCTTTCCGAGGGATTGGGCGCGCGAGACAAAAGCAGTTTGCCCCTAATCGAGAAACATTCATCAAAGATTGATCAAGTCGAAATCAGAGCATAAACAACATGGAAGAGTGCAGGCAAGCTAGCCATTCAGGCGAGACGGCAGACGTGCATGAAGGATCGGAGGCAGATTTTAGCCTAACATCAGGGTAGTTGGGTATCCAAGTTTCCAAATAATCTGGCTTGAATTGACTGAAGCCTTAAAAATTCTGCAATGGAAATATCATTTCTACAGAAGAGTTGATACACATTTTATGGGCCAAATTTCTTCTGTACGCAAGGAGAAGAAAGAGTGTTTTTTTTTAATTCCACCCGATCTTCCAATTATTTCAATAAAGATAAAATGGGCCCGGAATAATGTTGCGGGAATTACAACAATTAGTAACCAATCATGTACACTTAATATTTGTAATGAACAATTATTGTAAAAATGGTTATTCACAATTTGTTACGCTTTATACACTTGCCTGGTTTTAGCTCAGAAATTCGGTTTGATTTTAGACCTTGGATACAGGGGAGGATCCAAGATTTTGTATAAGGTGGGGGGCACATAAATGCAGGATTGCCAACTTTGGGAAACTGCTTGGAGGGAGGTCCATATTTCATTTGGTCTCGCCAGCCCTCCAAAAGTCGCTCAATGTGTGTGTGTGTGGGGGGGGGGGGGGGGGGGGGGGGGTATCGACAAAAAAAATCGTCAGCCCTCCAAATGTCGCTCAGTGGGGGGGGGGGGGGTTATGTGGTCCAGTTTCCCTCCATAATTCTCTGACAAGCAAAAAACAAAACAAAACAGGTCTTCCGTTCTAAAAGTGGGGGGGGGGGGGCACAATAAAAAAATGGGGCACAATGCATACTTTTCTTTCAAAGGGAGGGGGGCACGGACCGGGAGTGCCCCCCCTAAATTCGCCATTGCTTGGATAAATCATTCTTATCGATAAAAAGCTTAACTGGACACTTGAAAAAGTCTACAGAATATGCACAACCCGATAAAGCTTTGCATTATGTGATGAAATCATCATTTTCCTGGAAGAAATAAGCAGGAAAGGCATTCCTAAAAATACATATTATATTTTAGGGAATATTCCCAAAAGAGTGGCACTGGCATCAAATGTTCATTGTACAATGTATGTAACCGCACGTTGGTGGACTCAGCCTCTTGAATGATATAAATACCCAAGGGATGAGGTTAAAAGCGTATTGCAAATCTTGCAGAACCGACCCAAAATCAACAAAATATTATTTTAAAATGTCTTGAAACCTGCTAAATGGAACGAAGATAATGATAGTGAGCAAAAAGTCACTACAGACCGCAAACATCACAGATTGATGGTGATGATTACTAGTGATGATGATATATTCGAGGATTTTTTTTTTTCTTTTTCACATTTGAACTTCGGTGTGAATAACCGATTTAAATGTCATCTCGGCCCAGGGCACATCGGCCGGCTACTGGTGTGAAGCGAGCTGTAGGTGACTCGTTACCCAAGCCGAACTAACGGTCATATAATCATATGATTTATGTGTCCACATATCCAGTGGGTGGCGTAACTACGGAGAGGGGAAGTGGGAGCATGCACCCCCCCCCCCCCCAATCAAATGGCAAAAAAAAAATGAAGTGGGAGAAAGACAGAATATAAAAAAATAAATGATAGAACGACTCCCACTCCTTTTCAATCGGTGGCCTTATATATGTAGGCACATTTCATTCACAGAGTTAGACCCCCCCCCCCCCCCCCCTCGATGGTGCAAAGTGTCCCCTTAATGGCTTGAGCCACTCCATAATCCATCTCTATTTGGGTTAAATGGACTGGTGACCAACATCGTGTTTTTCATCTAAGCCACTTTCTAATAGTTAAAATAGACTACCACGTTCATGCTTTAAACCAGCAAGCAAAATCATCATACAATTCATGGTATAGCAACTCTAAATTATTATCATGTGAAAAGCCTTCAAAACATGGAGATTATGACGTAATTATTTACAGCCATATTCCATCACTGAAAAAAAAAAATTGCTCCGAGAAGCATGGTATGTATACGGTAATATACTATTAATACATGGTTGGGAGTGCGTTAGTGCGATCTGGCAACACAAAGGTTTTTATCGTGGTGTACTAACGCACGAGGCGTAGCCGAGTGTGTTAGACACCACGATAAAAACCTGCGTGTTGCTGGATGCACTAATGCACGACCTCACAACCATGTATTAAAAGTTTTATAAAACGGGTCTACAATCTTAGTGTTTTCGTACAATCATAGTGTTTGATCCGGATTAGCCGTGCGTTAGTCCCCTCGCCGTGCGTTATCACTTTTTTTTTGCACGGTCACGTGGTGTTATTTGACCAATCAGGATGGCTACATTCTTGAACCCGTTTTATAAAGTCTAATGAACAGCACTGGTTGGAATTATACCCGATGATGGAAGGGAGGCTATCCAGAACACTTTGTCCATGTTGACCTTGTGTGTGGTCAAGTGTTTTGTTATAGTTATGATAGTCAACGGGACCATAATTATTAGTTCACGCATCATAGTAAGAATAAATGGCAACATACGATGTTCAAACTATTACAAAGGCGCAACAACATATCAATATTACTACTGGTGGAAAATAATACTATACGTCCTAAGAATACAGTGTACATGTATTGTACTAATAGCAAACAAGACAGATATATTAAGTAGGTGTGTAAAATATAAACCAATGCTTATAATTTTATACTAAACCCCTTTTATTTGATAACTGTTCAAATAAACAAACAAAAAACAACATATCTGGTTTGTAGTCTAACCAACCATGTCACCTGTGTAATAATCAAACATTGTTAAAACGATAATCAACCAGCATAGCGGAAACACGCAGGAAAGTGCCATGTCCCGTTTCCCTATTGCCCTTCCTGCAGAAGAAAAAAAAAAGACCTGTCATGTAATTGCACCGCCTATGTCCATTATGCACGCTAGCGCTGACTACATCATGTGGCATTATCACAGAATATATCTGAAGTTACACCAAATTAGTCCTACGCGACTTTGGTCCTACCCAACAATGTTATTCCGTGTTATCCGGCGTTATACCTCAGTCTCCATACCTGCCTGCCACACCACGGAGATCGATAACATACCAATGTTACACCCAAAATGAAATTACATTACACCGAACGGTCAAGAATCGATCAGTTGTGAACCGGTTTGGAATCGGCTTCACGGTGTGACTGAGGTATCAGGGATGAAGCTGGGAAGGTGTTAGGATTAGGGTAACTGTAACACCGACCTTAGCCCTCAACATAAACCCACCCGCTGCCCTTTTACTGACTCTAACACTAACACTATTCTTTAGCATAGAACCCAAAGGATGTCGTGTTTTCAGACAATGCAATGCAACTAAATGTGTTAGAACTGTTAGTGAACCCGATTAAAGTGAAACCTGTATATAAAGACCGCTCAAGGGGGACAAGAAAGGTGGTCTTTATGAGCAGGTGGTCTTTATGTGCAGGTTCCTTTAATACATGCTTCAAAGTAAATCACTTTTTCAAGCTAGGGAATCAAAAAATGTGGTCCTCATATAGACAGTTGGTCTTCCTATACAGGTGGTCTTTCTATACAGGTGGTCGCTAAAGCAGGTTTGACTGTATTACTTTCATGGTGACAGGTAATGTTGAAACATTGATATTTCCATACAAAATGACAACAACACGATTTGACGATTGTGCTTTTGAGAAAAAAAAATGCCTATGTAAGTACTTACATTTTTACTGTATGAGAAAGGTAACATTCACAAATCTTTCCAAAAGTCTGAAAAGAAATATAAAGCCTTTGAAAATCTCAAGCGTTCGATACGAGGGCCGCGGAGCGTTTTTGAAAGTGGGGGGGCTGATATGATTTCACTCATTAGTGACAAATTTTCGAACCTTTTTTTCCGAGGTTTTATAACACGTTCCGCGGCCCATGCGACAGGCCAAAATATTGCTATTTACTATATATTGTACATGTTGAGTGAAAACAATTTATACTTTCACGGATAACGAGAATTGACTGTGAAAAAAACACCCAAAAACTGTATGGGAATATTGCAAAAGTGGGTCATTTCCGGATTCGCTGACGATAAACACACGACAATGTTGATTTATTGTTGATACTGCATTGCTAATTTAGAACAAAATATCCTTTCACTTGTCTAATTCGAGCATGCACTTGAAAAATATTTTTTTTGTATTTTTGTTTTTATTTAAAACTAAACTCAACAAAACAATATAAGGTATTTACAGTATCAAATATAATACAAAACACAAAACAGGTTACACGGGACAACACAAGACAAGACAAGACACTGCACTTGAAAAATATTGACACAGACATACAGTACGAAATGATACCCGATTCTTTTACGATCCATTATCGCTCTACGAGTGCAGTTAATTCATGGAAATTATGGCTCTTTAGCTCTGTGGGCTGGTAGACAGTACATCTACAAATCATGTAGATATGCAGAAAAAATTATGTTCGCTTGCAAGGTTGTTATTGCTGTCGTGGTTTTAAAGCGACGAATAATGAATAACATCTATCCTTCAAGTCTATCATTTGCAATCATATTTCATACAGAAATGCATGAAACCACTTAGTATCAAACGCGATAGCCAATTGAAAGCGTAATCTATTTTTCATAGTCTGCACAAATTACTAGGTGCACCAAAGCTCACCAATGCATATTTCGTGCTAATTGTGGAAAATAGATTACACCAGAGCTGACCGATACATTACCGACTCTAATTTCTGCGAAGACATAGACATACCTCTCTTGTTATTCAAAAAAAAAATGGTCCAGTTTCCCGTAAAGAGTTTTAAATTCCAAATTATAATATCCGTGTTTGGCGGTCAGTCCATAAGCAGGAAAGTGTCTATTTACGATGAGAGCCGATGCAACGGTGCATACACTTCCTGCGAATGCTGCTTCGCTGAATGACGAACTAAATGCAATTGTACGTGCAGTGTGTTGTAACGTGGATGAGCGGAATACGCGGGCGTCCGTCGTGCGTACGCGTGTGCTGTTCAGTGGTATTGTATGTATTCAGGGAAATTGTAGATACTTCAACCAGCCTGCTAAATTTGTGATCTTTGGGAGAAGCTTCTGATTATAGAACAAGGTCGCCGATTATAGGAGCATTATAGAAGCATTACCGAGGACGATGACAGGAAGATAGCTTTTTCTTCGAAGGCTTTCAAGTGATAAAGATGCCATTCATTGCATACACAGTCAGTGCAATATTTTAGCTAGTGCATCAATCGATAAAGCAATGTCTGGTTCAAAACATCCCACTGTTTTTTTACAATTATGATTAATTTTCGTTTTAGTCTTTAAAAAACACATTATGGGGAACCTCATTTCAAATACATTAACGAATGATTGATAAATTCGATGCACAAAACATTCATAAATAATATGCATTATACATTATGACCTTTATAACAATATAGGCGTATCAACTGTATTTGAATCAAACCAAATAATAGACTAAATGGCGGCGAAAATAATACAGAATAGTAATATTGCGCTACAATTTGCAGGATATATATACTGGAAAAGTTTTTATTCCTAGTTGTTTCCTAAAAAGGACCAAACGGTCCATCAAAACTCAAAGTACAAGAAAGAAATCCCCTTCTTTGAACCCAGACTATATTCGCAGTCCCATCTCTTAACCTGACTCATTAAATAAGACAAGACGATAAATTATAACCCCGCTGTCTTGTTTGAATTTCCCTTACTCAACAACTTCCCTTCTCCCTCCCTCGCCTCCCAACTCCGGGAGATACCAAACTTCGGAAATGGGTCTTTTCCGGCATTCCGCAAAGAATTCCCTTTTGTGGACACACTTGAAGTTGTCCCCTTTAAATACATAATTTACTTTGATGAACACGAACATGCCGGGCAAAAAATCATAAGACATGCTTCGAAAATGCTTATCGGAGACGTTAATATCTAACCAATCATCATCACTGGTATTATCAATATTTTTTTAAGGGCAGAACATTTACAAAGGCATTTAACTTTTATAATTACTACGAAAGCCTATTACGGTTATAGAATAGGACGCAGATAAACATATCAGAAACAGAAAGCGTATACACCCAGTATTAAACAAATAAGTTGCTTTTACATAACGCCTATATTTTGTGCAATACCCTCTGGACTATAAACATACTTGAAGTTGAAAGCTCATGAATCCATTTTCACTTTCAACGCTTCCTGAAATATAAACTCATGCCCTGTAAATTAAAAACATTAATTGATTTATAGTGACACTTCACATTAATTTTGCTTTTAATAAAGCCACCACAAAATGGAAAACATGAAGAGTTTCAATTATGCTCTTGATAGAAAACACATGTGCGTTAAATATCCAGTATGATCATATATAGCTACATTGACGTATTCACATAAAACAGAACGCCTTATAATATATGCCAATACATATCCTTTACTTCATGTGCTATATGATTCCATTTAGATAAAACGAAATAGTCTATTCGTTTTATCGTGTTTTTTGTTTGTTTGTTTGTTTTGTTTTGTTTTGTTTGTTTGTTGTGTCTTTTATTTTTTGGGGGTGCTTTTTACGTTTCTTCATCTCTAAGAGATAAAGAAACGTAAAATGATATGTGACACAAACCTTTACACACTAGCTGTAATTTCTTTGTATCTTCCTTTCTGATGTATTTATGTGTGATCTACTTCATCGTTTGTTATATCGTTTAAGTCATATGTTATGATTTATATCATCACTATTTTTAATAAATTATCAGGGAAACATACTGATACTTTATAAAAGTTTGGTATAAAACAATTATGTTGATTAAAATCAGTTGATGCAGTGTTAAATGATGTAAAAGGGTAAGCATAATGATTGTTCTACGTCAGCAAAATGGCGCCTCATGTGTCTTAAGCATCATAAATAAACGTAAACTAAATAAAAGCATCTGGTGAAAGTAACATTCGTTTCTAATCACAAGCGGAAATTGGAGAGGGCCGCTTGTCTTACGATACATCCCCACAGTGCGTACATCTTCCAACACTCTGCGCAACCCGTGGGACCACCTGTTCTACATGTTCTAGAGCACATAGACCATTATTTACACCCCTTCATCATGTTGATCATCAAGGCTCCTATGACCTAGTTTGTAGGCAGAAGCCCGTGCCAGTCGCAACGCGTACTTCAGGGTATGAAATATAAAGGCCGGCTCATACGAGGCTTTATTTCGATTGCGTCAATACCTGCGCTAATTGAGCCTTTTGCGGCAAATAAAATAAAAGTATTGTTTCCACTCTTCATTTTACAATCACTTCTTAAACGAGGTCGATCTTCCATAGCGCGGTCCTAACATCAGCAAATGAGTCTTGTGTGAGCAGGGCTAAATGTCCGTTGGACACGAAACGTCATTTTACTGACGTGTCAGCGACTGGTGCGGTCTTTGACGCGCCGTGTAAGATTGACATCGTCACAAAAGTGAATGCAAAGTGAACAGGGCAAACAATACTTTTAATAACTAGCTTTCTCGGGCCTGATTAGCGCACTATGCAATCGAAATGACACCTCGTGGGCAACTAGCATAAAGCCTGACTCATACGAGACGTCATTTCCATTGCGTCATTACCTGCGCTAATCTAGCCAGTGAAGACAATTGATCCATATTGTTGAAAGTATTGTTTGCACTGTTCATTTTGCAGTCACTTTTTTGAAAGATATCACTCTTTCATGACCGTACCAGTCACTGACGCGGTCCTAACGTCAGCAAATGACGCCTTGTGTGAGCTGGGCTTTAGACTGTAGAATGCCCATCTTCCATGATCCCAGGACCTGTTCTACCTTGTTCCACATAGGCAGAGACTGGAATAAATAAGGCTAGGCTCAAGCCTCGAGGCCTTTATGGCAATGAAATAAAATAACAGCTGTACTCATGAGCCCTTGGGCTTATAGAATTGCCACAGGAGTTTAAACAGTAGTTTGCCCGGAACTCTTACAAGCAAACATAATTTTGAAAGGTGGCGGGCCCCACTTCCAAATTATATGGGAATGAGACACATTAGACGCAACGATAAAATGTCTTATAACTAAAGTACAACGAATATTCGCTTTAATGTAGCGCTCCTACATCTATAGCTGCGCTAAATAATTGAATCGGTTTAAGGCATTGAGCCCTCATCAGGTACTAAATTAAACGCATTGTTTGCACTGGCACTTTGCTTGAACATGTTGTACTGTGTCACTCTCACATGGCCCGCCAAAGAACGCGTCAATCATTGACGCAGTTCTGCGTCAGCAAAATGACACTTCGTGTGCAACGGGAATTATTTCACATACGCGATCCTAACCAGTACTTTAGAATATATCAGAATGTTTGCCCTTGTCAAGTACAGCTAGTTGTGTCTACCATGTATGGGATGTACGTCCGAAAATAAACATAGACAGCCCATCCTTTCACACGGTTAATAATCTGACTCGCTCTCGACGTCAACATTATGTACGTCAATAGTTTCCCCTTCATCCTGTATTGAGAGATCAGTGAATTAGGCTAATTAAGTCAATTAATTAAGAGCGCTAACACATGTACGATGGAGCCCCTCACGGCCAAGTGCAAACAGTCGAATATAATCGCCAGACTGCGCTCCGAATCAACATGTAAAATATTGAATGTGTTATTACACTAGACATGACTTTCATTCGAAGCAAATGTTATCAGGGTAGGACAAAAATAGCGTCTAAAAAGACTTTCGTCAATGACATGTAGATATTGATATGGCAAATTTCACCTGGAGTTTGTGATCCTTCCTTCCCCCTAAATATTTGTGGGTTTAGAGTTATGGAGTATAGTTATAGGCCTACTTGTCTTATATGAATGTCATATGCCATGGCCCTTGAAAGGCATTATCATTTTCTTTTCTTTTTTCTCACAGGCTATTCGGAATGGTTATACACGAATATATGTTGAATAAAACGTGGGGAATTGGGTGATTCATGGACAGCATACGTGATATACAAAGGATAGGGCACATATCTCCAATATTATTCTCCTTAATAATTATGTTCTCCACAAAACGATTGATATTTCACATAAAGGTAATTTCTTATTATGTATTCAATTTAAATTTAACTGAACAAGACAATTTGCTCGTCATTTATAACGATTTAATTTAGAAATCATATTTTTTCTGTATACAATTGTTTTCGTCTTATGGTCATTTGCTCATTAATACATACAGGTATTTGTTAACTGCTTTATATGCTCGTTACATGTTCTTTATCTCTATAATTACGATCTGCATGGGGATCTTATCTCTCCAACTACAGGTGCTCGTTTTGGCATACTTAGATACTTCACTAATTGAGATCGGTGGTTTGTCACCACAAACTGACTCTTATCTCCTCCGAAATGTCGACGAGATCCATGATAAAAACAAAGCCGGAAAGTCATCAAAGCAGTTTGATGAGTTACATAGATACTATGATGACAGAAAATTTACAGCCATGTATCGCCCTTAATGTGTTAGATATCATTCTGTTTAACTTAAAATAACAAACCATTATCACTAGGCGTTTAAAGATAGGAAAGCTCAAGGTTCTTTGAGGAAATTCTGTACTACAGATACAGATGATAGCGACCGGCTTGGAAAGACGTGTTTCAAATGTTTCCTAAGAATAGCCTAATCCTCATAACAACTAAGGCAGCATTAAGGCAGCATTAAATAATTTTCTTACGCTGATTTAAGTGAGTAAGTTCGCTATCTAAATAATTGAGAATTATCAAGTCCATTCGAGAGGCATGACATATTGAGAATGAATGCTGCGCCAAATGACACTCGTTCATCGAACTTGATTTCGAACCCGGGACCTCCCTGTTGAGTCATCACATCGCTTACATGCCGCGTATTATGCACTTTATATACCTGCCTATGATTTGCTTTCTTCTAATTTGAGGTGAAACAATCACCAATCAATATCTATTATCTATGAGGTAGGTTTAAGCTACGAAAGTATATGTTCAATATGTAGAGGTGTTCTGGTGGTCGTGGATAAGTCTCCGGACTGTGAACCACAAGGTACGGGGTTCGAATCCCTGCCGCAGCAATAACATCCTTTTGAAAGACATTAATCTACATTTGCCGCACTCGATCCAGGTGTAGTAAGTGGGAACCTGGTACGATTTTTTCTTTGAATGCACTGAGCACTATCGGCTGCTAGAGGTAAAGTCCTATGGAAGCGCAGAGGCGTTATAAGTGATATGCGCTATGCAAGATCGGAATATTATTATTATTATTATTATCATTATCATTATTATTATTATTATTATTATTATTATTATTATTATTATTATTATTATCAATATTATTATTATTAATATTATTATTATTATTAACAATATTATTCTTATTATCATTACTATTATTTTAAATTATTATTATCATAAAGGGTTCCGCCAATATCATGTTCAAATGACATTGTGATCTACAATCACGTACAAGATAATAAGATCCGGTAGCGTCGGAAATATCTTGGTCTGTTGATATGTATTTCTTAGTCAAGGCCAAAGAGGTGTTTACATTCTGAGGAATACATGGAAGACGTGTGTCCTTTTTCGACGGTACAATTATGTGTTTATATAAGACATCGGGTGACAACCGGGAACTACAGTGCGTATCAAAAAAAAAGTATACCCAACTTTGTTAGCTCATAATTAAGAATTCATAACCTCTGTAAGCTTAAAATTCACTTTATAGTCACGAGCAACTAAAATTCTGTCTCATGGTACAGTATTCATAACCATGCTGCCACGGATAACTGAGCAGCAGGCTTTTCAAAGAGTATTGTTAAAATCCTCTTGTACCAAGTTTTGGCTGAAGCAACGAATGTGGGTCAAAACCCATTGTGTATTTGTTGTTTCAATTTGAAAATAATTGCTAAGTTATTTCAATCGGTTTTATGCATTTAAATAGAAAAAAAACTGTTAACGTCAACCCAAATTAAATAAAAGTCTGATTACAAGCAAAATTTATGATATTTCCTTTACCAAGATGACACAATCTTGGCTTAATCCGCATCCCTTGTTTAAAGTATGCTGTTTTATTGAGTCATTCAAAATGGACAAAGTTTATTTGGGAAGCTCTTTACATGAAAGTCTAAATATCAATCACGTTGGTAATTTTCTCAGTCTCTGAAACCTTTGAGGTCGTGTGCTATTCGAGATAAACAACTTTTGCACCTTATGCAGGTGAAATGGTTCAGGGGACAAATGAACAGACAGTATTTAGTTAAGAGGCAAGAAGTTAGAAGGCTGTGTAAAAATAAATTAAGACTATCCTATGGATTGAAAAATGCTGAATGAAAGCTTAGATACACTGGATCGCTTCAAACAATACAGCATAGAAGCACGAATGGGAATTCATCATTTAAAAAGATTTCATACTAAATTATCACATGTATATGGCTTGACCCACATTCGTCGCATCAGCCCAAACTTTGGTACAAGAGGATTTTGATAATACTTTTTGAAAAGCCTGTTACTCAGTCATCATAATAGCACGGTTATGTTGCTCTTTGTTGCTTTGTTGCTCTTTACTATGAAATAAATTTCAAACTCACAGAGGTTATGAATTCTTAATCAGGAGCTAACAAATTTGTGTATACTTTATTTTGATACGCACTGTATAATGGGGAACGCACTTCTTCAGCTGTTAAGCGCTGTTCCACAATTGTGCAGAATTTCCTCAATTTGACAAATGCCCGTCACTATCAATAATCAGAAAACTGTAGAAGTTCCAAAACAACAACCAAACAAAAAAAAAGGGACTGGAGTTTGACGGCAATCATGACTTCTTTTTTAGTAATATGAAAAATGACGCGGAATGCACGTTATTAATGTACTGGCATCGCATCAGATTGGCATTAACGCTCTCGACAGCGATAAAATTGATTGCTGATTTCCGTCCATCATCAACAGAACAGCCTTCAACGAATTCACGATGAAAGGACAGTCATCAAATGAAAGACCTACTACCTGTTTAACCTCTTCCCTTCGGCTCCATACCTTCCGCATTTTCAAGGAGCGTACGCCTCGCATAATTTGGTAGTCAAAGAGTTAAGGTGAAGTCATTCTATTGAGTCACTGACTATGGCAATCTGAGAGTGACAGTGCAGAGCATTGACCGGAGTTCTATCTGAGTACCCGGGCAATTAATTAGTTTTCTAATCAGTTGTACCCCATCCGGGAAGGTAAGACAATGATGATTAATATTACTGCACTATTGTGTCTTCTAAATTGTCACTTGGATGTCTGTGCAGTGGTTAAATAATATGGCGACCGTGATGCAAAGTGCATACACCTGTCACGTGCAACGCTAAGTCATTGTTTAATTTACCGTTAATTATGCAACAGTACCACCTGTTAACAAGCATGGATTTTCCAAACCCCACTGTTTTACACGTTTTCCTCTAAGCCAATAATTGTGGTTAAATACCTAAATTGGGGAAAAGTACAAATGGTTTTTGCAATAAGACGTGATGCAGGAAAAATAATGTTGCCTAGTAAAATGCACACATCCATTCATGTAAAAACTGTGGTTCACCGACTTAATTGATACTTTCATCTCTTTAAAAAAAAATCCATCATTCGTTGAACAGGATAAGCATAAACTTTCACGAATGATAATATTCATCCGCTGTGCTTTTTAAAATCGTTCCCATTACTGTCATTATTATCACTTGTATTGAAAAAAAAATTGTTTGAAAATTTGAGATAATCATAAGAATTTAAAAAAAAGAAATAAACAGAAGAGGGAAATTATAAATCGGTAAATGTTTACTTATCTTTACCCCCCCCCCCAAAAAAAAAAACAACAACAACAACAACAACAACAAACAAACAAACAAACAAGAAACTGTGTCATCTGGTAGTGATAGGAAGTTCAAGAGAAGAACAGAGAAAACAGAAAGCAATTTCAGCAATAAAAGTAGATAGACACAGGTACATGATCAGAGGAAGAGAGAGAGAGAGAGAGAGAACGCGAGGGAGAGAGAAAGAGAGAGAGAGAGAGAGAGAGAGAGAGAGACGTTTTCTTGAAAACTCTCTCTCTCTCTCTCTCTCTCTCATTTTGATGCACAAAATGTTGCCAAAAAATAACCTGATGAGGAAAGCATCTGCTCCACCGCACACAGGTAATGAAGATTGGAAAACAAAGCGGAGATGCGCCAGACACCAGATTGTTTTTCCTGTCCAATCTATTTCTTCAGGTTCAAGGTCTTGGGTTAAAGGCGTAGCCCGGCTACCCCGATCGTCAGAAATGGGGTACGGGGGCGCTCGTATTTCAACACGACCCCTGAAAGTCGAAAGCCGATAAGTATAGAAAAGTCTATGCCTGGAGGTGGAAGCAAGAAAATCTGGGTCCGAGTCAAGTGCAGGCTTAGGTTCATGCAAATGAGTTGGAACAGGTCGATCACGGTATCACATTCACAGATCAAAGGGTTTCGCCATATCTGGCACTTTAATAAGTACCACTTTCTAATCCTTTTAAAATTTGTAAGATCAATACTAGGGATATATTTCCTGAAAAATGTCACAAATTATATTTTGCCCCATTTTGTTTTGTTTGTATTTTATCTATGGTGTTGATTCCACGCACATAAAATTATGTTTGTGTGGTCTTACATGGCTGTGTTGATTTGTTTGATAGTGCTTTTTCCACATTTCTGAAATCCAAGGAATGTAATGATTATGTAATGAGTTTGATGATTCACAAGGCTCATTCTTATTATTTTATGAAACAATACACAATTTCAAAATGGGAAAAGAATTATTCGTGAAACACTTTAATCACTTTGGGACTGATTATTCTAAAATGCGAAACGTGGGACCTTCCATGTTTAAAAGACCTACAGGTGGATAATATTTGGAGTCCTTAAATTTGTACCAACACGACAAAGTGGTCTATACAGGACATCACTTTTGAGGCTAACAACAACAGTGTTCCAACATTATTGATTCATGTAACTAGCTGAAAACTTTACTTCCTTCACCCCCCCCCCCCCCTTTCAAATCGCTTGACACCATCGTTTTTTTCATGGGGCTAGTGTCGGCTTGCACCTGTTGCTATCTACCTGAGACCTGACACATCTTCACGTGCCCTGGATCCGCCATAGGTCCTAGGGGATTACCCCATGATATTGAATTGCCTTCCCCCTTGCTGAAAGCTAAGTGCTAGTCTACTTACGAAGACCCAAGTATTTAATTGGCGTTTGCTCATAATCAGCAGCTCATTGTCATTAACCCTTTCTGTTCAGGACAGAAATTATTTAAGGGCTAAATTGATCACATTTTGTTCTTCAAATTGGCAACAATAACATTTTTCTTTTAGTACTACATGGTTCTAATAAGGTGTAATATCTTTGAAAACAATATACATGGTCAAAAAAGTTGTCGAAAAGTATTAAAAATTGCCAATTTTGGTAAAAAGCAATGATTTGAACCTCTCAGTGTGTTGCCAATTAAATGATTTGAAAGCTTATTCTCATTTTTTTTAAATTCCTGGCATCAAATGCAATATGATCATGCAAAAAATGGACATAGTGTGTGCAGAAATTTTCGCTCTTTCTACTCACGTATCTGGTATATTTTTAGAGCTCTGAATCAAAAGTTATTGAGCCAAACCACAAAATATGGTCAATTGTCTTGAAAGGGTTAAAGAGTTGATGCCCTTCTGGATCTCAACAGACGATAAGTGAATAAAGGTGAAATGTAGCATACATGTAATACCCAGTCAAACCTCCAAACCCACTCCAACCCGACTCACAATCGTCCTTCTTTTTTTTTTCTTTTTTTTCCCCCCATTGGGGCAATGTTATTTTGTTTGAGTTCGGTCTGATGTTGGTCTGATGTTGGTCTGATGTTGGTCTGATGTTGGTCTGATGTTGGTCTGATGTTGGTCTGATGTAGGTCTGATGTTGGTCTGATGTTGGCCTGATGTCGGTCTGATGTCGGTCTGATGTCGGTCTGATGTCGATCTGATGTCGGTCTGATGTCGACTGATGTCGGTCTGATGTCGGTCTGATGTCGGTCTGATGTCGGTCTGATGTCGGTCTGATGTTGGTCTTGTTGGTGTGACCAGGGAAATATAACTATTTTACATTTCCCTGGTGTGAATGCGTTATAAGCCAGTAAAATGCATATTCTCAACAGGGAAGTTACATTTTCCTGTTCTTAACAAGCAATAGTCTACATCTACTGTTGACTCAGGGAAATGTAACATTACATTTCCCTGGTTGACCAATCATTCTTTTCCTACAGTGTATATTCACTGGCGTACTGGTGGGGGGGGGGGGGGGGGGGTGGCGAACTGCACCCTCCCCCCCCCCCAAAAAAAAAAAAAAAAAAAAAAAAAAAGAAAGAAAAGAAAGAAAGGAAAAATATAAAAAATAATTTAAAAAATAAATAAATAAAAATTAAAAAATAAAAAATTCCTCGCAAAAAAAAATATGAAAGAAAAAAATTCAAATTACCTACTAGATCTATGACAAAATTACATTTTCATTAAAAAAGGCATTTTTTTCCTCACTCGCTTCGCTCGCTCGCATTCCGAAATTGCGCATCGTATGCCCCCTCAAAATTGTTGGCTCATTACGCCACTGTGTATATTAAATGAATTACCATCTAACATGATCACGTTTAAATGAGAATTTTTCAGATGTGTATGCAGCCATGATCAACTGTTTTGTTTATTATGGGGGTCTCTTGCCATATAATTTGTACTGATTTACCTTATATCCTAAAATAAGTATAATCATGATCAATATGATTATATGTTAGTTATATTGCATACGGAGACTTTTCAAAGAAGACTAGCAACCCAAACACAACAAAAAGGAAATTGTCCAAAATTTTATCAAAGACAGTGTGTTGTCCACTGGGACTCGCTACTTCTATTTATTTCCCCATTTTCCGAGACCACTGCACGAGACCAGGGTTTGCTCGTAATCGTTTGGTGGTTTTCGTCCCTCTAAATCACTTTCTGAAATTAATTTTCCAAATGAAAGACGCAAACCCCCAGCAGACAAGTCACAAGAAGCAATTTGTCAGAAGTAATTTGCGAACGTTCACCTGAGTTATAAAGTACGCCTTTGCCGCAATAGGTTTCAGATGGGGTTCTTTTCTTCTTTTTCTTTTTTTTTGTGGGGGGGGGGGGGGGGTTGCGACAACTTGACTTTGTATGCTTTATATTTGCTTTTTAATCATTTATTTATAACAGAAATCAGATTTTACTCTTAAAGTATACACATACGCTAAGCAGAATTAGGACTCGCACAGAATGGCATTTTTGTTTGTTTGTTGATGCAAGGTTTTAAATGACCTTTGTTTTTGTTTTTTACTTTACAAAAATGAAATCCACTTCCTTTCGCATATTTCCTTAAACATGTATACATGTACTATATACTTTTTTAAAATATAAATCGTTCACTTACAAACAAAACAGATGTTGCTCTTGAAATGAAAGCAAACACTTAGCAGAATTTGTACACTCACAAAATAGGGGTCTATATTATTGTCTTCAATATTGAGTTTTATTTTCTTTTTAACTATAATACGACACACACATTCCCATAGCGGATTTACCTAAAGATAATAATAATCTGGCATCATCGTTATCCTGATATCTTTTATGCCTAATGCTCGTTTTTTACAAGAAGCGTCATTTACCTGACGCAGGATTGTGTCAGTGACTCCGGTCTCTGAGAATCATGTCAGGGTGGAATCTTACAAAATTATGATTGCAACATGAGATACTGACGCATGGGTCCATTGCCGCCACAGACTTAATTAGAGCAGGTAATAGCGTAGTTGAAATAACGCCTCGTGCGAAACAAGTATTATTGTTCCTCACAGGTATCTTCTGAACTTATTATTTGCAAAAATCCTCTAAAGGCTTATACTAATTAGATAATTAGATAAATGATACCGCTTAAAAGTCAATAGTAATAAACGATATGAAATATAAAAAAGAACACATTAAATATACATGTCTGAAAGTGACTTTCTTGGAAGAAGGGAAATAGTGGGAACAGTTATCGATTTTATTTGTTTATCTTTAGTATGCTAAGCTCTAATTAGCAGTGTGATGAATAAAACTAGACGGAGATCAGAAATTATATTCTGTTACAGCATGAATACAGTTAATCGTGATTTAAATGTCAAATTACTATCGGCACTATGTTTCTTAATTCCTTCCCCTACAGAATTAGGTAACCATGAATCACGTGGAAGAGATTTAATGCGTGTACAAGTCAAAAGCATGTCGGAACTCCGGCCCATCATCAGAAAGCATTATTTTAAGGTTAAACTTTCAGACACGCGAAACTGTGCCTGAGGTCACGGGGATATGCCTGAAGTAAGCCGACATTATTTGATTCCGATCTTCCAGACATGACCTGTTTCCAAAGGGTTAAAAAATTCAAAGATAATACATGTATTTAAAATTTGAATGCCGCACTGCTTTTCATTTTTCGTTTCAAGCCAAGTAAAATTTCTTTCTTAAAGGGTGACTAAATTAAAAAAATTGATTGCCCATTTTTCGTAGGAAAGAGTCATCAGGAGCCAAAAAAATATCTATCACACACTTTTTTATGCATTCAGTCGTATTTCATAATCATTTGAAAAGTACATTTTTGCTGATTTACACAGTCATAAGCCCCGCCCGTAAAAAAAATCCATCAAGCGACATCATGATCACGTGATCTGTGACGTACGAGAAGTAAGGGAAAATATTCCACCAACCTATATACCGTGGGCGCCGCAGGCCTCGGCAGGCCCAGCCCGGTGCATGCAGTGCCGAGCATGACATTCACCGCATCGACCATTTGCATCGCATATTTTCGTGTGTTTAATTCCTCACAATAACTTTGATTTTGGGACACAATTTCATCAGTAATGCCAAATCGGTGTATAGTTGCGGGCTGTAGCAAGACCCCTAAAGATGATGTAGCCTACGTACATCATTTTCCTAAAGATGAAAATCTACGGAAATTGTGGGTCGCAACAGTATTCTCACGCGGGCAGAGTGGCAAGGGCCAAGCGAGTGGAGTACAATTTGCAGTGATCACTTTTCTTCTCCAGCAGCTGCAGCAGCTTCACCCGCGGCCCCTTCCCCCGCGACCCCTTCACCATGCCCTGGCCTGTCTTCTGCGAGGGGTTCAAACATAATGGTCGAATTCCCCTTGCCACTGCACTTGAGCTTCTTCTCTTTCGGTATCGATAAATCATCTGATAAATCAGAGTTCGTATCTGGCTCAAAAAAGGCCTCCAAATCGGACTCGTGATCATTATCCATCTCTCTAAGTTACTCGAAGAATCCAGCCAAACATCTAAGTCAGTACTACCGTAGTATATGTAAAGCGAAGTAAAAAAAGGCGAGAGTGAAAACAAACCAAACAAAAGCGTTCACCAGTCGCTTAGTACGAGGGGGAACATAGTTGCCGTACTAAAGATGTGTAGTACATTGCACAGACGCATAAAACGGCTGTGTACGCGTTTAAGACCAATGCAAAACTATCGTTCGGCAAGCTCAGATGGATGAGAACATTGTTCAAAGAAAAGTTAAAAAAACAAAACAAGAGCTGTATATTCGGGCAAAAGTGTTCACTGATCTTAAAGAAAATATATTGATAATGATTATTCACTCCTTAGACTGTATTGATTAATTCCCTTTTTCATAAATTTTCTGTTGAACAGAGGGGTCAAATACCGCATTGTGTGTACAATGTTACATTGCCGCAGCCTGTAGATCTTGTACCACTTACTCTTCATACGTCACTTGGGGGTGTGACGTCAATTAGCCAATCAGCTCACGAGTTTTAAGGAACGGTCCCAAAACCTCTACTTTTCCCCCTTTTTCGCCAAAACGAGACATAATTTTGACAATCAATTGCCAGATTCGTGATTTGAATGCAAAAATACATGGAAACAGCACCCTTTTTCTCTCTAATTTAGTCACCCTTTAAATTATTAGTATGTTTTATTTCATTCTTGTTTGTGATTAATTTTTGAGTAAGGCAAAATGTAACATGCAATGGGATTTTCATATTTCAAAAATATGAATATATTATAAAATGTGTCATTTATTACATTTTGCGTATTAAATTATGAAATTCAAAGGCTATTTTAACCATCATGATTGCTAAAGCCCACCGCACACTATACAATCGACTGCGATCCGATTTTGGAAATAAATCGCTATAGCATTAAATATGGGCATTTTGACAAATAAAATATACCTGATTCAGGTTCTGAACGACAATTTTTGTGAATACTAAACATAGGATTTCGGAGCGTTATCAGCCTTCTACTTAGAATAAGGGCAAAACCAGTTTTAAATCGTAGACAATCGTAGCACTGCTCTGACGTCACTGTGACTCGAAGCCAATTTGGCCTTTTCTCCGACTAGAAGGGTCAAAATATGTCCTAATTTCGATTTTTACTACATTATGACTATTCAGAACCTCAGTCGATAATATTTTATGTGTTTCAGTATTTATACCAAATGCTATTACATTTGCTTCCGAAATCGTATCGCAGACCGGTCGTTTAGTGTGCGGTGAGTTTAACATGACAACATGCATGGAATCAGTTCAAAAGACAACCAATGATGGAGTATTATTAATTATCAAGTAATAATAGGACCGACCGAAAAGAGAAACCCCCATCCCAAAAAAGGTGAATAAATCGAGGACATAATTTTGACTTCTAGAGTTCAAGCTGAAGAAAATGCTGACACATGGATTAAACTGAAAAAGATATGAGTAAAGTAAATGAGTACAGTTAACATTTGAAATACACGTGTTGAACTGACTTGAAATGAAGAGATATTCAAATCACTTTCCTACAACTTGCGATTCATTCTTGGCCCATACGAAAAATAAAATTTAAAAAACTTTTTTTCATAGACTGAAAATCTGGTAACAAAGAGCAAATTCATTCAGTTATTCCCACCTTCGACAAAGCCGAAACGACATCCAAAATGCGTACGCATTAATAGGCGTATCTTATCAAGAGAAACTGCATCCTACATCATCTCATCTACCATCACTGTACGGGCTCTCGATGCTCTACAAAATGCACTTTCTAGAGGATATTACTGATGCAACAAAAATACCAGGAAAGACGGCACAGTGACCTAAATTGATGGCGGCGATCGATTTCCATCATGCTCCCACTCCCCTCTCTGCCAAACGACATCGATACGGGCTTTGACGCGGAACGACGAAAACATGACCCGGACGACGCAGCCGCCAGGCAGGTAAAACAACACCGAAAAAAAGAAAAAACCCACCTAAGATTCTCTGGTGACGGACGACTGTTCTTTCTACCTACGTCTTCCTTTTTTAAGAAAGGGTTGTTACTGAAAAATTTACTTCAATGTGAAAAAGCAAATGAGATTCATTACATTCATGTAAACACAATCTATTGTTATATTAGATTGTTCATATTACTGTATCAAAAACTCAAAGTATTACATAAAAGAGACTTATATTTATATATTGTGATGAAAGATGCCACGGGTCCGAAAAGAGACCACGGACCTGGTGTGTGTATATATATATATATATATATATATATATATATATATATATATATATATAAATGTGTGTGTGTGTGTGTGTGTGTGTGTGTGTGTGTGTGTGTGTGAACAAGTTCCTTAATTTAAAATGAAGACTTGATCAAACAAATATCACTTCTTTTCTATTGTGGAAAAACCCCATAGCAAAATGTACCTGTTGTCACATGAGCACATGAAAGGGTTATTCCTTATTTATCCTTTCTTATTTCAAATTTTTAATCAACCAGTAAAACCGCTAGGACAGGTTTGAATTTGTGACACCCCCCAAAAAAAAAAATAATGATAATAATAATAATAATAATAAATAAATAAAAACATAAATAAATTTTTAAAAATAAAATAAAATAAATATATAAATATTTTTTGTTTAATGTATATAGGCAAATCTAAAATTGAAACCATCATTGTTGGGTTGTTGTTATTTTAAATGAAGTATAAGGAATACTTTCCATGGTGAAGAAACTGCATTGTAAGTTATATTTGATTTGATTTGGTAACTTTGTAGAGGCTTAATAAATCTGAGCTGCCTGGCCTTACATGCTATCATTGTATGCAATATGGTGTAAAAATGAAGCCCAGGAAAAAAAAACCCACTTCAAAATCATCATGTGCTTCACAAAAGTAAACATACGCAAATGACCGGAAATGCCAGACTCATTTTCCCCCATAGACTCAGTGTTAGACTATTATGGCCTTACGCTTTCGTAAATAGGAGTACTCAGTCATAGATATCTTAATAATAGCATTATATATTTGAAAACCTTTCTATGCCTGGCTATTTATTTATCCTTCTGAACATCATGATATAAGACAGATATCAAAATTCAACAATTTATTAAATCAAGCCTCCACAAAGTTACCGAATCCCTTTAAGGATTTACCCCATGTAATGTTAACTCGTTACCTACGTGATCCGAGTAGTCCCTGTACTAAGCCTATAGGAATGAGGGAATTCCGTAGTCAACGGGAAAGGATTACATGATGTAACACTAAAACTTAACTTACAATTCATTATTATTGTTGTTGTGGAGAGAGAAAGAGTAAGGGCAAGAGATGAGGGGGGGGGGGATGAGAGAGAAAGATATATAAAGAGATAAAGAGAGAGAGAGAGAGAGAGAGAGAGAGAAAGCAGGAGGGGGGGGGGTAAATGATGATAATGAGAATAACTACGCCCACAGTAGTTATTATCACCGAATTGAATGGTATACAGTGTGAACAGAAAAAAAAAATTGTGAGGGCATTCGGAGGACAACAGTCTATATAGCGCTCACACCACACATTTCTGTCCTGACCAATATCGATTTTATAGCTTCGACCTGTCAAGTTTTCGAGGCGACAAATGGGCATGGAGGGGGAAAGTTCCATATTAAAGCAAGGGCTAAATTAGATTCACGATCATGTTTGATTAGCTTGGCGAGGCTTACCAATGACAATAACAAGACAATCTACACTGTCTGCGATTGAATCAATCGACAATTGTTTCAAATAACAAATTATTGTATGGCATCGTCAGAACGAGAATATTCTTAACATTAATGCCAAGGTTGTCTATGTAGACGTATCAGGATACTGGCGTCGATTAGGGCATGTTCAGGCGTGGATATATTCTCGTGATTTAAATCACATTTGCTGTACAAAAGTTTGCAGTAGATTTCTTATTAATTTATTTTTCCACATGACTTTTTTTTTCTCACATTAACAAAAAATGATTTAGAAATCAATGAATGCAGTTAATACATCACAACGAATTAATTACAATTTATAATTTTTCATAAATAAATACGAAAAAAAATATGAGCTGTCGCATAAGCACGTGTGACACTCCTTTACAAAATTAATTACAATGAAGAAAATAATAAAAATTACTCCTCCTTAAACGACCCGGTAATATACAGATATTGGTATAGGGAGGGAATAATTATCCTTTTGTGTGGTTCAATTTTTAAATATCCTTGATTTTTTTTCTATAATTTTCAATCTGCGGATTACCATTATTGTCAAACACTTGTTTTAAAATATTGACACACTTACCTGTTAACTGCAGACCTTTGGAGTGAAAGTGAATGTTGGTATTATTTGCTTTCTCTTTATCAGGACCTGTAGTAAAGTTAGAAAAACACCAAAAAAAACAGTTATAATAATTTTAAATAAACAAACGGACATCTCAAAAAATAAACAGATAATAGGTATAGTTGGCTTACAGATATTTCATGTAATACAGCGATTAGGATATAAAAGCACAATGCCATCTTAAAGAAAGGTGTCATAGTAATAAACTATTATCAATCGTAAGAAGGGTTAAATAGTACAAACAAGTCATCGTGGTCATAGTGTTGCATGCATGCAGTTTTTCTTTATGATACAAAATCATTTTGAACAGGAAGACAGCAAAGAAACTGCATGCAGCATGTAGGTATGGGTACACCACAAAACTTGTTACCTTGTCCACGTTGGAAGAAACAAAAGTAGGTTAGGTACATATATCATCAATTGACGATAAACATAAGTTAGGATTCCAGTATGAAAATAGATGAAGTTTTCCTCTTCCCTTTCTGAATTCTTCTGAAGGCTCGATTTGAGAAGAGCAGAAGCGTTCGACAAATAAAAACTCCGAATTGAAGAGGTACATTCACTTGAGACGCCCTCTAGGCTGGCTAAGGAAATTCTTCAGACGTACGTCTATGATTGACGTCTTCAAGTATCATTGCCACTACTGAATCACATTTGCTCATGTCCTTAACTAGTCTTTTTCCGAAGACATCATCGTAGGGAATACCCTGAAGTAATACACGTTGCTTGATAAAGGGAATTGGGAAATATGGATAAATTTCTTTTCAGTCCATCTGACTAATGATCATCGTGATTATAGGAGTACAGCTCACAGGTCGTCAAATTACTGTTCGTTTTGGAGAGCGTCAGAACCTATTGGGGTTACAGACTTAAAGTATAAACATTTTGATTAAAGACAGAGATGGACAAATTTTGACGTATTCATTTCTTGCATTGATTCATAATTGTACTATTTTAAAATAGAAAAATAACATTGATTTAATTTTTAGATTTTCTTTTTTTTTTCATTAGGATCGTAGGCAACGAACTGATCAAAATTCACGTCATATTTCCATTTTTGACAATCACTTTAAGTTCTGAACTTCTCCTCGCATTTTCCGTCCTATCCCACTTAGAGGCGAGCTGCCTTGACTCAAAATCGATGTTGAAAGTTGTCGTTCTGACTACAAAATGGAGTACATGAGTCGATTCTATCAAGATGAACAGTCAACACATGTGTCTGAACATGGGGTGAATGACTTTAAATACTTCCAAGGCAACGACCTAAGGTGTTGGAAAGAATCATAATTATGCCAAACTGGTTGTTGTGATCAGAAGCCATTTCTTATCCAATATACTACTTTCATTTTGTATTTTCCCTTCACGTTAAAGCAATCTCATCAGAATTGGAATTACAATGTTAATTAAATCTTATCCTAATTTCATCCTGCAAATTTCCCCTCCCTTTCTTCATTTTCTTACACTTGTAATTTCTTATTTCACTTTCATTTGTATCAGTTCATTCTTCATTTTTGTTTTTAAACATTGCGTTAAACATGTAACGCAATGATTAAAGAGTCCAAACATATTAGTTGCATCTAACTAGTTGTCTAGGAAGCAGAATACACACACAGCCCCTACACTGTGTCATACTTGAAATTTGCGTCACTTAATCAAATATATAATTATTGCGGTTAATGACTTTGTGACGACAGAGGAAAACAAATTCCATTTAATCGATGGTTTCGGGTCAATAAAACAGGGAAAATAAACTAGTGAAAATAAAAGAAAAACCTTTTAATAAACATTGAAATTAATTTTAAACGTAGGTCATGACAACGTTGGATTGAGGAAAACATGCTCTCACTTAGTGGGGGGAAAAAAAGGTCATCGATGAGTTACTGTTGCTACAACTCGTGTTTATATTGGATTCAAAGAAAACAATCTGGAATCTAACCTAATTTGGACAATAGGAATGTCATGTCCTACATTAATTTCTTTTCTTCAGACCAATAAGATAGCTCCGCCTCTGTTAACTATTTCATTTTATGGACTCATAGATAAACATTCCTTTGTTTTCCAGCAAATATATTTCCATTCACAGTTTATAAAACTCATCACAGGATTCTTTTTTTCTTTTTTTCTTTTTAATATTTTCATCAGGATATTGATAGGTGTGTGTGACTTTACCTCTGATTTTTTTCCTTTTTCTCTCTCTCTCTCTCTCTCTCTTCTGTGTGTCACTCTCTCTCACATGTCTCACTCTCTCTCGAATGTGTCCCCCTCTCTCTCATTCTCTCTCTCATTCTTTCTCTCTCTCTCTTTCTCTCTCTCCTTTCTCCCTCCAAATTCTCCCTTTCTCTCCCTCTCCCTCTCTCTCAACGTATTTTTACCTTGTGTGACATTCTTGTAATTTTCTCAGTCTGAGATTCCCTCCGACATAATAACAAGTGAAGTTAGCCTCTTTTAAATATTGCCCAAGCACGTACTAGGTGTCCCGCAAGACACGGAAGCATGAAGACAAAAGTAATTTGTTTGACCACAGACATCTCGTGAATTTACTGCGTTATCTACTCCTCCCAACAGACACGCCTGTTCGGGATGTATACTTCTTTCCCCAAGTGAAAGTACGGCATGTATTAAAAGAGGGAAAGATATAGATCTTCTTTTTATTTATGTTTTTCTATCTCACATGCTAAATATTAGCGAACGTTGAATAAAGTGCTGAAGATGTGTCAATTTGGGGTAATGTGCAGAACAAGAAATCATAGATTCCCTGCATTCGCTATAGGAAGTGATTGTATTAACTGCCAATATAGCATGTCAGATATCGGTTTAATTAGATTATAACCTGATGCCGATATGTTGCGAAATATTGATTCCACTAGCACCCCAGCCCGGAGTAGTCATATCCTAAAAAGCGAAATAATATCTCTGTCAAGGCTATTTCCCTGTACTCTTCTGCCAATTTTAAGAATTAATTACATTAAATACGTCAAGCGTGCATACGTTTAATTGAGTAATTACCGCAATTATACGCTGCGATTAATCTAATAATGCCACATTTGCAAATAGCGGACACGATCCCGTAGGTTCGTGCCACAAAGGAAAAGAGGGGTCATGGGGAGTTGGGTCTTTATTTTTCATGGTCTAATTTCAAAACGGCTTTGCATTATCTTTTCGTTGTTACAATCATTTATGGACAAGAGTGACAAAATAGTGAGAAGTTTCCTTAAACAAAAATAAGGATTCTTGATTTATTTGGTCCCCTCTCTCTCTCTCTCCCTCTCTCTTTCTCTGACCCCCCCTCTCTCTCTCTTCTCTCTTTCGACCCCATTTCTCCCTCTCCCAGACTCCTTCTCTCGTTTCACTAATACATCTACATAACATGTTTCAAATAACAATACAAAGGGAGAGGAAAAGAGAGGAGTATAGACTCGTATCCACCCTCTCTCCCTCTCTCTCCCCATGCTCCCTCTCCCATCTCCTCTCTCTCTCTCTCTCTCTCTCTCTCTCTCTCTCTCTCTCTCTCTCTCCATATCCCAGATTTCTTCACTCTTTTCAATAATACCGCTGCATAAACACACTTTTGATAAAAATAATAAAAAGAAGAAAAGAGAGTACACCCCTCTCTCTCTCTCACACTCTCCCTCTCTCTCTCTCCCTCTCTCTCTCTCTCTCTCTCTCTCTCTCTCTCTCTCTCTCTACCCGCTTGGTTTTACTTATTTATACTCATGATGTGTCACACCTGACACATCATTATTTGCGCTAGTTTGTCATCTACCTTAGATCACTGTTATGGTACGGATGTAAAAAGTGGTTCCCCCTCCTTCCCCTTAGGGTTCACTTCCTTGTTTACTTTTTACTATTAGCTCCTTAATACCTCATGGTATTTAAAAAAAAAACAATATTGGTCAAATGTTTTTCACATTGCAGTATTTCGCTATCTACTTAACATAGTCATGACATTAGTCGCATTTTATGTAATCCAACAGATTATTTGCTTCATTTTGCTCGTTAGAAATAAATAAATAAATAAATAGATAGATAAATAAATGAATGAATAGATAAATAAATAAATGAATGAATGACAGGATGAGTCTCCGAATACAAATAGTTCCTGCAAAATTTTGATCCGTCAAATTATCTTTGCGCGCATGCAAGCCTCGATGGTTGCCACTTGCCAGAAACCGTTAAATTGCTGTTGTTTTTCATAAGGCTTAAGAATGTCATCCCCAATGTTTTGGAAATCAGCATCTGCAAAACTCCTCTTGTTTTTTGAAGAGCATCTAGGCTCAAAAATATGCGCAGGTGTCGAAAGATGTTCAACTCAAGTCGTCTAAATGCAGTAGGAATCAGACTACGTCCTTTTTGTCGAGTGTTCATTCTCCTAGGCCATCGAGGGCTTACAGTGTTCGTCCCAAGGGTAAACGCATGTTCTTCCCTGCGTCACAGGTGGGTTATTTGCTTAGTGCCCTATATTCGCAATCCCTAGGTGATATCAATGTGTGACACTTGACCTAAAAACCAATTATGCTTCATTCTTTTTTCGTGGCGTAGCCACTGAGGGCATGGGGCGCGTGTCGTCCCCTTTTCCTCTCCATCGAAAAAAAAAGAGACCAGCAGAGAGAGAGAAAAAAAGAAAGGGAGACGGTGAGAGAAACGCAAAATAAATAAGACCATTCACTGCCCCTCCCTCATTCCATGGCCTTGCTCTCTCGTATTTCATCCACCGAGGAAGACCAGTATCCCCCCCCCCCCCCATGACGCCAGTGCTACCTCAACTAATGGCCCCATGCTACACCACTGAAGGATTTCTCTTAGTCGTATTTTTTATGTTCGACCTTCCAGTGATGATGGGCAATTGCTTGAGATCTTTTTTTTAAAGTCCTCACATCCGTCGTTCAAAAAACCTGTTTACTAATATATGTATACTTCTTGAACAAAAGTTTATCTTGATTAATCAATAACTTGCCAGAGGCTTGTCTGACATTGCAACAACTATTAATGTTATAATGATCGTACAATGCATTCAATGAAGCCATTGCTTACCAACGTGTTAAAGAGGAGGTTGAGTTCTGCATGTCCTGGAAAAAGTGAAAAATAATTTGTGAGCTTTCTCATTTCTGTTATCATGATTATCATGATTATATCAGTTTGGAAGAACATCAGAGTAGAAGTGTCTCCTGAAAAAGATTGATCTCCAAACATGTCAAATGCCCTCATATTTGAAATATGACGAGAAATAGCTAGAGTGTCCAAGCCAAGCCGAACATCCATGCCACGTGTGCATAATAGTCCCATAATTGTACCCATTTTTGTGTGCAGTGCATGTGTTTTTCAGCGAGATTGGGTCAATTTCTTAACATTTTGATGATTCCAAAACCTCACAGTAGACACGATCAACTTTTCCCAATTGCTTTGAGACAGTTTCTTTCACAACGTAATCACATGACCAGAATTCAACTTTATTTTTAAGGGGGATAAAAACGATATTTGCTGAACTGTATCATACAAGAAAGTTTTCAAACCTACCTGATCCTTATCAACATTGTTATACCAATGCAAAATTAAACATCCACATTACAAGAGATGTACGAACAAACCCCTGAATCCATTCTTAAAACAAAATACGACCTTCAATAACGACATTAATCAAATTTACAATGAAATCATAAGATAAATACTGAAATACATGCAAAATACTGGCAAAAGAAATGACAAAAAAAGGAAGGATAGAAAAGAATTGTTTTGCATGCACAAATAGCACCGAATCATACCTTATAATGCATATTACGAAAGGTAAAGACGTCGCCATTCGAATGCATAGCACCGAGAAATGGGCTAACCGGAAAAAAGATTTGACCTTTTTCACAGGAACCATTATAGCAACCGAACGCCTAGTAATGAAGGAGGTCAAAGCATAAATTGCAAGCTTTTTTTTTCAGTTCCTCCTTTTTAGGGAGCAAGACACGTGTAACAATTATTGCGAAGTATACACCACCAGACCGGGTTGCTCTAAATTGATATTGAAATAGTTATCCACAACATTTCGATGTGGTTCTCGGCAAAAATAGTGTAATATTCATTGGCGAGTTTCAGTACGAATAATCATAAATGCACCCTGACATCGCAAGTTCATGAATACGTCATGTGTAACTTATGCCCTTTTGCTTGGGAAGGAAAGGATCTTGAAGAAGGTGGAGAGGAGCAGATGGGATTTGGCTGTCTGTATCACAATCTCTTGCAATCAGTCTCAATTATGTCGGCTATTTTGGCTCGCCATGTTATCGAGCGTAGAGTACGCTATGTTTAGTCTTCGTTCTTACATATACGTGTATGTGACCACATTCATGTCACACATGTATGTATGTATCGACCATAGCGTTATGTTATTTTTTTTGGGGGGGGGGATTTGTAAACTGTAGTACTACTAATTATTTTATTTAATGTCCACATATTACTTTGTTTGTATTTTAGCATTATTCAATTTCTTTTTTTTTTTTCTTTTTTTTTTTTCTTTTTTTTTTTTGCATGTACACCGGGCTCTTTTTTTTTTTTTTTTAATCGGGCCTTTAGACTCTGAAAAGAACCCTGTTTTTGAATAAAAAGTAATAAATAGTAAATTAATATTAATATATATATTAAAATAATTATTATTCATCTATCTTTCTTTCTCTCTCTCTTTCTCTGTCTAAAAGTCTATATCTTTATCTACCTATATGCTTCTTTCTCTCTCCCACTCTATTTCTCTATCTCTCTCTCTCTTTCTCTCTCTCTCTCTCTCTCTCTCGCTATGTCTCTTTCTTTTCATGTTCCATTCTCTCCACACGCTTGTGTTCGTGGACAACTCTTCCCTATACATCTATCGTATTGAGTGGGGAAAAATTCACTTCAAAATACGTGTCTTTATGTCTCTCATTCATTTTCTCTCTCTCTCTCTCTCTCTCTCTCTCTCTCTCTCTCTCTATCTTACCATGAACCGGCTTTTAAGTATCTTTCTCTTTCCCTCTCTCTCTCCCCTATAAAATACTCTATTTCTCTCTTTCTCCATCTTTCCATATTTGTTTCCCCCTTCCACATCGCCTCGCTCGCGACTTCATCTTCAAGGCATCTGTAATCTCGATAATGGGAATTTCAGGCCGTCTCCGTTCCCCAGGAATAAAACGAGACAATTTCAAATCGATAATTCACGCAAGGCTTCCCCTCCGAATTCGTCAAAAGTGACAAAAGCGAAAGAAGAAGTGGTAATATATTCCCCATCCTCCTCCTGTAGTGTTCTCCCGTAACGTCCTCTAGAGAGGACATACCACAGTTCAGACTTCAAACTTCATCGTACAGCAGTACTAAAACATATAGTTGAAAGTGGAACTATGAACATGTGCGTATACTAGTAATGTAATTTTTTTCCTGTCTGAACGTTGTATATCAAACCAAACGTCATATAGCAGAGCGGAAGGCTGGAGCATCATTTCGAACGAAAACTTGATAAAGAAGAAATCGGGGTCAAATTCTCGTATCGTACAAAGACCGTATATAACTATAACTGGACAGGACTGAAACAGCCACTAATTATTATGCTCATTGTGGAAGCTGACTTCCCCGAAAGTAGCTTCTGTCTTTTCTATATAGATGTTTCTTTATGCAATTCTTTATGCGATACTCTTTCCATGTATGAACGCCGCTTTCGTTATATGAATATTACTTTAGATGGTTTCGCGAAAACTTACTCTCGTGTAAATGCTCTTCTAGCGGAGAGGAGGGAAAAAAAACTCGAATTACACAGGAATGCATACGTTAAAAGCTTGAGGGAGCGAGTGGCCTGAAGGGGCTAGTTAAAACATTTTGAGAAGAAGGGGAAACTTCATCTCGACATGGCGATATTATTCCAGAAAGGAAGGCCAAGTACTCGGAATTGATCCGGTATCCATCAACCCGTTTCCCTACATGAATACTGTATCTCACTTTACTTTCAAGTCATTGTATAAGGTTGTTGTTTTTGTTTTTTTTCCAAACCCTGGTTGATCTGAATAGCAAACGCCTCATTCTTTATCCAAATTGTTTATTGGTTGATTTCGTTTTCTTTCTTGGGGGAGGGGGGGGGGAAATAACTCCTTTATGAATTATCTGACTAAAGCCAAGAAAGGTACTACTTTTTTGTCCTGATCTTATCCCTCACGTATACTGACTTCATTGTGCAGGCACCACCACGCAAGAAATTACGATAAATTGCATCTTTCCAATGAGAATTGGTGATTTCGTTGAGATTATGCATGGGCTGATGATTTTGGATGGTACCTCTCACGATTGGCCCGAAACCCCGATTTCCATCAAATAAGTGATTAAAGCGTCGAATGAGGGCGTCACAATACAAAAAAGCCTGTCATACAGTTTGTCAGTACTGATTAACATTTACATTGAATACTAATTTCTTTCATTTAATTACATGACAATTAGCCACGTCTTGACCTTGAAATAAAAGGGATGGTCAAACTAATCTTTAAATTGAGGATAATTTTCATAGTTTACAAATTACATTTGATGTAACTGCGTCTCATGTTTAAAACTCTTGCGGTCAATTTCACTTGCCTATGAAATATGGATGACATATGCCACTACGCATAAATCACTTGTTGCTATGGTGGTTATTCGGCTCGCCAAAAGCAACTTATGTTTGAGAAGTCTGCATATCATCTTGCATTCCGAAGAAAAACGCATAATTTAATCTCTGAAATAACGCTACGAAAGAAGATAAATTTCATAATAGGCATAGCCCATAGAATTCAAAATGTAACTTGTAATTTACAGCTTAGATCTGGAAAAGTTCAATAGTCATGTTTTATTGAACAGAAACTGAAGATGTACTAAAGTGAACTTATGCTTAGTTAGTTCATGAAAACGTTTTTTGAGAACTATACTCTCATGCTAGTATCAATTAATAGAGTCATTTTCTGACATCATTTCTAACCATGACAACAGCGAAGAGAATATTTGTTTCTCATTTCTCTTCAAATTTTGGCCACGATTCTGATGACATAACAGGAAATAAGAACATCCACATGAGTAGAAGCGGATACGATAGGAGGCTTTAAACTAATGTCAGATGATTACATTACTTGACTTTTCGGGGATTTAATTATTTTCGTTGCCATGGCAACGCGTGCGAGAATGGGGATAGTGTGCGGATTAAGGGAGTTTCGGGCTGTCAGCTATTATCTGCCTTGTGCCCACTTATCGTGGAATTTTCTAACTAATAAATGTTCTGTTAGTCTATAATGAATAAATATAAACATTTGTACGGCCTGCCGTTTTAGATCCTCTTCCTTTCTTTGTGTGCCTTATTATTATCCGTGTAACCGATTTCTACGCACACACCCAACATTCCCCCCCCCCTCCCCCCCCCCCTCCCCTTCTCTCTTTCTCTCTCTCTCTCTCTCTCTCTCTCTCTATCTACTTCTATCTTCCTTTTTTCTCGCTCCTTGTATTTATTCGTTTTATTTATTTGCAGTTTTATTTATATTCATTTCTTCATGCCCTGTATTGCCCTCTACTCTCTCTCTCTCTTTCTCTCTGTCTCCTCTCTCTCTCTCTCTCTCCCTCTCTCTCTCTCTCTCTCCCTCTCTCTCTCTCTCTCTCTCTCTCCTCCCCCCCCCCAATTTGAACCCCTCTCTCTCTATTTGAATTTATTCCCCCTTCCATCTCTTTGTCTAACTGTTTCTCTCTCTCTCTCTGTCTAAATATTCCACCAGTGGTCCCCGTGATGCAACATTGGTGGAGGGCCTCTTTATTGATTGTCAGCGTTCATTACGTCACTAATCATGAAATGATTACCCGAAGCTTCATCTTCCCATTCACTTTGGGAATCAGTGTAAATAGAATCCTCTTTATACATCTTGCAGGTCACTCCTGGAAATGCCTCGAATCATGTATTCATGAACATTTCATATTTAGAGTATGCTTTGGAAACTCAGGTGTTGGAAGACTTACGGACACAATAGTATTGGAGAAACATTTAGGATAGAGAAATGAAAGCTGTTCAGAAGACGAAAAACAGCAGGAGTAAGAAGGAAAACAAAGATGAAAAGAGGCGAGAAAGAGAAAAGATGCTCAAGGTACTCTAATGTTACTTTGGCTTTAGCGAGGCTACCGATTACCGTGCTCACAGTATTCAAGTAATTTCCACCTATTCGGTACTCATTTACATCACCTGTGCAGAGAGTGCAAATGTTGATTAATGCCTTGTCAGATGACGTTAAATCAACATTAAGCGGGAATATAGAAGGGCTACAAGCAGGAGAACTAAGAGCGGAAGTGGAGTACAGGTTACTGAGTCATCAGAGAAGTGTCAGTGACATCACTTTAATGAAGAATTGATTATTATTTAATGACCTGTCCTTGGTCATCTCTTGAATGACATCAGGAATAAAGTCCTCTTAGGTTGACTTTAACTTTAATAAATCGCCAATCAAAGAAATACCATGCATTTGTAGTATAGCCAACACCCACCATGAATGTTGGTTCGAGACGTGGCTTTTTATTTATTTATTTGTTTAATATTTTCTTGTATATTCAATTATTGTTTTCACTGATTCAAACTGGTGATTTTTTTTTAAAACAGCCATTAGTCTGTACTATTGTATCTCCAGATCTTTGTTGCTATATCATTATTAACATGATTAACTGAATGCTAATACGATTTTAATGCTTTATATTCTAGTCCTGCGTGTGAGTGCGTGTGCGTGTGCGTGTGTGTGTGTGTGTGTGTGTGTGTGTGTGTGTTAGAAAGAGGGGGGATGAGAGAAAAAGAGTGAGGTGAGAGAGCAAGAGAGATCGGGGGTAAAGAGAGAAAGAGAGAGGATGAGTCCAATGATAACGGAAAGAATCTCAGAGAATGGGCGAGAGAGAATAATTAATAGAAAAGCAAAAGGAGGTGGAAAGAGACAGACAGAGAATCAAAGGAAGAGAGAGAATAAATGTAAAGAAAAGGTGATTGAGGTGGGGTGAGGCAGGGAAATTTCAAAACATACTAGGAAAAGAAATATCAAGCAGAAAAAAGTATACACTAAACAAAGAGGGAGAGAAAGGGAGAGAGGTGGATAGAGACAGTTATAGGAGATTATAAGACAACCGTAATACAACAGACGGGAAAAGACGATCCACACAAGGTAACTATGGCAACTATGACACAAATCTCTCTCTCTCTCTCTCTCTCTCTCTCTCTCTCTCTCTCTCTCTCTCTCTCTCTCTCTCTCTCTCTCTCTCTCTCTCTCTCTCTCTCTCTTTCAAACACTACTTAACCGTTTACCTTTCGGCTCTCTGTCTCGCTCACCTCCTCGTTCTAGACATGCTAATTCTGACCTGAAAACCCGCATCACAACATCACATCACGCCACTGTGAATACATTAACTTCATTGTCTCATGCACATGCCACATCTAGCTGTTGGCATCAATTAGACTTATTAGCAAAGTAATATGCTGTGTCTACAATGCACATGTTAATGATAGAGAAAACGTTTTCCTGTTATAATTGTCATTAAAATGGACCATAAATCGATTTGAAACCAATTGGTATGCATGAGAACGACGGGTACGCGTACTGAGACTGCGAACGCCGGCCAACTAACGTCGGCTGACACAAGAACGCCTTTTGCACCCGTGATATTTTAATCGGTTTAATGGACCGTTGTACTCTGCCACCCTTCATTTGTGAACTGTAACCGCCCTCCATGAAGTCATCGCACTATCATGACCAATGCTTGGAAGTAGAGTAGTAATGCTAATAGCACCCGTTGTCTTTGATATATTTCACAAGCACCAGCGGAGTTTTGTCATCAGAACGGCAGCCGCGATGGTACTACCATTATGCTCTCGACTCCAAGGACATACACTCGCGATAAATCACTTTCAATTTTCGTAAAATATTCATACTTTTTGCTCATAAACTATGCATTCGACGAGTCTGTATATGCAAGGCAACCCAAGCCCGATGGCGTCGACAGCCCTACTTCTAGTGGAGCTTATAGACATCTGGCGAATGCCTTGCACTGCAAAAAATGTGTCCTCCCAAATTATAGCAGGCTAATCTGACACATACGTCCAATGAAGGCAGGGAAAGGGTTAAATGGGCTCATGTTACCATGATAGAATACAAAACCAAATCCAAAAATTGATTAGCTCCTAAAGCAAAAGCGACTGTACTAAGTTGCTTATGTGGTCTGTGGCGTCATGGACTTTATAGAGTAGTTGTGGTGGGGAAAAAAGGGATCCCTCATAAGAAACTGTTAGCTCTAGATGATACCGCCGAGTCTTATCATGCTTATCGATGACAAATTTTAGTCCAGATTGGAGGCAAACGACCCAAATATTGGCCGGATTTTGCCGCTCTTATTTTCACTAGTGGCGTTTGGTGATTCAGTGTCGGGGTAATGGCCTCAGAAATTGCCGAAAAGGCTGAATGGATTTCCTCATAAGAAGCTTTGTAGAACACATCGCAACTTATAATAGAACGAAAAGGCCTTGAAGTAAAATATTTACCGATACAATTTGTCGCAATTTAGTATCCTCTCCTTGAACAAAGAAAGATGATATTCTAGTTTGCAACATAATGTTCTTATACGGGTATGATGTGGATGTAAATCCCTGAAATTGATTAACCGTGCTTCGGTTGAAATAAACCTTTACAAATCTAATCTTGAATGTGACACCATAACCAGACATGACAGACATATTTAGGTTTATTATCGAGGGAAACTTCAGAACATTGCACATTTCGAGACTTGTTCGATACCGGGCAGCCGTCAAGTAGTTTACGTCATAATTTCAGGTAATCTACACCTGATGTTAAGTAAGCACCACTCAATGGTCTCTCTCCCCTCTCTCTCTCTCTTTCTCTCTCTCTCTCTCTCTCTCTCTCTCTCTCTCTAATCTCTCTCTATCTTTGCCTCCTTCAAGTTCTCTCTGTCTTTCTCTCTCTCTCTCTCTCTCTCTCCCTCCTTCTGTTTCGCTTCCTCTCTCTCTCTCTCTCTCTCTCTCTCTCTCTCTCTCTCTTTAATTCTGTAAATCTTCTCTCCATCTCATTCTCTCGCTCTCTCTGTCTCTGATTCTATTTAAATACATGAGTCACGACATTACCCCCATGGATAGCTTAACCTTCATTTACCAAGGTTAATACTAATGACGTGAAATATACAAGGATACAAACTGTAATGCAGGAATTATAACCTTATGACAAATGAATTAATTTTCTGAAACAAAAATATATATCGGTCTGTTTTATAGCATTATAAGTTGTTATGTGAGAGAGAGAGGGTGTAGAGAGGGTGGAGTGAGGGTGGAGAGAGAGAACCCAGCTCTGGTGAGGCGCAACACTTATTGTACATTTGTACCCTTGTTTTGGATAAATCAGTGCATGCTGATGAGATGGAGATCTGAAATGAAATTTGTTGGCTTATACAGATATTCAACGAGATAGCTAGCTAAAAGCATTTAGAACTCTCTCTCTCTCTCCGTCTGTCTCTGTCCGTCTGAGTCTGCGTCTGTGCGTTTCTCCATGTCACTGTCCCTCTCTTTCTTTCTCGATATCTCTCCCTCTCTCCCCCTCTTGCTATCTCTCTCTCTCTCTCTCTCTCTCTCTCTCTCTCTCTTCGATCATAAACAAAATTGTATGATTCACCTACAATCACTTTCTAGGGTTTTGACTTACTAAAGCTGCCAGTATATATGACAAATCATTCTGCATGTACATGATGTAACCTTTAAATCACATGCCATTCAAAATAAATCTCGACTTCTGCGTCATCGGGCACCAAAATGACGAAGAAAATGTGAAAGTAGAAATGTAACAAGTTCTGAAATTTAACTATCTAGATCACCTGGAAGGGTCATGTAATGTAATATGTAATGCAGTATACATATTTATGCTGTAATTCATTGCTTAATATCAAACGTTAACTATCATTATGAGTTTTATATAAAAAACAAAACAAAACAAAACAAAACAAAAAAATCTGTACACGTGAAAAAGCATTCGCTTTCTTTTTTATTTTTATTTTTTTTAATTGCGATGGGTGAACAGAGCAAAGTAGAATACGTAGAAGTGGGCGACTACATAACTTTAAAAGTTCTTTTTCTCCAAAGTGCCAGATAAAAAAAACATTTGTCTATTGAGCATATTGAGGGGGTGAGATTGGGGAGATAGAGATATGTAAAGTGGACAGAATTGGGAGGGGGCAGGGAGGGAGGGGCGAGGGAGGGGCGAGGGAGAGGGGTGAGGAAGAGGGGCGAGGGTCGAGGGGCAAGGACGTTGGGAGAGCGGGAAGGGAAGGAAAAATAATGAGGAGAGGGAGAATTGATAGAGAGGGAGAAAAATCACGTACAAATTTGATCAAAAGGGGGCAATAAAATCCGACTTCAAGACGAGCAAAACGTGCACTAATAAGCTGAATGTCAATCTTAATCCAAGGCTAGATCCCCATTCAATAATTTCGGATAGATAACGAATTCATCAGCGCGTTCACGGAGATCATGATATGGCCATGGATTGGAATGAATTAAGCCTCTGAATCATCGCTAGATTTCTCCCCGAATAAATTGACAGTCATCATTTTTCTCTCCCAGTGGATGTATAATTGAAACGTGAGGGTATTATAATCAAAGCGATATAGATCGAAATTCGACTTTACTTTTTTGTCATTATCATTTTTTTTTCCAGACAATGCCATGCACAATTAGCTATTGCTGCGCATATGATTTGCTAATACTACAGCTGCTCCTGATCATAATTTTTGTAATTCAATGCGGATGTATATATTTTGATTTCCGAAAAGACATTTAAAAATTTCATGTTGTCCCTTGATCTCATATGATTATATTGAAAATTTGTACCAAAACATTATGTATAGTTCACTGGCTCAATAAAATACTTTATGACGCGCACCTGCTTCATAAATGATGAGCCAGGGGCTACAAAAAAAAAAACTATATTTGATTCCATTTAAAGTGACAGTAAATTGAAGCTCCTAATGGCGCCATCTTTCAACAGGATTTGAAAAGTATCTGTGCCTCTAATTTTCCCATCATGCCCCATTCTAGTTTCTAGAAGCTTAGAATGTATCTGTGGGCAATTTTCCACATGTGCAACGTCAAAAATAATAGTTTCAAATATAAAATGTGCCTATTTTCCAAACAACTGTTTGTCGAAATTCAAAATAAAATGCAATTAATTTTCAAATTATGATCTCAATTTTGCAGTTACTGTAAGGTGGCGCTGTTCAAGTTTTACCAGTTTAATTCCATTTTAAGAGAAGAAGATGTTGTAGGGGGAAAATACTCTTGTAGCGATATCAAATGATAGTCGGATCAAAATATTTGCACAGGGTTGCCATTCGAAACAATTTGAATCTTAATTACAGATATTTCCACATGTAATGTCGCTTTTCTGCCGAACGAAAATGTTAAAGTTTTACCTTGATTTTCGAGCACCCGATAGAGAACTGAAATACAAAAGGAAGAAATATACATTCAGAGGACGTGGAATTATATTCAAAGGGTTAGACAATAATATATTCTGACCTCATCTCGTGTTCCTTCGTCACGGCAATAAAAATTTAAACATCAAATTGATGAATTGAAATTGCAATAACGGCGCTGAAAACGAAATATATTTTCTTGAGTTGAATATTGACGGTATCAGTTTATTGCCAAAATGTCATTCAATTTGGTTACACTACATGCTTCTAAAAAATAAACAATTTGCGTTTGATCTGAAAGAAATATTCCCAGAAATAAAAACTTTATTTTTCAGAACTAGTGGTCAAGTGACCATTCCAATATTGCTTTTTAAACTTATTTGCCAAGCTATTCGCACAATTATGAATATTCCTTTTTACTGATGTGTAATTTTAATGTAATACGCTTGTGGTGCCGTAGTGGAGTGCTTTAGACAATTGATGAGTTGATTGGAAATGCAAAATTAGAGATGCAAATGTTTCGTTCTATCTGTTGGGAAACTTCAACACTGCACCCCTCTCCGCCTTCTCGATATTTTTCTCCATGCATTTTATGCCGCAATTATTTTAATCATCTATGTCCCATTATCGAGGGGGTGCTCTCTCTAAACACAAGATCTCCAGGTTATTAATGAGGTTCCACGACAAACAAAATTCTGAGTGTTTCCTCATGGATGTCAAGTGATCACCTATCGCCATCTCCCCGTTTAAATAAAGGTACCCATCCAGAAAGCATACGGGGTGTTTAGGTGTCAAGCTTGTTGCGAAGGGCATGCATCTATAATGAGCTGGAGCTGAAGATAGTCTTACCCGATATAGACCACTATGATTATATTGGTACCCCCTCCCCCCCCCCCCCCCCTCCCCCCCTCCCCCCCCCCCCCCCCCCCCCCCCCCCCTCCCCGCATTCCCACTGCCTGAGAGCACTGTTGTAAATATTGGTAAAGCCTCTTGGCCCTTTCTTTGCTCGATGCTTACAGTCTCTTAATAAACGTAGACAAACGATGCGAAACCATAATTCTACTCGTTTTCAACTTCCTTTTTGCTTACCGTTACAGAATATCATCTCTAATCCAAGTCTCGAAGACAGCCTAAAAGTTCAAGCACGCGCGCGAAGGCCGACGTCACTGTAAACACATATGGCACACGCTACCCGAAAACACAACCTAATGAGATTTAATTGCATTCCTTGGGCACAAGGCTTCCAAGTGGTTCTGATTAAAGTTGATGCTTTATTGAGATTACCAGAAGGTAGGACCATTATCTCGTGGCGTCCCGTAATTATCTCGTTGGGTGTAAAACGAAATCCGGTCCCTTCCTTACGGGCTCGCTGCTGACGATAACGTTCTTTTGTTTTGTTTTGTTGTTGTTTTTTTACAATACATACCCCACGGGCGCATGTACGCTAGTCAGTGTTGCCAACTTGCCTATATGAGCATTATTTTCTGCTTGACAGGAAATTGCTGTAAGAATTCCCGAAGTTTCCCCATTTGTTTAGTGATTTTGGATTTTTTTTTTTTCATTTTCAATTTCATGCATCATCAGGACAAGTCGAAACAAGAATCCCCGCATGTAGGATATATGAATTAACGATGCCAAACAAAGCATAAGCCTTAATAGAAAAAAAATATGAATACAAAAAATTATACAATGAAAATACATAGCTTTGATAGAAAAGTGCATGTCACATTGTCCGAGAAAGTATTACGACCCTTCAAAATGACTTGATAGCTTGATTCCGAGAACCCCATAGAAAGCAAAACTTACTAATATTAAAGGGAATCCAACCTTGATAGCAAATTGCTTAGAAAGAAAGACGAAAAATCAGAGAGGCAGATTGGTGAAAGTTTGAACAAAATCCGACAAGCAATAAGAAAGTTATGAATTTTTGAAAGTGGTAATCACTATACATATGGGAATTTCAAATTGGCCGAATAGGTAATGTCACTGTGATGTAGCTGTGGACAACTCCCCCATTCGCTCCGATCCAACACACAAAATGACTCAAATGTCACTTTTTCAAAATGTCATACTCAGTAGTTCTTCCATGAGGACCTATAACAATATGCTATCTCCAGTATACTGCCACGATCGAGGGAAAAGCGCCTCGAAGAAAATCGCAAATTAATGATATTTTTGTGTACGACAAATGGGAGAGTTGCCCACAAAAATGTCACAATCGACTCACCAAATTGCCAATTTGAGATTCGCATAGATGTAGTGATCTCATTTTTCAAACATCCATAACTTTCTTAGTCGTTGTCCGGTTTCTTTCAAACTTTCATCATCCTGTTTTTCTTATTTTCCTGCTTTCACACAAATCATCTTATTACCAAGGTTGGATTGCCCTTTAATGCTTGACGCTTGACACATCGAGTGGATGGTGTGTGATACGGCCAATAATGAAGAGAGAGAGAGTGGTGATTTGGTAATGATTAAATAGAAGGTTGAGTTCTGGGAAAAGTGGAATATAATTTGCGAGCTTTTGCATTCATTATGTATCTGTTTGGAAGAATATCACAGAAGAAATGTCCCCTGAAAATTATTGCTCTTCCAATGCCCTCATATTCGAAATGTGACGGGAGATAGCTGAAGCGTTCCAGCCGAACATTCATGTCACATAAATATGTGTGCAGTCCCATAAACCCATTTCTGTGTACAGTGCATGTACTTTTCAGCGAGATTAGGTCGATTTCGTATCATTTTGATGATTAGAAAAGCTGACAGTATACCCCAGTCCTTATGTAGACATGATCAACCTTTTCCAATTGCTCTGAGACAGTTTATTTCACAATCTTTAATATCTCTAAATTTTGTTGAATGCCGAAGCTTAGATTGTTGCGTTACATCGTCGCTCCTTTAACACGATTAACTCTTACTGGCGGCGCACTGAAGCCTGCATGGGACTTCCAGTTGTTTTTTGTTTTGTTTTATTTTTTTTTTGTTTTTTTAGTATATAAGACATTTGTCTTATAAACTGTAAAACTGAAACAGAGAAAGTGCACATTAATTTGTGCTATTCATGAATAAACACAAGTAAAAACCGACAAGATATGTGATGAAAGTAAAATACACTATTATAAACACAAATTTTGTAATGCAGTATTTCCTATAGATTATAAACTATATATTCTTCCATATTCCATGTACTTTATATTAGGTAACAGGCCGATATTAACTGAATAAATGAATCAAAAATAAAATCAGCATTCCACACCCAGAAATCTCCCTCTTTCACACACACACGCACACACGCACACACACAAACACCAAAAATTCACCACATTACCTCGAGAAAGGTAATAACGCCACAAAATATTATCGTACACATTTTTTTTTTTCTTCTTTGTAATATCAAGAACTCCGCTCGTTTTGCAATCTTGATATCTGATCACAGTTGCTAGGTAGGCATGGTATATTACTTAATCGAATTCTCCTCAACGTGCATATAGAGACGAGCTCTGCTCTTTTTTTCTCTCTGCTATCTATGTTTGTACGTCATCGGTGCACTTCTAATACAATTTCACTCTCTGAAAGGCGATACAATGTTATTGCGGGGCCTAATTGTGTTATTTCCCTATGGCGTACATAACACGTATACACAATGTATATTGGGCGCTTGGAGTGATAATAATAATATGAGAGGACTGGCTGCATTTAATATTGAGGAAATACATAGTCTTGGGGAAGGAAATTGTTGCCGGAGGCGTGTATACGTTATATCCAATCAAGTTGGATACACGTATCTAGCGTGTAATAAGAGAACGTTGATGTTATTTCGGATGGATATACAAAAAATATTGTAATTTTAGTGAAGACAAAATCTTACGTTAGAAATTATCTGAACTGTCAAGTTCAGCACTGATGACGGTGGTTTACTATGACGATGATCTCGGAGGTAAAAACAGACGAAATCAATCGTTAATCACTTTCACAAAATGATAATATCTCTAATCATAATTACCACATAATTATGATAAACTATATGCTAAAGGTCATAACACAATTTGAAAAACAAAATTATCCGAATCCTAAAGTAGTGTCTTAATGTTAAAGTGTGTGATTCAAGCAGCATTAAAAAAAAGGATGCCTTCGTGTTTTAATCATTAAAAAATATTCATTTATTTCGTACTTTCCTTGAAATCGGTAGGACATTATATATCTAGAAAATTACTTCATCATGAAATAGTACTATATGATCTTTGTTCTTATATACCACCCGATGTCTACATGTCCACTGTATATCGTGGATTATAATGAGTATAAAATACTTTCATATAAGTGTGATTAAAACCCGAAAAAAAGGACTACTTTTACAAATGCCACAGTCGTTCAAAGTTTGGTTTATTCATATCGTCGTCAATTTTTTTTTTCTTCTTCTTCTTAGAACAAAAGACTCTATCCTTGGGATGTATTTTGTGTATATGCACGTATGGCACAAGAATTAAGTACAATTGTTTAGTAGCTGACTAGCTGTTGTATTGCATCATGTACCTGTACCTACTTTACAGAGATAACAAACTAATCACATCTAATTCTTTTAATAAAAAAGGCGAGGCTCTTATCAGACTCGCCACTTAATTTCAACAGACCCACTCCCGTTTTAAAGAGCTCTCCATCTCTATTCCCTTTAGAAGATAGTGATCTTCGCTCTCTCGAAGAGATCTATATCCATTTGAAGAAAAAGGCTTTTACGGAATCTATAAATTCAGGAACATTAGAAGCTCTACTCCCCCCCCCCCCCCCCCCCCTCTCTCTCTCCCTCTCTCTCCCTCTCTCTCTCTCTCTCTCTCTCTCTCTCTTTATCTGTTTAACATCTCTCTACATCATAAGTTATTTAATTTAAATGTTTGTTCCATGTACCACAGACTACAAAGTCATTCAACTCGGCTTCTCATCCCCCACCCCCTCTCTCTCTCTCTCTCTCTCTCTCTTTATCTTTCTCTCTGTCTTTCCCCGTCTTTTCCACTTATATTTAGTATTTAATTTTTGTAACAGTAATCTCTTTTCAAAATTGATTCTATTCTCTCTCTCTCTCTCTCTCTTTCTCTGTCTCTCTTTTTATTGTTAACAGCTTCAGTATAGGGATACGTATTTTTCCAAATCATGATGGTTTATAATTATGCTGTTAAAAGGCCCCTGCAACCCAAACGCAACCCAAATGCAAGTTTATTGCTGTTGATGTGGAGGGATGCATACAACTAATATTCTGTTATTCAAACATCTAGATATGTTTCATAGATTTTTAAATGTTTATAAAAGTATTTTGCCCAACCTCCTTCGCTCCACCCTAAAAAAAGCTCCAGATCTCATTCCTGCAATGACATCATCTGTCAATCATCAGTCAGCTGCACTAACATTCTACAATAGACAGCGGAATTAAACTTCCCCAAGCTCAGCACATGCATGCTCACAATAGAATTGCATGCTTTCCAACAATACCTCCTCATTATCTTTCTTTTCCTGGTCATTCTATAGCATGTCTGACATAGCAACTCCTATGTAGGCATTGTATGGTCTAGAACAGATGGTCATCTCTGGCAAAGCTACATACCACTGTCTATCCTTAGCTCACTAATGATTGACAGATGAGGTCATTGCAGGAATGAGATCTGGTGGATTAGAGTGGAGCTTAGCATGTTTGAGAAAATGATTTTAAAAATATTTTGAAATTTATGAGACATATTTAGATGTTTGAATATCAAAGTATAAGTTGTATGCATCCCTGCTCATCATCGGAAATCAACTTGCATTTGGGTTGCAGGGGACCTTTAAAGAGCGGATCCCACTGATTCAATATACCGGACATGATACATTATTTTCTTCTCAATGTCTACCAAATTTAATCGTCGCTCTCATTCTCAATCGGCGAAGATCAAAAAATCTTTGAAGATGCCAACAAGATATAATGAAGGTATGTCTCCATCTAATGGAATCCTACCATTTGACACGTATAAACACTCTCCAGGAGCGCAAAAAGCATTTCCAAGGCCAAGTGTTGCTATCTCCTAAAAGCAAAAACTCCGTGATGGTAATCTTCGTGAACACAATTTTATTCGACATTTGGGCATTATTTCGTCAGAGGTATCGAGTTAGAACTTGCCTAGTACCTCCTTGGTTAGAGTGAGGGGTTGCAATTGTTTTGTTGTTGTTGTTGTTTTTTTTTTTTTTGGGGGGGGGGGTTAGGCTAGGGTTAGGGTTAGGTTTAAAGTTGTAATGTTGATCAAGTTTGAAGTTAGGAATTATGTTGGGATGGGAAATTCTTCGCGGAGCAGTATAATATCCGTTACAAGATTTTTTTCATCAAGGTCATGAGACACAAGTGGTAGTAATGTATACAATAAAAAAATAGAAGGGTGAAAATAACTCTTCAATGTCATTATAAACCATTTTAAAAAAAAATAAAATCTTTTCTACGAATCGCGAAATCCAGTGATATGTGAACGGGTTTTGTTGTCTGCGAGATTGTGATGCGATCTTTCCTTCTTCAGTTGGCTATAGTCACCTAAAAGCTTTTGCCCTTTTACTCCGAGAATAAGTCTCACCACTGTAATGAATACAGGTACGAAGCTTCCAGGTATTTAAATTACAGTGTTACTTCTCAATCTCCCCAAATGCATTTTCGGGGATGATGTTTGCACTTGGGCGAGATAAATATGATATCATCGCTAATATGAGGATTTCAGCTCCGATGAAAACTTCAGATTGTGTTTCTCCTCCGAGAGCAAAAAAATGCCACGAGCAACTAAAATAAGATAACATCATTGTTACATCTAGAAGTATTAAAATTTTGTAAAGTACAAAATACCAAAATATTAAAATTGAAGCCCATCCCCCCCCCCTTCATATCATGATTATAATTTTTTATGGATTGCAGGAGTGTAGGGTTTCGAGATACCTTTTTGTTTTGTTTTTCTTTTTATATTCGCTATGATCATGCTTATTCAATGTGTTTCAGTTGCTATATATCTTACATGAGCACTGAAAAGGTAGGTATGTTGACCTATGACTTTAATACTTCGAAGGACGAGTATAAATTGAGGATAAATTATTACCTTACCAAATGGGATTTAACTTGGTTGAATCAATCATTTACCTGTCTTCGAACCCGGATACCCAAGTTTACGAGACCAATGCTCTACCACAGAGCCATCCCACATCTGCCTTCCATTCATGCATCATGGGTGCAACTATTGTGACTTTTTATAAAACGCTTAACAATAGTATGAACTCCACCAAAAAAATGAATTATCATACCTGAGGACTAAAGAGCTCTTCATTCAATATACAAAAATACATTAATAATTATCATTCTGCAATTTGGTAAAGAACATAACATGTACAAAATTTATCGAAACAGAATTACATGCATTCATGCAAAAAGATCGGTTGAATTTACATATCTGCTTCCAAAATGACATTTCATGAACGTATTTGTCTGCATTGAATAACTTTTCATCAAAATTCATGAAATGTTATCCCTCATAATTCAACTGTCAATTGCGATGATTCATGACGTGGCTTAATCGTCATCTATGAAAATCATACATCAAGAAAAAACATCCTTATTTGTAACATTCCAACAATCTGATGTATTTCCTGTATGATATTTGTTTATTTGCACTGGTAACTAATTATAACGAGGAAAAGGCAACATTTTGTTTCGTTTCCGCACATAATCCATGTTTTTAAAGTATTTTTTTTAGTAGTCATATTGACAGAGGTATGCTGAATACGGCTATGCATGTAAATAATACTGTGTCCCGATAAGTTCAAATATTTGTCAACAGCATATAGGGCAAATATACAAAGATTCCATGCATGCAGAAAATTTCCCGGTTTGCGGTTGATAATAAACTTGTGTTGTCACTTATTCGGATCGGGATGACACCGAAAACCACATTTCAATGAAAAAGGAATTGATCATTCACTCGGCCTAGTTAAAAATTGCACAAATCAAAAGAATTATCGCTCGCGCTAAAAAACAAAACGTTGTCATAACCTCATCGGCGGCGTTTGGGAAAGTGGAATGTTACAAAAAAAAAACTATATTTGAGCATAAACGAACTGCTTTCAAATTTTCCCGAAAGGCGACATGATTTATCAACATAGCAACAGATAATTAAGCGAGTATAAATTCAAACCATGCATGCACAGGAGATATCATACAAAATCAAAAACAGTTTGCTTGTTACCAAGGGTCAATGGTAAAACTATTCATAAAAATTAATGGAATACAATGCAATTCAATGCAATATTTCATTTTAGAGTATTCTGCATGTCACTAATATTGCCTAAATTAATCACAATACAACACTAATGTCCGATATAATGAATATCAATGAATTGTAATTAGTAGAATATTTATATTCTAAGAGATAACAGTTTGCAAAAATATATACCTTTCCGATGAGATAAGACGGAAAAATATAGAAGAGGTACTAAAAATACACACGCTTTCAACTAAATTTACGAGTGACCGCGTGGCCTAATGGATAAGGCGTCCGACTTCGAATCGGAAGATTGAGGGTTCGAGTCCCTTCGTGGTCGTAATGTTTTACGTGTGTTTTTTTAAAGAATTCATTATTAATATTATTATTATCATCATCATCATCATCATCATCATCATTACATGAATTATTATTATTATTATTATTATTATTATTATTATTATTATTATTACAATTATTGCTATTATTCCGAACTTAATCTCGTTGCGAAACTGAGGAAAAGCCATGATCCTACATCACAAAATTCAAGATCATTCACACAATATTTACAATTTCAAATTTTTCTCAAGCATTGTTTTCTTCAGAAAATGCCATTTGCCCATTTCACAGTGCAAACACTGAATAATGGTCACATGCTGGGAGTATAGGATGGACAACACGGTCATTATGCTATAATCAGACTGCATAGAATCATGCAGGCCTACTTGGATTTGAATTTGCGATCATTCATAAAGCTGTGTTTTTAATCAGATTTATACATTATACAGCCACAGGAGAAGACTGAACGTAAATACACAGCGGTTTAATGGGGGTCATGGTATGTGCATTGTACTGTAAAAAGTAAACTCTTATTGTATTATCATCTTTTGAGTTTTGACTATCATCAATATGCCTGGCTGTATAGCCTTGGATGTAAAAGAGGAAAAACGCAAATATTCAACAAAATAATGAATTATTGTATACTATTTGTTCACTCCCAGCGGGTTAAGATGTGCATGTGTCTGCAAAGGGTTTCTTTGTAATGTATGTCTATAAAAATCTCGATTACGTATTAGCAATACAACCAAGTATTGTGGTCTAAAATGAATAATACGTATCATAATTTGTAATAAATATTCCTGTTACACAATAGCAGTATGAGTCATCAACCATAAATCAGTCGAGCTGTGACCGACTGTCAACATATTCATAACAAAACAAAACTTCATTCCAGCATTTACGATTCCCGAACAAAATGGCATTATTATTCACCAAAATAGCATAACGTGTAGTATTGAGCAAAATAGCAGTGGGTATACTATGCTCTTTTTATCTCTCAGTAACTCCTTTCTCTCTCTCTCTCTCTCTCTCTCTCTCTCTCTCTCTCTCTCTCTCTCTTATTCTCTCTCTTTCTCTCTATTTCTATCTCTCCCTCACCCTCTCTCTGTGTCTCTCTTGCTCTCTCTCTCTCTTTCTTTTATGATTTATATTTCTTATTTATTCATGACTGTACAGTGTATTCCATTAAAATTCATTAATTTTAATATTCAATTTCTCCATCTCTCTCTTGCCTTGCTCTCTCTCTCTCTCTCTCTCTCTCTCTCTGATCATCATTCCTCTGTTTTGCTTTTGCACAGACTCAGAGACGGTGTCCATGCAGAAAGCTGACGTTTTATCTCCGTCACTCCACATCCTGCTTATTCCCTCTACCATATCTAGCCTACATATCACTTTCAGCGGTATTCTTATTTTCATACCATATTCATTATTTTCATACCATATATATCATTTTCATACTTTTGTTTTGCGCAGAGTCGGAGTTGGTGTTGAGGAAAACTCGACTTTTTTTCCCCTTCACACCGTATCTTAATTATTCCCCCTACAGATCACTTTCAGCGGTATTCCACGCCTGGAGATGCCTTTCAAGAACTTACCCTCTACCCTTGTACATATCCCCTTCTCGTCTGGAGTATCCTTAGGCCCTCTTGTATTTCACTGATTGCGGTCAACCAGAGTGAAGTCCGGGGAATAGGGTAACCCAAGTCGGAACCCAAGCACCTTACCATCCAAAGTCCTCCCATCCTCTCTCTAGCGCGATCTTTGATGATGTTACTGTAATTGTTTGTTGTTTGTTCTGATATATTTTGTATCCTCTGTTCTGATGGTCAGATCAAGTAAATTTATAGGCATTATCTCATGTAACTCTTTATGTGCCACTCAAAATGATGCCCCAGTTCCACACTGTATTTCTCAATGGATATTTTAACCAACTGTTTGAATGAATTCATTAAATTTCCAGTAATAATTATACAGGTGATAAAAGGGTTGCATATATCCATTGCAGACCACAACTGCGTCAGTACGGGAAGATTTTGTAATGAACAGTACAATGACTGCAGTCCTTGTGTATATTGATGCCTACTGTTTGTGTCGATCTAGACTAATGACAAGCCTACCATTGTGCCAGTTGGCACTCTTGGTAAATGAAAGGTTAATATCAGTTATCACTCCTTTTTTTTTTTTTTTTAAATTGGCAATTAATACATACCTGTAAATAGTTAACCTTTATCTCTAGTAGCCTATCCTTTACATGAAATCAATAACTAAGTTTTGTACTTCGTCAAGTACCACATACCGCAGAAGACTCATATTCTACACAAGGTTAATGATTTCTTTGAAAGGAAAAAAAAAGAGTTTCCAATAATAATAATGTTTCACTTGATTCCCTGCTTCATTAACAAAATAATATTTCATTTCATGCCTCATTTTACTGACGTTGATACTTTTATCTTAGTCCGTTTTTCTTAAGCATGTTCCTAGAGTAGAAACTCCGTATTGGATCTAACGATTTTATTTGATCAATAAGGACTAGTGATATTTGGGGAAATATCACGAAGTTCCTGTTTGCATTCGGTTTAGAGAGTCGAAGAGTTCACGGATGACCAAAGGCCAAATTACGCTGACCTCAGCTCACCAAAACGTACGAAGTAAATGAACAATGGAAAATAGGTATAACAGAACAAACTGCGAATTCAGAGTACCAGAGTTAGAACCTAAGCTATTAGTAAAGTGCAGGCAAGTTCAAATTGCATATATCAGTATGTATTTGGTTGGGGCTTATATGTTGACTCAGTCGACAGTTCGACCGAATTACAGACAGGTCACGGCAAGTTATTAATTCTTGCAGAGACGTGAGGTCCTTTTGGTGTTCAACCATAGCTGAGATAATGAGCCAAAGGGTTGTATTCAAGTGTTTTGTTAAGGTTCAGATCATGACTGATTAGTATTTTCATAAAATCCAACCTTATGAAGACTACAGAAATATAAATAATTATACATAAATGTACATATAAGATACAAATTAATTATGTAGCTTTTATAACATTCCAAAAGTTGCTGATGTCCTTCATTTTATATCTTTTATTGTTTTTAATTTTTGAATTATATTTTTATTCTTTTTTTTTTTTTGGCAAAGGCTGGAAATACATAGTATTCATCAAAAGTGTGGATCATGTGACATGTCATCATGGTCATAGGAGAGAGGGATTGCCGTGCCAATAATCTTGGCCATGTTTGCAATCAAGTCACGAACATAAAATCACTATCATCATTGCATGAACATGATGAATAATCGTATCCAATTTCGCCTCTCCATAACACAGTAATGACACTTAAAACAGGCAGTTTTGTTTTTAAACGACGCGGTGTCATGTAAGCTACAAAGATGTGCATTGTCCAATATGATAATAAAATGTAGACTAATAGAATGCTAATTGGTTGTGAGTTTAGATTTATTATCATCACTCTTGGTGAAATTATCCTCCATAATTGTGCTATTCTAGAAACTTTAGAAGAACGCCCCCCCCCCCTCCTCGTACCCTTTTTCCTCTTTACCAAGAAACTGAATAAGAATATGACGAATGTATTTGAAAAGTACATGTTCCATGGCCAGTAAATATGGTAGACTATTGACTTCGAAGCAATTCAAATTTAGCAAGGGATAAAGGCCTACAATAGTGGTGAGGGGCGTTGGGAGCTTGCTAGATTAGGGTAAGGGTGGTGTGGTGTTGGTGGTGGTAGATAGTGGACAAGTGGTGTATTGTTGGTAGTGGTGGTAGTGGTAGGGACGTTGGTTGTAGTGGTGATGGTGAACGGGTAATGGGTGTGGTTGTGCGTTGTGTGTTGTGGTGGAGGGGTGGTAGTAGTGGTAGTAAATTGGTAGTAATGTATTGGTGGTAGCGGTGGCAGAAGTAGTAATGTTGGCGGTAGGGTGTTGTTGGTGGTGGTGATGTTAATGGTAGTGGTGGTGATGATGGAGATGGTGATGGCGATGATGGTTGTAGTGGTTGTAGGTGGCGATAGTGATGGTGGTGGTGGTGCATTATTTTGAAGTGATGGTGTTGTGGCGTAGTTGGCGGAGGGGATAGTGGTTTTGGTGGTGGTGAATTATGAGTTTCAGCTCTCATCAAATTATTATTTGAAGATGTGTTACGAAAGAGAGAAAATAGTGAAAGTATCAGGGCTTAGAAGAGGAGCATATCATCTGGAAAGTGCATGCAGTACATGTATCGTTCTGAATGCCTGGAAACTCCACGAAGTTTGGGGGAATAAACGTTCGAGAATATATTAAAGAGTAAAAGATGAAAATAGACCATATTTTTGTTTATTCAAAAAGTGGCCGCGTGGCCTAATGGATAAGGCGTCCGACTTCGAATCGGAAGATTGAGGGTTCGAGTCCCTTCGTGGTCGCACATACTTTTGGGCATGATTCTTATCATTCTTTTGAATAGACACTACGTTGAGGCACAGGACAAGGCACAAGACAGTATAAACCGTAATGTAATTCAATTATTCATTCGAAATTTTTTACACCTCTTTTACATAATCATTGTTAATTAAATTCTTAGGAAGAGCAAAATATTTACTTCAAGCAGTGAAGAGACAAGTGAAATTATGAATGCAAGAATCAACAAACTCGGACGTGACTTTGAGAAGATTATGTTCTTCAAGTTGACTTTCTCAAGAATTCAATAGTTCCCTATTGAAGCGCTGCCGTAAATAGGTGGAAACTATTTGTAATAACTTTACATTCAGCCGACATAAATATGACTTAGGAATGGGCGGTTGTTGTGTAATGATGTAATAAAACATATTCGTAGAATCATTTTTTTCCCCTTTAAATCAGTAATATCTATAGATATGTTAGGGCGAGGGAAGGTTTGCCGAAACCAAGTCTGCCTTCGACAATAGGTGGAAATATCTCAGATTTAAAGACATTCAAAATGATGAGTTAATAATTAATTGAAGAAGTCGTGAAAACATCGATATTTAATTTGCAGAGAGTATGAAGTGGCCGCGTGGCCTAATGGATAAGGCGTCCGACTTCGAATCGGAAGATTGAGGGTTCGAGTCCCTCCGTGGTCACAAAAACTCCTCTTTTTTGGGGGGGGGGCATTTTTAAGAAATAGAGTTCAAGAACTGAAACGAAAAATAATAATTACACATCAAAATTATTCCGTAATATTTGGTAATTTTACAACTGAGTAATGAAATTTACACTTTACAAAGCAGAAGGATGAGAGAAAGTAAAAGTTTGAGTGAAATCCGATATAACAATAAAGTTATGAATTTTTGAAGTTGTAATCAAACACCAATTGGCATTTTATAAATTTCATTTTCTTAGTTTCTGATTAACATGATTTTACAACTGAGTAATCAAATTTACACTTTACAAAGCAGAAGGACTGAGAAAGTAAAAGTTTGAGTGAAATCCGATATAACAATAAAGTTATGAATTTTTGAAGTTGTAATCAAACACCAATTGGCAACTCCGTGACGTATCTTGCGAGCTCCTCTCCCATTTGCTCAGTACAGAAAATTTTATAAATTTCATTTTCTTAGTTTCTGATTAACATGATGAAGGAAAAGATTTCTTTCATGCAGGATTTTCTTTAAAAAACATGTGAGCAATGATAATATCTAAGGTTCATTTATTTTTGAATATTTTTTTAGAGAAAATGGAAATTAAATGATTTTTGGTTTACATGGTAACTTTTTAAAAATCAACTTCAACTTCAAAAAAAATCTTTCTTATCGTATTTTGTTCAAACCTTCACTAATCTGTTTCTTTAATGTTTTCTACTTCTATTAAAAGCAACTTGTAATCAGGGTGGATTTCCCTTTAAGAGAGACGGATGCATGCACTTCATGGAGCTATTATGGCTGTGAGGGCGATCACTGGTGTAGCGTGTGTCCAGACATTGATAAGACACCACCTATCATTTGGGTGTCCATCGGTCTTACCCGCTGGATAAAATCTAAATGAAAGAATATGCAAAGGGGAGGGGATCTTCCTTTTCCTCTCATTTTTTTTCAGTATTTTTCCCGTTATATCGAGGAACGCGTGCCCACCCGTGCCCCTGTAGGTACGCCACTGTGGGCGATGGTATGGCGATAATAAAATGCTTAAGAAATGGGGCACAACTCTTCACGTCATGATTCTCCAGGCAATCGTTGTAAATTGAAGCGCCGCCACATATAAATGAAACATTGCACATGAAAGACAAATTGAGCTCAAATAAGCCTGACTTTGAACGAAAGGATGATGATGGTAATGTTTCCAGGAGGCGAGACAGTGTGGAGGATTGGTGGGGAAATTAATCTGCTTTCGACAAGGCTTTGGAGAGGAGAAGTTCATACATTTTCATAAACTCGGTTCATCGATCTGTCTGCGAGGGTTCTGATATTGAAGTCCAACCAATTTGGAGAGGTTGCAGGAAGTATGGTCTGTCCTTTTCGGGTGTTGAGACGACCAGCTAGGGCCGATCCGGCAGTCAAAAACTCTTCTCTTTTAAGGGGGGGGGGCACATTTTTTAGGTTGTGTGCTCATCCCTATGTATTTGTATAAACCAACGTATAAACCAACCAATGAGGAGAGCCCTCATGCAGAATTTTATATTATTTGGGGCAATCATATATCATATATGTTACTGTCTGATGTTATGTTCCTGGCAATTACAAAAATAAATCAAAAATAAATAAAGATATACCACGTGGGTCTCAAAAGGACGGGCAAGGACCAGTTGTCCAGCTCCTCACCCCCCCCCCCCCCCCCCAAGAAAAAAGAAAGAAACCGCCAGTCCGTCTCAAATGGCCAAGATTAAGAAGAAAGCTGGAGAATGGATAGCTGATAATCATCAGACAGAAGGAGGAGCGGGATAAGAGAGCAGACAGAATTATCTAGCAGTTTGTTGGCTACTCCTTTTTTTCTTTTCTTTTTTTAGCACAGTTGAAATAACGTTATCTTCATTCAGCTGTTTTTCCGACAAAAAAAGAGATAATATGCCTAAATAAATTATTTATAAACATTGGGTGTGAAATGCAGGAACTCTGACAGAAGAGAAAGCTACCGCGTGGCCTAATGTTATAAAGGCGTCCGACTTCGAATCGGAAGCTTGAGGGTTAGAGTCCCTTCGTGGTCACACTTACTAATACTATTTTTATATTCTTACTCATAATTCAAATATTTGAAGACTTGATGTTTATTTCACTTATATAGACTAACGTGACCTCGTGGCCTAATGGAAAAGGCGTCCGACTTCGCATCGGAAGATTGAGGGTTCGATACTTTCGTGGTCTCTAATTATTTTATCCATTTTTTTCCTCTCTGTATAGGTTTATATGGGGAAGTCTATATGCGCAATAGGCATATAAAACTGTTATACAACCCTTGATTATCTTCGGGAAAATGCTGGACAATCATTATTCATTTAGGGACTACAATATCATAAGAAGACACTGTAATCCTACATTATTTTGTGTTATTACTTTTCAATGTATGTCCGGAATTTGTTCATTCAAACTAATATAACTCCTACGTCTCCTAATAGGTGTATTTGTGTTCAGGTTCGAAATCCGATGTGTTCCCTCCAAACTACATGCCCATGAGAATACCAGCACATCATCCTTCATTACAAGAGCAGTCTCCAAGACTAGACGCTCATTGAAATAATCATAAAATAACTCTCCAAGGATATAACACTTGGATTACTTTCAAGTACAAAGAAAAAAGTTAAAGTGTGTATAAATATATTCAAATTGCTTAAATAGAAAGTCCAGTCTGATATCAAATTGGTTTTAAAAGAAGCATATTAAAAATTAAAGAAACAGGTCAGTGAAATTTTGAGCAAATAAGAAAGTTACAACTTTTTGAAGTTATAATCAAACACAAATTGGCAACTCCATGACTTTTTTTTGCCCTGTACTAAAAAAAAAAATCATAAATTTCCATTTTCTCTCTAAAAAATATAAATGCACCCTAGATATAATCATTGTGCTTTTACAGTAAACCTGTATGATTCAAATCTGTTCCCTCATCAAAAACAAAGAAAATGAAAATTCATGATTTTTTTGTTGTGTGTGTGTGTGTGTGACGGAGCAAATGGGAGAGGAGCTCGCAAGATATGTCACGAAGTTGCCAATTTGTGTTTGGTCGATTACAACTTCAAAAAATTCTCATTACTTACAGGATTTTGCTCAAACTTTCATTGATCTGTTTCCTTAAGCACGTTAAAGTTTCTGCTTCTTTTGAACCTTTAAAACGTACGAATCCTTCAAGCTAATAATTGTAGCTTGGGTGAGGAGTTTCATTTGTGGTTTTTCTTCGTTATATCAATAAGAATGACCGAAGTTATTGACGAAATGTTTTATTTGCTGTGTATACTTCTTGGTTATAATGCCGTTCATTGTAGTTTGGATTTATTTTACACCTCCCCCCCCCCCCCCCCCCCCCAAGATATCACAAGAACCTTGAAGGTCAGGATCTATAAAGCCCTCATTTGCCCTATTGCCACCTATGGGTCAGAAACCTGGACTCCACAGAAGACTGACCGAGATAAATTGGAAGCCTTCGAGATGATATGCCTGCGGGTGATGGCAGGAGTTCACCTTCTAGATAGAATTAGAAGTGCGAACATCAGAAAATCTCTAAACATCTCTAGGTCCATTAATGAGGAAATATCCAATCGCAGATTGAAATGGTTTGGTCATGTTGTACGCATGTCTCAGGATCGACTGCCATTCCAAGTCCACACCAACGACTTTTCATCTCCACGGCCACCAGGACGCCCCCTAGTCTGCAAGCACAGACCCTAATTTGACACTTAATCAGAAAATCATTTTGTCTTGGGAGAAGCCTAGCCAAGCTACCTACTGGTCGTTTCAGGAGCAGCTATATAGTACATGGCCTATGGTAGTCTTATAGTGCAGGCACTCTTTTACGACTGACCGGGATTTGTGCCTGCAAACGTCCCCCTCTAAAGTGGAAAGATCAAGTGCGCTAAGACTCTGGGTTAACTTGAAGGCTGCTGAACATCATGAAGCTACAACATCAAGCCCAGGACAGATGCACATGGAGAAGGACCACCAGGAGGTGCACAAGGGGACACTCCGTCCTGTGCACTTAAGTCAGTAAGTAAGTCAAGTTTTTTTGTTTTTTTTCCAGCAAAATAAAGGCCTAAAACATCACAGAGAGTTACTGACGGATGCGGATTCCAGTGCATAGGCCTACGTGCATAACTTAGGGAACAAACTCAGCTGCAGCCCCATCCTTCCCAAGGAAGCATTCTTTTGAGAGTGGATTCTACTTACTGAGTGTGGATTTCCACTCCCTCCAAAATGAAGTAATCTCTAATATGACTCCTTCAAAAAAGGGCGAATTTCCGCTACTGTATATTGCAGAGAGTACAAAAATAATTTCCTTTTATCACCAATTAATGTATCATTGGGATTCGACTGTTACCGTGTTTACACATTAATCCGACTCTCGGGTTCGACACGACTCTCGTGTCGAACCCGCCTCAAGCTCCCATGGGAGGAAAACTGTGATCGTGTTTATACATGTATTGAATTGGCGAGTTCGACCCGGCTTGCGAATCACAGAGAGGAGTAGCATAACGTCACAAACGTGGTTGATTGGCAAGCTTTCACAAGCTGTTTTACTTTTTATTTGTTTGATTTTCTGTTACAATTTCTTTGTTTTTCCTTCTTTCGTTTTCTCTCTTCGATGTTTGCTTATGTATTTCTTTATTTTTGTTTATGTATTTCTTTATTTCCCCTTATAATTCCTAATGAATTTCTGTTTTTCCTTTCTGTCATATTTTCTCTTCTATATTATGTATTTCTTTGTTTCCTCTTATTATTCCTAATGAATTTCTTTGTTTTTCCTTCTTTCATCTTCTCTCTTCTATATTTGTTTATGTATTTCTCTGTTTCCTCTTATAATTCCTAATGAATTTCTTTGTGTTTCCTTCTTTCATCTTCTCTCTTCTATATCATGTATTTCTTTGTTTCCTCGTATAATTCCTAATAAATTTCATTGTTTTTCCTTCTTTCATCTTCTCTCTTCTATATTTGTTTATGTATTTCTTTGTTTCCTCGTATAATCCGAATGTATTTCTTTGTTTTTCCTTCTTTCATCTTCTCTCTTCTATATTTGTTTATGTATTTCTTTGTTTCCTCGTATAATTCTTAATGTATCTCTTTGTTTTTCCTTTCATCTTCTCTCTTCTATATTTGTTTATGTATTTCTTTGTTTCCTCGTATAATTCCTTATGTATTTCTTTGTTTTTCCTTCTTTCATCTTCTCTCTTCTATATTTGTTTATGTATTTCTTTGTTTCCTCGTATAATTCCTAATGTATATCTTTGTTTTTCCTTCTTTCATCTTCTCTCTTCTATATTTGTTTATGTATTTCTTTGTTTCCTCTTATAATTCCTAATGAATTTCTTTGTTTTCCTTCTTTCATCTTTCCTCTTCTTTATTTGTTTATGTATTTCTTTGTTTCCCCTTATAATTCCTAATGTATATCTTTGTTTATCCTTCTTTCATGGTCTCTCTTCTATTTTTTTTCTCATGTATTTCTTTGTTTAATCTTAATTCTTAATGAATCTCATTGTTTTTCATTCTCTTTTCTTCCTTTCTTATGTTTCTTCTTTTCTTTTTGTTTTCCCTTTCATAAATTGCCGTGTTCGACACGGCTTTCTGTTTATACATCAAAAAAGTTGCCGGGTCTGATACGACTCTCGGATCGAAACCTACTATTCTGGCGGAGCTAAAAAGGCGTGTTCGACCCGAGTCTCGGATCACACTGATCGCGTTTATACATCATAAAATTGCCGTGTTCGACACGACTCTCGTGTCGAACCCGAGAGTCGGATCAATGTGTAAACGCGGTATGTACGACCCAACAAACCCCTCACCTTCCTCCCGGTGTAGCCTTACTACGCCCCTGATTCATAAAACGGACTTACAAGGCAACATGTTGTAATAGTGATCGTATGTTAGGGGGCGGTCTACTGAGAATGGGTTCTCTGTTTCCCGGATCATCATTTACGATCCCTCAAGTTTCCGTAGCTCGAGGTGGAATGAGCTTATAACAACACTCGTTAGGCAAAGAACATCAACGACTTTGTCAATAAAAAATAAACATGTCACCAGTAATATGGCTCGCCAGTAGGTAGATCGAGACAAGAAAATGGTACGGGATAGCATGTAATTGCAATGAAGTAACCATTTGCGGATCTAGCAATACAATAATCAGCCTATATTATGAATAGGGTACGTAAAAGGAAGGACCTTTGAACATAATCAAGGTATATAGGAGTAGATAAACCTGATTCACGTCTTACAGGTCATCAGAAGTTGATGTTAGGATGCTGCTGTATTTTGGAGGATAATTCATTTCATTCAAAAGGAAACAATGACAGCAATTTAAAGGTTTTATCTAGTTTATTTTGAATATATATATATAAGGGTGCATTTTCAACGGTATTTTTTTCCAGGAGTGTATTCTCCTATTACATTGCATGTGTTTGCCAAACTAAGAGATTGAATTCGGTCAAAACACGAAAATAGTATTTTCGTGAAATGTTATAAAAACAATTATTCTTTATTGCTTGGTTAGTATAATTAATGGCAAGGACACAATAAAATGTTTAATTCCATAAGTAGAACTTTATCGACCAACATGAAACTTGGCAAGGGAAATTATGTATGCAAACAGTGATACTGAATACTGACATCCAATTAAAAAAAAATAATGATGTTTTTGTTCTACTCATTCCCAGAGGCACAATTATTGCATTTATTTCATCTGCGCGGACAAAATTAGAAACAAAACTGGGACACGAATCGATACCCAGCGTTTGCAATGGCTTCCCAATGTCATTCCTTTCTGAAATGGAAATGGACAAATATAAATATAGGCTAGTAAGGCTACACTGTCTTGTGTGCACTGGTGTTGATAAAGGGGGTAACCCCCCCCCCCCCTTCCCCTTCATCGAATTCGAAAACATAACAATAAAGCGAGAGAAAGAAAGGGAGATGGAAGAGGGGACGACTGAATAAGTTGATGCTACTCCACAGGCATTTGGCATGTTTGGGTAAATTCGGTTTGCTGGTTGACAGAATTGTTTTTATGAACTTTCACAACCCTTGTTTTGATGTATGGAAGCTACTTTTTACAACAGCGATGAAACATCAAAGTCGTTGCTCTTTAATTATTGTACTCATAAATTGCTTAATTGTTCAGATTTGCGTAGAACTATTAATAGATTTTTTGTTTTTAAAAAAATGAAGATCCCAAAGCTTTATACATGTACAAGACACAATTATTTCTAATCTATTTAATATTATCAACCATTCAGTGTAATTGTGCACAATTTCTATCACTATGCAATCCAAAAACATGTCTTTAATTCAATGTCACATGCCTATTAATCAGAGCAGAAGAAATAGAAGCATAACTAGGACATCAATCAATGATCACTGCCTGCAATTATGCCTACTAAATTCTATGATGTGTAACCTGAACTAAAATTCAAAGGCCATGTTCGAGTGTGTTTTGTGTTACTCTTATTTACTAGCATGCTGTGTATCATAGGAATAAATTCAAATCCACGTGTTAGCTTTAAACAAATAATTGCAAAAGTATACACAAAATGCATTAGGAACTCTATGAGGTTGATGGGCGGGGTAATAAAACATACAAATAGAAACGCAAAGGCATAATTTCAGAAAACTGAATTCAGGCAGTTTGAATTTCTCTTTGAACTTCATGTTTCTTCGTCATTTTTTTTTTTTAATGGGTAGGCATAGCGAACGTTTACCATTTGTATTATACCTGCCCCCAAAAGTCCCTAAAGCACCCCCCCCCCCCTTCCTGCCCCCGCCCCCAATCCCTATCCATGTTGCCATACCAATAAATGCGATGTCCACCCATTCTCATACCAAACGTGTATTAGGCTATTGAGCTATATAAACCGGAAACGCTAGATATACGCGCTCTATTAGATTACGTTGATTGACGCGCTGGCCAATTAGAGAAGAAAAAACAGTATTGGCGATGTTAAACAAAAGAAAGGGGTGATGAAGGATAAGATATCATGATATCCTTGAAAGGTTAAATAGAGATTAATCTAGATTTAATTAGAAATCAGCGTAGAATACACTAAGTATGTGTACAGTGATAACAACAGGCATAGGCCTATCTTTGTAATGGAAATGCACCAAGAAACTCTGAAAATGAAATACACTTTAATAGTTTAATCTACATGTAAATCACTTGTACATTTAGTAGACCACAATATATAAAATCAAACGTAATACGTCTAGCATGGTTTGGAAGAAAAAAATAATAGAGAAGTGACACATAATCATAATAGTAGTAATGGTAAGGAAAAAGAACTTTGTGAACATTATTGAAAATGTTATTGATGTGATTCCCGTTTACTGACGAATGTCCAGGCTAGATATCACACTCACAGAGAACTTTATTTGCAACATATATCATGCACGTTATGGTCTTATACCAGCGCATAAGGTTATCACAGAACATAATTATATACGCCTTGGTTTTATTTCACCATGTGAGCGATATAACTGCCGCGTTTACCATGGAATTATTTTCTGCTGCAAAAGCGCACCAAGCAGAATTAATACCTTATTGTGATGTCATTAGTGACTCATTACAATCACCAATATTGGCATTGAGCTGTCATTAATTCCCCTTACTTTTTTTTTTTTTTTTTGGTTAATGTTTAAAGGGAAGCTTGAGTTCTGGGAAAGATAAAAAATAATTTGTGAGCTTTCTCATTCTTTTTATGTCAGTTTGGAAGATTCTATTGTATATATGTACATGCATATCTGATTGTAAATTGACCCCTTCAGCATTGCTGCTGGTCAATCAATATATACCAATAAATAAATAAATAAATAAATAAATTATCATGGCAGATATGTCCCCTGAAAAGGACAGCTCTTCAAATGCCCTCAAATTCAAAATATTACAAGAAACAGCTGAAATGTTGGGGCCGAACATTTGTGTGTAGTCCTCTCTACACATTTCTGTGTGCAGCGCATGTGACTCTCAGCAGGATTGAGTCAATTTCTTATAATTTTGGTGATTCCAAAACCTTACAGCATACACCACTTCTTGTGTGCTATATAATCAACCTTTCCCAATTGCTTTGAATCAGTTTCTTTCACAATTCAATCCCATGACCAGAACTCAACTTTATCTTTAAAATCTATTCCACACATTTCACCTTTTTGTTGTTGTTTTTTTTTTGTTTTTTGTTCTTGTTTTTTTTTAATTACGATTCTGTAATGGCAATTGATGCATTCTGGTTGTTCAGCTGAAGGAACTCCTAAACGGTATTCAAGAGAACGTTCTGTGAAAGATGAAATATGGTTTGTGAGCTTCACAGGTTCTTGTTATTCCCAGCAATGTCTACGGAAAATACTTGAAACTTGTACTTGAAACGCCCTCGTATTCAAATCATAACTAGAAATAGCTGTAGACCAAAATCCCAACGTGTTTGTTTGATTCAATTTACAATAGTGCTTTTTTCATGTGATTTTCAGAAAGATTTTGTTAATGTCCTATATTTTGATTTTTCCAAAACCTATATAGGCCTACACACACACATACACCCACACACACATCCCTGTGTACAGTAGCACAGGCCTACAAGACTGTAACATTTAGCTTCATGACTGTAATAAACATTTCCAAATAACTTCTGTTTTCTTTCACAATTAAATCACATGGCCAGTATTCAACGTTATCTTTAGAAATGAACCAGCCATCAGTTTTGAAGAAAAAAAAATAATGATCTCAACATTATTCGACTATTTCAGACCAGCAGGCATGGTAATATCTCGGGCTGGGATGGAAAGAATCATAACTGCAGTGTATAAGTGCAGAGAATAAAATACGCTGGAGCCGTTGTTGGGTTTTAGTATCAGTACTCATCAGATTATTAGACAGTAATCATAAAGAAATGCCTCAAGGCAAATCCGATTAACTGGTGGTGTCGATTTTGACTTTTCTTGCTGTGTGTTTTTCTGCTGTCTATCTTTCTTTACCACCCATCCGTGTCCTTCCAAATAATCCAGTTATTATACCATATCGTGAAAAAATGCTCAAGTTTACAACAAAACCGAACCTCCCCTTTTATACCAGAATAATTTCATAATGTTATGCTCTGAAATCAGGCTATTGCTCTCGGAACAAAGCGATGGGAATGAAATTCTACCTCTGGCGAACCGTACTACGATACAAATGATCGATAAATCTTTCCATTCACCGCGCACCAAAAAAATGTTGTCGTCTGCTTGCGTAGGCCTACTAGCTGTTGTATGTTCTTTTCTGTGCATATCATTTGACTATATTGTCTGTGTTATGATTTTGTATCGCCAATGTATGCTCAGCTTTGTTAAGTCTCCAGTCCAGGGGAGCGTTTCATCAAGCGTTTTGTCAGTGATTTTTACCGACAAATTTGCTCTCAGCCAATCAGATGCAAGGATTTCAGTAGCTTATAACAGTTGTCGGATAAAAATCACTGACAAAACGCTTGATGAAACGCTCCCCAGGTTTAAGGAATAGGAATGAAAGAAAGAGAAAGCGAGTGAGAATAATAACTTTATTGCTCGCAAAGCTGTCTAAATAAGGCCCTTGACAGATTTGGTTTCGTCGGGGGCGTTATTGAATTGAAGTTCGTTGAATCATTGGAATAGCAGTAGCCATGTAAAGCACATTAGGACAGTGATCGTGAGTACATTGGAATATTGCCTCAAGGAAATTACCATACAGAAAAATGCAAACAAACACAAAATACAAGTAGTTTGGAATAGATAGCCTGTAAAACTGTAATACGCACTATTTCATTATAAATGCATGGGCATTGTGTAAAGGAAGCTCGGGCGATATATAATAACGTCTTACAAGACAGTATAATAAAGATTGAAATAATGACACTATATCATTTTCATTTGTCATTATGTCCTTTGGCAGGACATTAATCTACATTTGCCTCTCTCCACCCAGGTGTAGTAAATGGGTACCTGGTAGGAATTTATTCCTTGAATGCATTTAGCTTAGGGCAGCACGGCTAAAGCCAGGGTAATAATAGTACTTTGTAGGCGCCTTGAGCATCCCTGGGATGGATGTGTGCGCAATATAAATGTAACTATTATTATTATTATCATCATTATTATTATTATTATTATCATTATCATTATTATTACGTAAATTATCTCTTGCTCTCTTCCCCCCCCCCCTCTCTCTCTCTCTCTCTCTCTATATATATATATAAATCATATCTGTCTCTCTCATGTCTCTCTCCATCTGTCCATAGGCACCTTTTTGAGAGGGGGCCGCTGACGGCTTTTGCCCGTATATGAACTTTCCACTGTCCCTAATTTTTGCAAGCGAGCAAAAATGTTGACACTTTTTATAGTGAAAATGACTGAAATTACATATTCGGGCACATCACGACCAAAATACAAGGAAATTCGAAATCCGAATATCGACAATTTCTAAATCCTCTGGGGACTACAGCCCCCAGCCCCCTCCCCTCTCTCCTTCTACGCCTATGTTTCTTTCCTTCTCTCTCTCTCTCTTTCTTTTTTTTTTCTCTCTCTCTCCCGTCTCTGTCTTTCTGTCTGTCTCTTTCTCTCTCTCTTTAATAGACCTAGAGTGATTTTCTCTCCCTTTTGAGATTCGACTTCAAATGCTTCAAATACATTGAATTTTAATGAACATGATAAAAATATGAGTTCAGTTTCCGACTATGCATAATTACCCACTTTATCATTATGATATCTTACCTTATCTTTAGATCCAATGCGGCAAACAGTATCTCGACGTTCCTGCTTGAGTCAGCGTTGATGCTCTCAAAACAACTAGGTGTGTATTTCCTGATAAATGATCCCAATTTCCAGTGTCAGAATAGGCAGAGAACATCACCAGAAAAACAACAAAACAGGTTTCGATTTTCCTGTGGCCTTGCGCACCAGTGAAATATAATCCAAAGTTGCCGGTAGTTCACCTACCATGTGTATGGGGAAACAGTATAGGGCCCAATCTCCGTGCTTGCACGTAAATACGAGATAGAGTGATTATTATTAGAGCACAATGGGAAAAAAAGCAAGATCTGCCACTGTGCGCGACCGTGCACTCGAATAGAAGTCAACGACAAAAGTGATTATTGTGCCACGCAGCCACTGTACGGCAAAGCAGGCTAGTAGCGCTCTTTGATGCGATCCACTAGCGCGCGACGGAAAAGCGATAAAAATCCCTCGGAGCGTGTGTGCGTTTGCCGCGCTGCTGCAATTAGTACTGATTACATAGGCGCGCACGCTCTAGTGCTCTTTGAGAGTGTGTTATGTTCGCTCTCTATGAATGATAATGGAAGCAAACTTGGGTTTTAGAGATTTAGGATGTGGATTTAGTTTCGTTGGGCCAATGTCCAACCGCCTGCTTTCCTACGTGCAATGTAACATGAGACCATCAAAGAAAGTGAAAAAAGGGGAAAAATGAAAAGAGACTACAAGAAAATGTAAAAAAAAAAAAAAAAAGCAACCCCCCCAATATATTGTCATAATATCCTAGATGCCTCTCATTCAGAATTTACGACTCAATAATGCATGAGTATCATTTTTAAAAATAGAAATAACTTCATAACTAAATTTGTACATCAGTGTTCTAAATTGGTTTAATTCTTCAGGGATTTGCCATATTTTAGAATGAATTAAAATAATGTAAGATGGGTAGAGCAGGGAGAAAGCTATAATTAGATGTGAAATGAAGAGAGGAGGGTGAAGAAGGACGGGAGAGATAGAGAGAGAGAGAGAGAGAGAGAGAGAGAGAGAGAGAGGGCAAAAATTAAGAAAATCATAATGGGTAAGGGTTAAAGGAGAATGAAACCCTGGGGAAATATCCGTTTTAATAAAAGGAGAGGATAGAGAGGAGCAATTTTTTTTAAAAGTTCCAACAAAATCGGTTACGAAATGAAAAAGTTATGAAAGTATGAAAAGTCTCACTTTATTTTCTATGGCGGTCCTCAAATTGGCAATGTTGCTTCAAAATGGCAGGTTTAGTAGTACAACTCTTTATATGTTTTGTACACAAAATTTCATATTTTCTCCATTATCTCTAAAGATGCTGCTTTTCTTTTTGTGAACTCAACATATGTTGTGTCAAATACATTTTCCTATGATATATCTTGAGCTAAGAAGGAGACAAGCTGCACCTTGAGAGATAATGGGGAAAATATGAAATTTTGTGTACAAAACATATTGAGAGTTGTACTACTAAACCTGCCATTTTGAAGCAACATTGCCATTTTGAGGACCGCCATAGAAAGTAAATTGAGACTTTTCAAACTTTCATAACTTTCTCATTTCGTAACCGATTTTGATGGAACTTTTTAAAATTGCTTCTCTCTATCCTCTCTTTTCATTAAAATTGTTTTTTTTCCCAGAGTTTCATTTTCCTTTAAGAATAAAGACAGAAAAAGGCCTGTGAGGAATTAACGAAAAAAGTAAGGTGAGTGGGGGATAGAAAAGGGGGTTATAGAGCAAGGAGTTGTCAAAGAACGTGATAAGTCCTTGGTTAGAGGAAGGTGTGAAAGGGAAAGAGAGGGAGTGAGGGAGAAATTGCAGAGAGAGATTGGAAAGATGGTGAAATAATAATGATTAAAGATGAAACGCGACAATATCGAGTGTATACTCAAGACTGGGATAGTGTTCCCATCCGCGCCAGAATCTTGAATGCACGATAGACGCATGACTATTTAAGCCTACCACGCTGGGCTACAATTCGGCGGAAATCCGATTCAAAATCACATTAAAGCGGCTTTGGCTTTAAACTGGTGACGTAAGAATGTGTTTTTCAACCTCTTGTTGATGGTTTGTAAATCTCTATCTCTCCCTCTCTCTCACTCTCTCCACTTATCTCTATCTCTTACTTTCTTTTCCTTAATTTATTTGTCTTTCTTTATATTCATTTATATTTTGCTTCCACTACTCTCAATTTAACCTGGTACTCTTACCCCTACCTGCCCCCGTTTATTTCTCTCTCTCTCTCTCTCTCTCTCTCTTCCCCTCTCTTTCTCTCACTCTCTATCTCTGTCTTTCCCCTTAATCAATTCCTTCTCTCCCCCTCCCTATATAATCGATCTATCTATTCTATATCAATAGTTATCTAATCAAAGTTATTTTCTTCTCTCTCCTCTAGCTCTCTTCACTCCCAAGCCCCCCCCCCCTCCATATGCTTTCACTCGTGTTGATTTACCCCATATACACGACTCTACGCAACCTGCGATGGTGTAGAAATCATACTCTGAGTTAACATCCTATCATTTGTCATATATATCTAAATTAGAATTATAAGCGAAATAAAGAGAGGGGATATATGATAGAGAAAAGACAGATGTGAAAAAGAAAATGAAAGACAGATAAATTTCGAAACAATCCTACTCTAGTTTTAAAAAGAAAATTCATAAATACAATACAATTTTTTACAAAAATGTCATGCTGGAACTTACCACGATGACACTTTCTCTCTCTCTCTCTCTCTCTCTCTCTCTCTCTGCCTCTTCTGAGATGATTTATTTGTTCTATTTCATTTACATAATACTTAATGATAAAGTAATATATGCAATCTGTTAAAACCATAATATTTATAAATTCCACGAAGGCACTTCTAGGATAGATAAGTCTCCTGTATAGAAAACACCTATCGTGCCTGTGGTATACTACAGTCAAACTTGGAATGAAAGGACCATTTACACATAGCATGCTCCTGAAGATCCCTGTCATGCATTTCCCTTACCAAAGGCAAAAAACCATCAATCATATTTTCTCCCTACGCTTCAGATCTCACCTTCCAGTTCTACGTGTGAAGTATGTTAGCGGCCTTGACGTAGACCGATCAATAATTCTGACATATTAGTTTTTCGATTTTCAGAGAGGTTCCATCGATTTTTGTCCCCATTATTTCTGTGTCGCATCGCTCGCGTGCATTGCATCACAATGTATGGACAGTGGTGAAGTGACGAGGTGTGCACTGATTTATGTCCTTTTATACTCCGATAGTAAAAGAGAAGTTCCAAAATGATATAAATTTTCTCCATAAAACATGTGAAATGATAATGGAATATGTATGTTTCCCTATAGCAAGATATTTCCTGCATCGTATACATTGCAAATAGAACCTATTACCAATTTTACCATGATTACCGTACTAATATTTCAATAACAACAACAACAACAAAAACCCTCCAAAATACTTGATTTTTCCATTGAGAAAAGTCAGGAGCTCATCTCTACATTACATTCACATTCAAAGACATGGGAGGATCCAAGAATTTGTATTAAAAAAAAAAGAACAAAAAAAAAAGATAAAAAAAGAAAGAAAGGACTGCACAATATAAAAAGGGTCATCATTTTTTCGTTTACATATCTTTTTTTTTCTTATCGCCTTATCTCTCCGAAATTCTCTGAAAAGCCCCCCCCCCCCCACAAAAAAAAATCATTACTTAAAAAAGGGGGCACATTCTTGGATTTGTCTAATAAAAGTAAGCCACAGGGGTTTCAAAAGAGGGGTACGAATGGGTTGTGCCCCCCCCCAAATCCACCAGTGTTCATAGTTGTCAATGAGAATAGAATGAATAAGAAATTCAATACAATCTATAAAATCATGAGAGACTAAAAAAGGTGTCAGTGAGACTTCTTTTGATATACCGCTCTGGACATAAACCATATTTCTTTCACTAACCCAATCGCCTTCTTTAAATCAAATAAAGATAATGTAAAATCACTTAGAATCAAATTTTAAAAAAATAAATAAATAAACTTTATTTCCTAAAAATCCATTAGACTGTACATCATCAATCAAAATCATAGCACCAGAAGAGAGAGAGAGAGAGAGAGAGAGAGAGAGAGAGAGAGAAAGAGAGAGAAAGAGAGAGAGAGAGAGAGAGAGAGAGAGAAAGAGAGAGAGAGAGAGAGAGAGAGAGAGAGAGATACAGGACCAGACAAAGAGGGAGGAAAATGTAAGAGAGAAAGAGTAAACTGGTAAAAGAGAAAGGGAACGTCACAACCACAACCAGTCAACCAATAACTGACTAAAATGGCCTTCTTTTACTAATGGTAAATGCAGACACTGTGTGTACTATATGTTTTTTTAAAGATACATTTCGATCATGCTGATATGTGAAATGATTCATTTTGCCTGAATGCAAACGAAAACACGTTCTATTGTTTTCGATCGTAATGAGCCGGCAAACCACACAAGATTCATCCTCGCTGTTTTGAGAGAATGGTGACAAACACCTTGGGGAGGACGTCATTGCCTTTGATGTCATAAACTCTTACACTCTCATCGCCGCCAACCCCCCCCCCCCCCCCGCCCCTTCCATCATCCACCCAGCCCGAAGGGTTACTTAATCGAAATAATTATTGTCCTTTACTATATGTAATTCTGTTCTTAATTGAGTTGGTTGTAATCCTTCTGGGCAAATTTCAAGCAGGGCCATGGAGACGGTATTAATTTCTCAGGGGAATGCAGTTTTAAATTGGAAATGAATATTGTTAGTTCTTTTCCAACCTCTCTCTCTCTCTCTCTCTCTCTCTCTCTCTCTCTCTCTCTCTCTCTCTCTCTCTCTCTCTCTCTTTCCCCCTAGTCTTTCCTTCCCCCTCCTCCCTCCCTCCCCCTTCTCTCTCTTTCCCTCTCTTCCTTCTCATTCTCTCAGTCTTTCTCTCACATTCACACATTCTCTTTATCTTTTTCTCGATTCAATACACATTTACACTTACCAGTTTGCTTTAAAAAAAAAAAACTCAAATAAAACATTGGACTTTCGAGGTATCGTGATTGGCTAGAGATGAGAAGGTCGTGGGTTCGCGCCTCGACACGGCACTAATATCCGTTGGCAAGACATCATTTTACTTTCGCAATCATTGACCTGGTAAGAAGAAATTCCTTGAATGCCAATACTAATGCTAATGCTAACAGCACCGATGCAAAAGCAGGGGTAATACAAACTGTGGCGCCAGGTGTGTCATGCAGGTGGGCTATACAAGAACTGAATGTTACCATTATCATTATCATTATTAACTGATTGACTTTAGCAGGTATGATGAACATTCCCCTCCGTATTAAAGGAAACAGAACGGTAAAAAAAATAAAAAAATAATAATAATAAATGCAGGAAAGCTATTTTGCAGCCGGGCTTGTGGAATGAATAATCATAATAATGTCATCTATGAAACATATTGTGATGTGGATATTCTATCAACAAATTATTCCGAATTCACTGTACTATTCCATTTGCTCATTTTCAAAACAAATCCATTTATTTAATCTCTCTCTTATACTCTCTCTCTCTCTCTTTTTCTCCCTCTCTCTCTCTCTCTCTCTCTCTATCTCGCATTTTCCCCGTTTAATGCAATTTTTGCATGCATTCCACATGACTCGTGAATTTACCAACTATTTTATCTCTGTAAAACATCTTATTCTCCCTCTTCTCAAACTCTCCTCCCATCCGTGATCAATGCACGTATTCACGTAGCTGTATTTCTCATACACATGATACATGTACATGGCATACATCCCCAATACAAGCATATGGAGGCTCCCTGAATGATAAAAATGTGCATCATCTTTTCCAGATGGACTCGTCTCCAAATACCACTAAAAATAGCTACATATTATCAGCCGCCCCTTCAGCTGTTTATGAAGATGATTTAGTCCGATGCGTAGCCGGTCTGTTGCCTCGGATGCTTAAAAAAAAAAGAACATGGCGAATGCTTTACCAATTCCCTGGTTACACTTTCTCGGAAGGTTAATCAATGGTAAAAGCAAACGTGTATTCATATGGAATATCAGTTTGACTCTACGCGTGACCTGTATATAAAAGACTCATCCATATTCAAAAGTCATAACAAACAAACCAATGAAATAGGAAGAAGAACAAAGTGCATCAACCAGTTTCGAACACTTTGTCAGCTGTTTGGAAGAACATGAAAAAAAAAAGACCCAAAGATACAATAATTAAACCCAAGTTGTTCTACTGAATAAAAATTTGAGCAAGGGTTCGATTTGAATATAGGAATAAGTTTTCGTTTTCAAAAGCAAAATCGAAACAGAGACCCCCTCCCCCTCACTGCCCGTCGATTCACACTTTTTTATGTCCTAAAATGAATTCTAATGACAAAGGTGGATGACGGACTTAAAAATTACAGTTAAACCCAATACTCAAATTTTCGTTATCAGTGCCTAGATATAACGATATAAAGAAAGAAAGAAACGGCGACAATAATGATAATAATAATATATTTAATTCAACACGTGCACATCCGCTTTAAAGTTATACACGATAATCACTTCCAAGTTCAAGGTCTTTATTCAATATTTTCATAAAAACAGAGGCATAATATATGCAAATAGATTTCCATTCTACAATAACAGACAGAAAGCGAACATTAACAAATAACTTATATGAAATGTTGGGAGATGAACTAGATGACAGGAGTCTTATTAAATGCTAATCCGCCTAGACATAGGATATACAAAAAAATAATGTATATAACCATTTAATCATTGATTATTAAATATTGTCTTCAATAACAAAAAAGAATGATAACAATTTTAGTGATTTAAACTGAAATCTTAGATTAGTGTGCAAACACAACATTGTTTGGTTACATGTCGTTTTTCCGAAGGTTCGTTAGTCCGAAAGTGAAAAAGGGTTCATAATTCCGAAAATGAATTAGGGTTCGTAATTCCGAAAATGAAATAGGGTTCATAATTCCGAAAATAATAAAAGGGTTTATATTTCCGAAAAGTTACGTAGGGCTCTATTGTATTTTTGGAATTACGAACTTAGGAAATTATGAACCCTTTTTCATTTGCGGAATTACGAACTTTCGGAGTAATGCATCAAATGTTCGGAATTACGAACCCTATTTCATTTACGGAAATATGAACCCCTTGCTATGAGAAATTTGCGTTTCGGAATTACGAGCCTTCGGAAAAACTAGCAACACCCCCCCCCCCCCCCCCCCGTTTTAAAAATATTATTATTATTATAATTTAATCGATTGTTTGTTGATATTCCAAAAGCATCTGTTGCCGAACCTTTCTAATACATCATGTTAAACTGTATGTATTGAAAACAAGGTGCTGACCAAGCTGACAGCGTGTACATAGTAAGGTTATCTACAAACCCATATTTACGTCCACAAAGCGCATTATCCAATCATTGGCATTTTGTGATGCACGACATGAAATCCATTTGTCAGCTTTTATCCCATCTAAAATAAATTTCGTGATGAACGCCATTTAACATACCCATCTCTACCTACTCTTTCGGAATATTACTTTCTATTTCGAGAGCTCGCACTTTCGGTTGTACGAAGCTCCAGAAGGGCCATTTTTGACAACGTAAACAAAATATATATTACGTACGTACGTAATAAGAATACGTACGTGGGTACGTATTAGGGAGTTTTCGTTCAGCAATGTACGCGGTATTCTAGGACGGAGATTAGCGCATGACGAAGGACGCCTAGACATTCTTTGTCGAAAATGAAAGAACCGGAAAGGCAATACCGTGCTAGATCAAGAGCGCACGATAAATTGCAAATGCATCGTTTGCTCTGAATCTAGGACGAAATTACTGTTCCGGTTCTTCAATTTTCCACAAAGACTTTAAAGTTTAAGACGGCCGTCCTTTGTCATGTGCAATTGTTAATCTCCGTCCTAGAATCCCGCGTACGTTGCTGAACGAAAACTCCTGAATAAATAATAAAAACGTACGTAATAATAAAACCTGAAAAGGGTGAACGGTTTATTCACATTTTGAATCTCTTTATCATGTTTATCCGCCGATTCCCAGATGATTTGCCACAATATTGTCAACTCATGTCTAGTATGAGGAATTTCAATATTTCAGCATTTGTGTGTGTATGGTGGGCAGTGTGTCCTTCCCTTTTCACACGGCGGCATCAACTTAATATAAGGAAGTCCGGTACCAGAAAATCTTGCTCCCTGTACAGGAAGCAGAAAAGTCAGAAAACAGATAAAAAACAGGGGGACAAACACTCTGAGGGGTCCTACCTCAAACGGATGGGGGGGGGGGCACCTGAAACGCTTACCACCTGCTTACAGCACTACCCCTCCCTCGAACAAGCACATCCCATCTGTGTTACATATTTCTTGATATTTCGGAAGTGCGAGGTTCAGAATTTTTCATCATTTTTTTTTTCTTGAAGCACGGTTATCATCCATTGTTTAACATCCATTAGAATAGAACTGAAAGAGAGTTGATTTGTTTCTAACTTATGTGCGCAATTTTTTTTTCTTTTTTTTTTTACACTTGTTTAGTATTGAAAATGTATAGAAATTACAAATTTAGTCATCTCGCTCCCCGCATATATGTGCACCTCTCTGACGAATATGGGGGTACAATGGCACCTCGCTGCCCAATATTCGGGCACCTCACAACCTATTATATGATGATATTGGTGCACCTTGCTGCTCAAATATCGGAACTATGAAAATCCCGGTGGGGGCCGGGGTGGTGGAGCTGCAGCCCCGCCCTGTATATAGGCCTACGCCCATGGGGTCATTCATGCAAAACATCCTTCTTTTTTAAAATTATTTTTATTATAATTTTTGATTTTGTAGTATGAAACACAGCTTCCTAGAGCTTGTTTAAGCATATTACAGAAATCTTTTCTTAAGACAGCGCATTTTATTAGAACAGAATTTCTGCAGGATCATAATGATTACTTTTTATGGTCTTTAAGTGGGGCAAAACGATTTTGCCCTACCCCCCCCCCCCTCCTCCTCTCTTGATTGAGGGAAAAATCTTCCCCCTCGCTTTTGGTGCCAGGCCATAGTGTCGGGATTTGTACATCACAGCACCCTCGTATCTTCAATTATAGCATGGAATCAGTTGGACAGACATTAAAAAATGGCAAGCTCTGTAAACACATTTATATTATGTTCAACAGATCTTGCAATATCTGTTCCCTATAATATAAAATGGCGAGAGGAATTTTATTTTGTTTCCTAGCTGAAGTTTTACTCTCATTCCTTATCATATCTCAACGCATTCCTCTGGTAAAATTCAAAGTTTGGTTAATTATGCGTTTACAGGACAACATAGTAAAATGCGGCATTCATATTCATTCTTATTGCTAGGAAATTTTCACTTGATGCCTTTTAGTTCGTCTTCATCAGAAATGTCATTTTTTGTTGTCCTGATTTGCAAAACATGTTTGTTTTTTACCCCCAAAATGTAGGATGGTATAATGCTTTTCAAATTAAATGAATGTTTTCGTATCATCAATTATCCGTAATAAATATATTTGTATTTTTACTGTTATTTAAAAAAATATTGTACATTCGATTGCTATACTTATTACATGCAATCAGTGCGTAATCTTTGAATAAGTATACTATCCGGAAATAAGTTTTGTATATACATAACAATTTTGGTATCCCAAGTGTGTTTCTCTTTTTGCGAGGGGGTGGTGGAAGGGGGCTTAAGTGATTGAGGGCAACTACCCCCTCTGCCCCCGCTTCCGGTTCAAATTATAAGGAAATAAGATTCTTTGATAAAAATTTAGGAATTGTATATTATCAATATAAAGAACACAATGTTGTCAGGGAATGACGGAAGTCACAGACTCATGACAAAGTTTCCAAATTATCTAGTGATTTTCATGGTTTTAAACAGTGTTTCTTGTTCTGAAAAAAAAAAATCATAATTTGTCCAGAAGTCTGAGGTTGTCCGATTTTCATCAAACTGTTTTCGATCTGTTTTTCCGATTTCGCTTCTATTGGAAGCAAGATAGGCCTATTCTGGAACTGAAAATGGAGGCACACACACACACACACACACACACACACACACACACCCACACACACGCTATAGGACCACAAACACACAAACTGAGATACTGATTTCTTCATACTACATGAGCTCACATATTGTGGCAAATCATCTGGGAATCGAAGGATAAGGATAGACATTTGTTTGAGATTCAAAATGTGGATAAAGAGTCTACCATTTTCACTATTATTATTATTATTTATTATTATTATTATTATTATTATTATTATTATTATTATTATTTTATTATTAAGTATTTGGCGTCACCTGTGCCTGGGAGGGGAAAAGCGAACTGAATCACTGTAACCCTCGGGTCTCTCCTCCCGATATAACTGATTGGGATGTGCAGGTGTACCACTACACCGGGGTTTCCCCCTACTCTTATTCGAGGAGTGCAGTAGGTTCTTAACGTGCAAAGGTGGTGACTGTCCTCCACACGGGGCCTCCAGTTAACGTCCTATCCGAGGGACGGAGTGTTTTCCACTGTAACATAGCCTGCGTCTATGAAACAAGGGAGGGGCACGTTAACACACAACGCAGGCTTCAGTCATCCGCCCGGGGTGGATTCACGTTTTATTATTACGTACGTACGTATTACTTAGTACGTACGTACATATACATACGTTGTATTATTACGTACGTACGTAGTAATTTTTTAATTATTTTTTTTACCATTTTCAAAAACGGCCCTTATGGAGTTTCGTACGGTTGCAATCCAGACGCGGAAAATGTCAAGCTTATTACTTTTGTGCATCTGTGGTCGTATTTACCAAATCACCATTTTGGTCCCCGCAGTCTCGTTTATTTCCCAGTACAATATTCCGGCAGCTACTAAATTGGCAACACGCGATCAACATGATAAATATATTCTAATGCAGGCTCTTTTTTCCCACTATACTATTGCTGGTACAAGGCCCCTGGATGCACCCGATCTACAGGGAACATGAAGGCGGATTAAGCACACGAACGGATCAAAATTTATGACATTTCCGCGATGAACTGATAATCGGGAAATTTATGGCGGGGGAAAATTCGGAGTCAAAATCTGTTGCTGTATCTATGCCTCGGCCTGGAAATGATAATACGGCGCATTGCAATTTCTTAGAATCCGACTTTATGTTTCTGACGGCTTTAAAGTGATTTGATAACTTTGTAGAGGCTTGATAAAATCTGAGCTGCCTGCCTTACATGCTATCAGTGTATGTAATATGGTGTAAAAATGAAGCCCAGGAAAAAAAAAAGCACTTCAAAATCATCATGTGCTTCACAAAAGTAAACATATGCAAGTGACAGGAAATGCCAGACTCATTTCTCCTATAGACTCAGTGTTAGACTACAGCGTATGGCCATACGCTTTTGTAAATGGGAGTATTCACTCATAGATATCTTAATAATAGCATTATATATTTGAAAAACTTTCTGTGCCTGGCTATTTATTTATCCTTCTGAACATCATTATCATGATTATATACAAGACAGATATCAAAATTCAACAATTTATTAAATCAAGCCTCCACAAAGTTATCGAATTCCTTTAATGCAAATAGCTTTCTTTCTGCAGATCAGGGACTAGCGTTTTCAATGAATATTTTGGAGTGAGAATTCAGAATGTAGTAGGGATGTTGCTGATCTCAAGATTTATTATGGATTATTATAGGGGAACAAACCTAAAATGCGCCATACGTGGAGAGTGGGTAGATGTAAAATGCATTTATGTGCCTTCGCCTGTAACATGCATCGAAGACTGGAATAAAACAATATTGAATTTATACTACTGCTGTCCTTATAGGAGCGTCCATGCACGATGTTATGTTGTAATAGCTTTTATGGATCCTTCCGGCTCCATATTACTGGCGCCTCTTTTCTTCTGTTGCAAATACTACACATTTCTCTCATGCTCTATGATGTGCAGTATCTCTCTCTCTCTCTCTCTCTCTCTCTCCCCCTTTCTTTCTTTACCTATCTACTTACATATATCTATATATCTATCTCAATGTCTAATAATCTGTCTATTTATATGCCTCTTTCTCACTCTCTCCTCTTTTCCGCTCTCTCTCTTTCTTTCTCTTTCTCTCTTACACTGTGTTTATTTCTTTTTCGTTCTTGTACGCTCTCTCTCTCTCTTTCTCTCTCTCTCTCTATTTATCTGAGTCTGTGTCTGTGCGTCTCTCCATGTCACTGTCTCTCTCTCTTTCTCTCTCTTTCTCTCTCCCTCTCCCCCCCCCCCCCCTCGCTCTTCTCTCTCTCTCTCTCTCTCTCTCTCTCTCTCTCTCTCTCTATCTCTGGTATTTTCTCACTCTCAATCATAATTTATTAACCCTCTCTTTTCTTCTTTCTCCATATTCACCTCTCGCATATGGGCCTATAAACCATTTTCTCTCTCTCTCTCTCTCTCTCTCTCTCTTCCTTCCCCCCCCCCCCCCCCTCTCTCTCTCTCATCCATGTTCTATCATCGGAAATCGGTAGGCCTGCCTATAGTTTCTAACCACGTTGATATGTAATCTGTTCTCTATAACTATATCATAAAATTTTATATCTTGTGCCTGAGCACCCCTCCCCTCTCTCTCTCTCTCTCTCTCTCTCTCTCTCTCTCTCTCTCTCTCTCTCTCTCTCTCTCCTTCTCTATCTCTCCTTCTCTGTATTTTCTTAACCCTTTCAAGACAATTGACCACATTTTGTGGTTTGGCTCAATAACTTTTGATTCAGAGCTCTAAAAAATATACCAGATGCAGGAGTAGAAAAAGCAAAAATTTCTACACACATTGTGTCCGTTTTTGTTGCATGACCATATTGCGTTTGATGCCAGGAATTTCAAAAAGGAGAATAAGCTTCATAATCCTTAAATTGGCAACACATTGAGAGGTTCAAAATCACTATTTTTTATCAAAATTGGCAATTTTTTCAACTTTTCGACTAAGTTTCAAATGATCTATATTATTTTCAAAGACATTGCATTTTGTTGGAACCATGTAGCACTAAAAGAAAAATATTATTGTTGCCAATTTGAAGAACGAAATGTGATCAATTTAGCCCTTAAATAATTCCTGTCCTGAAAGGGTTAATTTCTCTTGCCCCCGTTCCCATCACCACATCTCCTCATTAATGCTCGTCATGTATTGTCCTAGAGTTTGAAATTTTCATTTCGCGCGATGATTCATAATGTTGAATTTATTGCCCTTCAACCAAAGAAAATCAGATACATCGATATCGTCGTCTGCCACCCTGAATGCCTACATTTGTCACACACAAAAATCGAGAATGTCACGAATTTGTATATTAATTTTGTCTTCAACTAGTCTTTTTATTACAACCACAATCTTGGAAAGCTCTGCAATTGTTCTCTTCTCTGTTTTTTTTTTTATTCGAAGCTTAAAGAAGCTTAAAGACAGTTGGTATCAATAAATGAAATCTTAAATGATTTTGAAAGATTTTAGTAATACATGGATGTTATACACCAATTAAGTGTGCGTGTGTGTGTGTGTGTGTGTGTTTGCGTTTCCTAATACAAATGCTGTACTGTTAGAAAAGGTTGAGAAGTTCTGAGTTTTATTATAGCCAATCACTGCAGTGGATGACAAGTTATGTATTATTGCCAGGCCCCTAAAGCTCCGCCATCTTGTCGGGGTCCATTAGAAGGCCCGATAAGCATCTTTGCATAATTCATGAGCGTAAATGCATGATTCATTTTGTAAGATGCTCCCCGAGAGTAGCATTAGTTTGTACGCGGTATGAAACACATTACGCGCATCAGCTTAGAGCATGCGCAGTAAGAAAGGTCAAATTCAGTAATATATGCATTTATGGTAATGTATTCATCGCTTCAACGTACAGATTCGGCGAATCAGCGTCGGTAATTTCTAATTGTGGCAGACGGTACTCGGTCAATGCACTTTAATTGTAATCGATCTCCGAATAAAAATATATCGCTTTGCAAATTTGTAAACAAGTAAATAAAGCTAAAAATGTACCCGGACAGACCGAATCAAATCTAATCATGGATACAGATAATGTAAAAGTAAATGTAAAGTACTTGACACGTCACCAGTGGCATAAGTCTCTTTTGTTGTTGATATACTTAATACCGGTAAATATATTCATTTGATATGCATAAAGGATAAATGATAAATAAATGAATAAATAAATGAAACATATATATATAATGAAAAAAACAAAAACAAAAAACCCCTCTTGCAGTGTAGGATTTTTTTTCAGGGATGGTTTTCACAACAGAAAGGATGATTTTCATTTGGGGGTGAAGGAATGGGGTCCTTTAGTTAATTGAGGTTGTTCTTTAACTTTTTAGTTAGTCTTGATATAAATGATTTTTTGTTTTTAAAGTGTACGTTTGTTCTTTTTCAGAAGGGATTTTGAATTGTATTAAAAGGAACAATCCACTAGCGTAGCTGAGGGAGGGGGGGGGGGGGGCAGGGTGCCCCCGACAACTTTTCCTCCCTTTTTTTTTTCTTGTTTGTCAGAGAATTATGGAGGAAAACATGTGATACCCCTCCCCCCCCCCCCCCCCGAGCGTCTATTTTGAGGGCTGGGGAGTCTTGATGTAAATGATCTTTTTATTTTTATTTTTTAAAAATAATATAAGTGTACATTTGTTCTTTTTTGAAAGGGATTTTTTATTTTATTAAAAGGAACAATCCACTAGCGTAGCTGAGGGGGAGGGGGGGGGGCAGGGGGCATAATTTTTTTTTCTTGCTTGTCAGAGAATTATGGAGGAAAACATGTAATAACCCCCCCCCCCCCCCCCCCCCCTCCGAGCGTCTATTTTGAGGGCTGGGGGAAAAAAGTACCGCACTGAGCGAGTTTGGGAGAGCTGGCGAGAAGAAAAAAATACGGGTCTCCCTTCAAGCAGAGTTTTAGAATTTAGAATTTTTTGTTTTTTGTTTTTGCTTGTCACAGAATTATGATTATGGAGGAAAACATCTGATAACTCCCCCCCCCCCCCCCCCTCACTGAGCGCCACTGGAACAATCAAAATACCGGGAAGAATTATCTTCTAACTTTTACTTTGCATTTGTGAGTAAAATTTATATGTTGCCATTCACTAACGTACCCAAGGGGGCCGGGGGCAAGGGGGGGGGGCAGAGTGCCACCTGACAAGTTTTGAAGAAAAAAAAAGATTATCGGGTTCCTGAACAAGATTCTCGACACCCCCCACTGAGCGACTTTTGGAGGGCTGGCGAACAATTTTCGGAACTGACCTCCTCTTTTTTTTTTCTTTAATGCTTGTCAGAGAATTATGGAGGAAAACTGGACCCCATAAAATCTGATAACCCCCCCCCCCCCCCCCGATCCACTAAGCGACTTTGGGAGGGCTGGCGAAAAAAAATTCTTGACTCCCCCCCCCCCCCCCACCCCGGAGCGACTTTTGGAGGGCTGTTGGGGGGGGGGGGGGGAATTGTCGCCATTGATAACCCTTTTTTTTTTTTTTTTAACCCCTCGACGCCAAGGTCCAGACGCCACTGTTGCCATTCCTTTCCAGCTTTCATGCCTGTAAGTCACCACTCAATCACAAGTCTTATACAATACTATTCATTTCCATCAACTTATGATTGACCATTCCAGTCAAAGCTTATTGTCTTCACTCTCCCTTTCACATACGCAGGCATGACAGGGGTGTCGCTAGAGAATTATGAATGGGGCAATAGTAACTGTGCCAAGAAAAAAAATTCCCACAAATTTCCAACAATGAAAAAGTAAAACTGAAGTTTATATTTTTATATATTTTTGGACATGCCAAAATACTGACAGTTTGAAACGTTACAAATATTAAGGTGTATTGCCATCCCGCCACACCAGTTGTGCATCCAGGATTTTGTAAAAGATGGGGCACACATTGCAGAAAATTCTCTGACAAGTTGAAAAAGGTCATTTCAAAGGAGGCGGGAGGAGGGGGTACAATCTTGAAGTTGTATACTGAAGGTATGTCACTCTGTATCAAGGGGGGCATGGGCCGGAAGTGCCCCCTAAATCTGATACTGCCCCCTTCCACCCCCACCCCCTCGAGCGATACCACTGCTTTTTCTCTCATTTTTTATCTTTCTCATTCCATTCTAACTCTGGCTTACCTTTCACACAAACTTTTCATTTAACATTTCTAGTTATGGAACCCCTGCCCCCCCCCCCCTTTGAATACTCTATGTAAAAGTATATCACATGAACATTACCACTAAAATGAGAATTCAAGTTAGAATTAAAAAGCTCTCAGAATATGTAAATGTTAAAGGTAACTAGATAGATGACTTTCCATCCCCTTAACATGATAAAAGAGATGAACTAAATCCTTTGTTTTTTTTTTGTCTATTTAATAACAATAAATATCAATTCAAATAACAAGTTTATAATTTGAAAAAAAAAAAAATATTGAAATTGCACATCCTTGCAGAAGTCTAGTGGTAAGTCAAATTTTCATATCACTTACTAGTACAGTATATCACTGAATGAATATTTGGTTTTTCTCACAAGTTCTCAAGCAATTTGCATATCAACTGTTTCATTATTATACTGTTGAAATGGTCACTGACATAAATCAAATCTAGGTTTTGTTAAATTTCATTCAGCTGAAGGCACTTATTTTTTAGAATTTCAGCAAATGCAATATTCAAACAAAAATCCTCCAAATCAGAAACCCTTGTTAGGGATATCTGTATTGTTTTATTCTGAATGAAATCGCCAACTTCATTGCATGTATCCACTCGTGAGACTGCTGATCTAGCTTACAGGAATGAAGAGCTGTAGTGGTAATCCGTAAGTCTGTTGAATGAAAAGAGAAAATAGAACAAATTAAAAACTATTAAGGTCGTAAACAATAAGAAAGGACTGCAATGTGCCAGATATGTATATATGCATGACTCAAACAGAGTGAATATTGCTTGATAAAAAGCTATTTTACCCACATTCATTAAAATTAAGTTCTTTTGTAAGCATGAAAATGGAAATGATGAATCCTTATAAAAATTAAGTAAAATTCCTATATTTGACTAAAAATTCTTTTTCAGGTGAGAGGGAAAGGAAATTACAATAGTTTTAAATAACTTGCTTCCTGTTCAAGTTGTGTACTACTGATATAGGCCTATTATATATTTTTTATATTGATATATTTTTTGAAAACTTTTTTTTTGTGGGGGGGGGGGGTAATTGCCAAATTTAATTATGCACAGTAAAGGCCTACCTCTCCAAGCTTGAGCATGCAGGTCAGTATATCTGCTCTTTGTTCATTTCTCTGGATTGTGTATCTCAATATTCTTTCACCATCCATTGTAAAGAATCATGCTGTGTAAAAAGAGGATAAATAAATAAATTTATAAGTGCAAGTATAAATGAAAGTAATTTAGAGGTACACAATATATATTTCACAGAAATACTTGTACTCCACTAATTGTGACTTTTTTTTTAATCTTCTCAAACATCTAAATACATCTAATTCAGATCATAGATCAAAGCTCAAAAGAGACCATTTTCACAGATTGTATTGTGAATAAATGTGAAGTGTAATCTTCTCTTTCTTTTCCATGCTTACACACAATGCTGGGCTTTGTTGGTAATGGTTTAAAATGTTTGCATTAAGGACAAGCTATTAAAAAATCAATGGCAACTAGTAAGGGCATCTGTAATATGCTTTTAACTAACACATTTAGGGACCCCTGGAAGCCCTAATTGCTTCTATAGTTCATTTCCTTGTTTCCTGTTAAATTACAATATTTATGATAATCATAAAATGATTCAAATTACACTTTACATGTATAAGCATATAGATACTCAGGAAATGTTCTGTAAACTTACCTGTAATTTAGAAGACTAGATTTCTGCTTCATCATGTATGGTCAGTTTGCATTTGCGCAATGTTTGAATAACATTTCTTGGGTTCCTTTCCATTTTGATCTGTTAAAAAAAAAAATAATGAAAACAAGAGTTGTCATATTTGGGGGTTCTTTCTTGTTACAGTCATAGCTACATTGATAATAATTGTTTTTATCAGGCAAATAAATTCCAATCCATTATTTTTCAAAGGTCAAAATTCAATAATCATCAGCTATCTTATGTTTATTAAGGTGCATTCAAGCTACATAAGTTTCTTGGAAAGAAAAAGAAACAGCCTCAGCAACAAAACTTTCTAGTGACGTGTGTCTGAAATTTTGAACAGGGATCCCTAAACTGGCTTTAACAACCAGACTGAATTTTTTGCCCAAAATACATTTGCCTCCACCCCCCCCCCAAAAAAAATAAATCATATTCTATCGGACTCCAGTTAATTTAAGTCAGTTTAATTGACCAAATGGCATGAATTGAACCAAATATAGTAGATCCAAGTCTTTTAAGAACGAAAAAAAGTCAGGCGTGAAAGTGAAGTTGAACAGAGCTCTTATTAAACATGGTTAGAGATCTAGATCTTCTTTGACTTTGTCCCCCAAGGCCAAGCACAGCTTTAGCCCTAGGCCTAGCCAAGTCTACATCTACTCAAGATAGACTATCCTTCAGACTTCGGTTTATGGAATAAAGTTTCAACAAATATTCAGAGTTCAAAACAGTAAACCTCGTGTAACATTAATGATTTTATATCAGCACTAATTCATATCTTATCAAAATCATCGATATCGTAGAATCCCACCACACATTCCAAATCTAACGTTAACCGTAGTCTCGTAGTTGGACTAACGAATACGCTTGTGTGAACCATACAGATGAACAACATGAGGAAATTAAGCTTATGGTTATGCAATACAGTCTATCACCATTTAGAGTTTAATAACGTTAGATCTGTTTAGATCTTCTTAGATCCAACTTGTTTGCATGTATTGAATTTTTGACGCTGTCGAAATAGCCACCGCGCCAGTGGCTGAAACTGACCCGTGACTGCCCGGGAGCTGTCATGAGCCGCAGCGTGTGAGGACAGCGATCTCCGTGTCAAACTACATCTCGACGATAAATTTAGAACTGTAATTTCGAGAGAAAATTGTTTCAATCCTTTTTCAACACAACTCTTGTGAATCCTTTTGAAATATAGATAAATTATCGTAGATCACCTAGAATTGTACAAGTTATTTTTATTAATAAACTAAATGTACGAAATTTAATGATAATTTGACCTCTACTCACCTTGTCCTTTTGAACTAACATCTCTCATTTCGTGCGGATGACGTCTGGCATATAATCTGCATAATTAATAGGTCTTGAATTGACGAAGTTGAGGTCAAGTAAATTTTGATCGATACTATCGAATTATGTACATATTCATGACCTAGCATCCAATCAAAGTTTCACAATAAACTGACACGCACAAGAAATATGAATAATGCAACGTATCGGGTGCTTATCGGGCTCTTCAAATGATCCGAAAGAGGCGGGGCCTAATTCCATTCGCGTAATAATTTCCGCGCGTGCTGCTTTCCGTCTAGTAAATCTATTATACGTCTATGATTATTGCAAAAGAAATCCCAAACCTGTTACCTGGTACGGGTTTCGGCTTTTATGGGCAGACATATCCTATACCTATGATACAAGTCAGTGCAACAGTTGCCAGCATTGTTCACCGCCGCCATGAGTGTACGTTGTCCATTACAATGCAATTTTGAGCATAAACCGGTGTTTTCAGACGCCGTTCATACTCCCTGAATTTAGCAACGCGCTTTGGGGTGTACTCTGAATCGCACCTTTTGAAAATCGAAGGAATTTGTCTCTTTTAGCTAGAAGCTAAGCGTTTATCTTTGACGCTTCCAGATTTACCTTTTATTGGCTTCTACAACAGAATAATTGGCACGCTGCACAACCAACAGGGCAGATTTTTCCCCCTTTTATTCCGGTTGCAATGGTACCAAATGGCTTTTAAAACTACGACATATCACCTCGTCCCCGTGCCATAACAGACCGATTAATCAACCTAAGTGTCCTCTACTCTTTGCATGCTCACTGTATCCAACTGCGGTGTGCCTTCTTATGAAATATTCAGCTCACATGAAATATTAATGATTTTTCCCGGTTGGAGGGGTGCTTGAATTATGGATAACTGTCATGCTAGAAGGGCATGTCGTCCATGCGTCAAGGGGCCGTACAGAACATGATGGGGGTCAACCAGCGATCAATGCTGCATGCACAGTATGTGTATGTATGTGGCTTTTTAGAATGGCGTCATGCAGTATTGTAACTTAATGATCACATGAATAAGATGATAGAATTTCATTTTACCTCAGAAAGTAGAACGTTTACTGATTTTGTTTTCAATGTCGTCTATCATTATGCATACCGTAGTTGTATCTTTTCAAAAGCCTTCGTAATATTGAAGAATCATCAACAATACTCTTCATTAAAACGGGGTTAATGTCAAATGTTATCAATATTTTGAATAATAAAATCAATATTATCAATATTATATTAATCTGATCAAAGCTCACTAAGATAATTTACAAGAGGTCGATTTTTTTAAGAATCTGAAACAACATAAGTTGACTCCACAATGCATGCAACTATACAAGAATCTTAAACTATAGTCACTATGCCCTTACCAATTACAGTGAAGACTGCAAAGATGCAAATCATCATAATGTTTATCATTTCAAAAACTTTACACACGATGTGTTCAAATTTCCAAAGGATAGACATTTCATTAATCCCCATCCTGTTGAATTTCGGGGCTTTCCTGTCATTCAACAACCAATTCTTCCTATCTCCATCCTCATCTGATAATCGTCATCACCATCCAATAAAGAATAATTGTCTGGAGTGTCGGGAAGGAAAACAGATCTGCAGACTTCAGTAGCTCATATGGGCCACAAAATGTTCAATTAATCACGCTCAAATTAATTAGCGTTGGCATTTGCGCTCCTTAATTGAAACATATTACGTTATTATTGTATTGTGCCCTATCTCGCATATGACTGTCTGCTAGCGTCACAATCTGATCCTGGTTAAACAATCCGATATTTTTCCTAGATGGAATCGGAAATAGAACAATTTTTCGGGATGGGGACAACAGAGAGAGAGAGAGAGAAAAAAAAAATATGGAATTTCTAATGAGTACTAATGAGGAAAACAGAGCATTGCTCCAAGCCATGCAGATTTGAGTCATAGAAATTGAATGTTTAAGGGGGGAAGGAGCGCCGATGAATTTTCATCAGGCATACCCTGCGACACAGCCTAGAGCAATGCGTGTCATCATGATACATAAATGATGTAAGTGCCTCGAAAGAAACCAGTTACCCACTGGCAATGTCTAGTGACGCAAGTGGTGGTGGGGCGACGGAGGGGGGTGGGGGCAGTTGGAGTGGCTTTACCTCCTCGAGATGAACTACTCCAAACACTCAAGTATAGACTCTTTGGCATGAATAGGGTGTTTGACTGAATCCTCCTCGAGCCACTATGTATGTTTATGCATTCATTTTCGAACCAACTTTATAAGGGAACATTGTTGAAGGCGGGGAGAGGAAGAAGATATTATTTTATTTCATCTAATCGCTATTACTTGCACTAACTTTTATTGTAAGGCATTTCGATAGTCATAATAGTATTTAGGATCGGCAGAAAAGATTTACCTGTGTACAAATATCTCGTCAAATGGTGTGTTCTTGAATAATTCCAAATGGATCTGATACCATTTCAGGTAATCTTCATATTTCCTTTATTTATTCACTGTAATGTACTGTAAAAATGCTGATATTTTAAGGGAAATTACCTGGCAGTCAGGATGCCGGGAATGCCCGTTTTTCCACAGTTTTTTTTTTTTTTTTTTTTTTTTTTTTTTAACCAGAAATCAGCATATATTTACAATCGCCCGACGAAATCAGCATATATTTACAATCGCCCGACATAAAGTTATGTCGGGCGATTGTAAATATATGCTGATTGCCGGTACACCAACACACTTGCTGTTGTTTTACAGGAAAAAGACTGTAAAATTGAAATAATGGCAATAACTTGTAATTTCAAGGGCCAAAAAACCTGTAGTTTTACAGTTATTTTTTACAGTGTTGACTTTTACATCTGTCTTTCTTATTGAATATGTATGTTTTGCAATAGTTTACAAACCTTTGTCTATAAAGTTCAAACTACCGTAACCAGGGGCAGATCCACAAGTCTATGAAATGTAGCACAAATTCCGAAAAAATCTCTGACATGAAAAAAAAAAAGGCTGTCCCATTTTTAGGTGCGAATCTGACAAACAACACAGCGAGCTTTCCAAATTTTCCGCTGCCTTACAACGAAGTGGCATATTTTTATATTTGGCGGGGGTTACGGGTTGTATGCCAAAATTCGGTTTTAAAAAGTGGCAGGGACTCTTTTAAATTCTTCACATACGATGACTACAGTACACATAACTTTGTGATTTCCACGGGGTTTTTTAATTATTATTTACTTGTATGGAAGCGATGAGATAATTTGTAAAGTCATAACTGATTTTTTTTTTTTTTTTTTTTTTTTTTTTACCTGTATTTATTTTTTCCTTCTTAATTGTCCTCACTCTTCAATATCTTATTTCTATAACTCTTTTCTTTTACTTGTTAGGGTATTTTTTTTAATACAAGAGCAAATCAAAAATGTGATTGTCCTCATCAGGGGCAGATCCAGGATTTCGTATAAGGGGGGGGGGGGGCACACAAATGCAGGATTGTCAACTTTGGGAAACTGCTTGGAGGGAGACCCATATTTTTTTGGTCTCGCCAGCCCTCCAAAATTCGCTCAGTGGGGGGGGGGGGTTATGGGGTCCAATTCCCCTCCATAATTCTCTGACAAGAAAAAAAAAAAGAAAAAAAAGAAAAAGGTTTTCTGGTCGAAAAGGGGGGGGGCACAATCGCAAATAGGAGGGGCACAATGCATTGTTTTCCCTCAAAAGGGGGGGGGGCACGGGCCGGGATTGCCCCCCCCCCCTAAATCCTCCACAGGTCCTCATTTTGTTCGTCACAGATTTTGGGGGCTAGAGAATCTTGGATCTGCTACTGGCACATTTTTCATTAGCATTCGCGATGATATACTTTTAGTAGGGAAAGTTACATTTCCTTGCTTTTACCAGGCTAACTTCTTCGCACATGATGGAAAAGACATTTGCAAGTTTTGAATCCCAAATAAAGCCATATGGTCTGACATTTTCGAAGAATTTATTATATTCGCTTCCATTCCTCGTAATACGACATGAGGGGAATGGTAATATAAATGAGTTCGTGATTTATGCTCGGTATTCTTCTTCCGACTGTATTGGTGAAATGAGTCAGTTTACGAGCAATCTTCATCATCATTGCCTGGGAAAAGCTATGAAAAATGAATTTTGACATATTAATTATTGACTATCAAAGGAAAGTTTTCATAATTTCCTCATGTTCATTTCGTTATTATTTGGGAGTCTTTTTAATGCATTTTCCTGAATTGAGCTGCTTTTTTTATCAAAACAAAATCAAAACGAAATAAAGAAAAGTTACACCTTCTATTGTGTTATATTTATAATGTCATTTGAGTCAACATTCCGTTCTAATGTACGGGTTGTATGCCAAAATTCGGTTTTAAAAAGGGGCAGGGACTCTTTCAAATTCTTCACATACCATGACTACAGTACACATAACTTTATGATTTACACGGGGTTTTTTAAATTATTATTTACTTGTATGGAAGCGATGAGATAATTTGTAAAGTCATAACTGATTTTTTTTTTTTTTTTTTTTTTTTTTTTACCTGTATTTATTTTTTCCTTCTTAATTGTCCTCACTCTTCAATATTTTATTTTTATAACTCTTTTCTTTTACTTGTTAGGGTATTTTTTTTAATACAAGAGCAAATCAAAAATGTGATTGTCCTCATCAGGGGCGGATCCAGGATTTCGTATAAGGGGGGGCACACAAATGCAGGATTGTCAACTTTGGGAAACTGCTTGGAGGGAAACTCATATTTTTTTGGTCTCGCCAGCCCTCCAAAAGTCGCTCAGTGGGGGGTGGGGGGTGGCGACCAAAAAAAAAAAAATTATCGCCAGCCCTCCAAAAGTCGCTCAGTGGGGGGGGGGGGGGGGGTTATGGGGTCCAGTTCCCCTCCATAATTCTCTGACAAGAAAAAAAAAAAGAAAAAAAAGAAAAAGGTTTTCTTGTCGAAAGGGGGGGGGGGGCACAATCGCAAATAGGAGGGGCACAATGCATTGTTTCCCTCAAAAGAGGGGGGGGGGCACGGGCCGGGATTGCCCCCCCCCCCCCCCCTTAATCCTCCACTGTCCTCATTTTGTTCGTCACAGATTTTGGGGGCTAGAGAATCTTGGATCTGCTACTGGCACATTTTTCATTAGCATTCGCGATGATATACTTTTAGCAGGGAAAGTTACATTTCCTTGCTTTTACCAGGCTAACTTCTTCGCACATGATGGAAAAGACTTTTGCAAGTTTTGAATCTCAAATAAAGCCATATGGTCTGTCATTTTCGAAGAATTTATTATATTCGCTTCCATTCCTCGTAATACGACATGAGGGGAATGGTAATATAAATGAGTTCGTGATTTATGCTCGGTATTCTTCTTCCCGACTGTATTGTTGAAATGAGTCAGTTTACGAGCAATCTTCATCATCATTGCCTGGGAAAAGCTATGAAAAATGAATTTTGACATATTAATTATTGACTATCAAAGGAAAGTTTTCATAATTTCCTCATGTTCATTTCGTTATTATTTGGGAGTCTTTTTAATGCATTTTCCTGAATTGAGCTGCAAAACGAAATAAAGAGAAGTTATACCTTCTATTGTGTTATATTTATAATGTCATTTGAGTCAACATTCCGTCCTAATGTACTCTTTAACAAAACTTGTGTTTGTTCTTCGGTAAAATAAATTCAACATATTTTGTAAATCCAACGGCATAAATATGCACACGACTACTGTGGACTATTGCTGGCATTATATACAGTGGGTCCCAGAAAAAACGAAACCCTAAAACAAAGGGTTCTTGTGACCACACTATGTGCTGTATGACAATGATTATTCATTTTCCATAAACTAAAAGTGTTATGCTTTTAAATGATACCTTGATGGCATCCATCCGTACATGCTTTACCGAGCAGCGGCATTTTGAAAATGACATGTAAAAACTCAGTTGTGCCAGATTTGGGTAAAATCGTGAAAACGTTAGGATCACATGCGAACATGACACAAGGGAAATATCAGCTTTAAGAGATATGATACGTGAAATTCCTTCGTGTGATGACATATATTCAATCAGAAATTCATAAAACACGGGTCAATACCAATTTCCAGTGGTGGCAGGGGTGTACGCCCCCAAAATTTCCTAAATCAGTAAAAATCCCTCAAAAGATGAAAAGGTGTCCCTCCTGTGATAGAAAATGTGCCCCTCCTGAGGTGGGAAATTGCCATAATCTTGATATTTTTTCTGCCTTATGTGCCCTTTCAACCTTGTATTTCCTTTTGATGACAATGAAAAGTGCCACTAACTTTACTTTTAAGAAAAATATCATCTTTCTGTCCGCTTTGTTCTTAAAAGAAATTGCACTTCTTCAAAATTCAAAAAATCACTTTTCATTTCGATTGCAGGTACCATTTCAATACAAAACATGCCCTTTCTTTACCCCCAACATCAACAAAACATTGATCATCTTTTATTTCATGATGAGGGCATTATCCTTACCATCGTTATTGAAAGAAACACATGAAAACAGTCTTCTCGCAGGGTTTTAATAATCACGTTACATTTGGGTTATGTTCACATGTGATCCTAACGTTTTCACGGTTTTACCCAAATCTGACACAACTGAGTTTTTACATGTCATTTTCAAAATGCCGCTGCTCGGTAAAGCATGTACGGATGGATGCCATCAAGGAATCATTTAAAAGCATAATACTTTTAGTTTATGGAAAATGAATAATCATTGTCATACAGCACATAGTGTGGTCACAATAACCCTTTGTTTTAGGGTTTCGTTTTTTTCTGGGACGCACTGTATATATATATTTTTTTTTTTTTTTTTTGTATTATTTTTAGCGTTAGCCTAATTGGTTTTCTAAGACCAGCTCTGAGGTGTTTTTTTTTTTTTTTTTAAACATCGTTCTTTTTCGCCTACATTAAATGCCAATTCACTGTTGTATGTCATAATTTCTAAGAGCAGGTCTAGAGTGTTAAAAAAACCCCCAAAACATCGTTCTACTTCGCCTACATTAAATGCCAATTCACTGTTGTATGTCAACATTCAAACAGCTGAGTTTACAGAAATAAAACATGTAATGACTCTTTTTATTTTTATTTTGTTATATCCAACCTCATAGTAAAGGAGGGCTGGATTTACGATTTGCACAACAGTTCGTGCGCCACCCACTTCTGCATTGACATTAATGTCATTCCCATTTCCGCTTAAATAGTATTTCCATAAGGCCGCCTGCTGGATTTTATTTGACCTGCAGAAGGCTTTCTGTCAATGGTCGTTAAGAGATTATCTGAAAAGCAGTGGATGGGATAGTATATTTACAGTCAAAACTCGACGCAATGTATTTGGGCTGACCAAGATAGGGCAGATATTTACCAAATAGCCTCTAAAATAGCTAATATAATCATGGTAGGCCTATAGGCCACAACATGGAACATATATTGTTATAATATTATTGTTGTAATGAAAGTGACTCTAATATCCAATACTATTTCTTTGAATGCGAACTCGATTACTGCAATACAGAAAATATATCCATATAGTAAATAGTGCATGTATAATACGCGCTGTGATTGGTTAGATTCGCATCACGTGACGTGCAAAAATTTTGTTATCATTCTTATAGTGCACGATTGTACACTATAACTTTAATTTTTGCACGGGGAATCCCGTGTTAAATGAATAGGGGATGAGTCATTTGAATTTCATCATTCTCAGCATTCAATTTCATGTTTTTGGAGTTCAGAGTTTTACACATCATTGGAGAGCTAACATTTGGAGTCCATTTTGTGAGGGAAGCAACTTTTGTAAAGTGAGGAAATCAGCAGAAGATTTAGACTATAAATTTATAGACCTAGGGCCCGGGTCTAATACACAATAACACTTAACAGTTATAGATCTAGGCCTAGGGGTCTATTTACTAAAACAATAAGTGCATGTTCTATTTATGCATCATTATTGGACTATGAACTCTAAATACTAAATTATTCCTCTTGCAGGTCTATTTCACCTCGGCCTGCGGCCTCGGTAAAACAAAACTGCACTCGGGATAATTTAGTATTTGTCGTGCACATAATCCAGTATAGTGCATGATAGACCATGCACTATTTATATAATAGGGTCCTACTCATTTTGTTGTATCAAACATTGCCCGTTCCCACTATTTTTAAGACTATTTTTATCAATCTTACTAGTACTCTTTGGAGCCTATTAAGCGTAGCTTTTTCCTTTAGGCTCCTTCATATTTCACTTTTCTTCTTTTTTTTTTTTTTCTTTTTTTTAGTTTCGTATTCTCAATTGATAATATTGCATGTTTATAGAAATGAGGTATTCGCTTTCTTTTATTTTCTCTGACAATAGATTTTATGTTCGTTTGGAGCATGTACATCGTCTGTACCATATCTATATTGTGAACACATTGTGAAATGTAAAATATGAAACAATAAACTGAAACCGAACTAGTGCTTTTCCACTTAAAGTAGAGATTTGTTGCTATATAATACGTTAACATGATCTATAGGGGCAGTGCATAAATGCGTGCATTCAGCGCTATAGCAACGGAAAGGGTCCCTCTCGCTTGAACATAAATTCTTTGTTGACGATGTAATCATGAGCGTAGAAAAACTAGAAGCCGGGGAAGGCTGAAGCCCCCACGCCCCCTCCCACCCCCTGAATTTTGAAATTGACTGTATTTGGCAACAGCCACCTCATATTTGGGCAGTGAAGTGGTATGTTTATATTTTTTAAATACATCTACTATATAAGTTAATGAAATTACATTGCAATTGTAATACAATACAGTGTCACCATTTTAGTATAGATAACTTTGCTCGCTAGCAAATTGAAAAACTGGATTGTATATATGCAATAAGTTGAATTCAGCCAGGCACGTGATGCAGGCAACATTGTGTCCGAAGCCAGTGAGTTTTGAATCATTGCAATAAATCTTACATAATTTTTTAGTTTATGTATGTACCCGCCCTTTGATATGTAACGACTTTTATTAATTTTGATCATATATAGTTTTCTCTATTGCCACAACATGAGATGGCACATGGTATGTACCCTACGATATTTTTCTTTTCAAGATTGTGGTGGATATATCCTTGGGCATAGAAGAGATACGAAGGCAAGGCTACTCCTCGAAGATAAAATTGATCTTAGTTCGACGATATATATATATAAACCTAATAAAGTAAATCATTAAGAAAGCAACAACCTCATCAATGTCTTTGCTATATATATATAAAATTTTCGTCTATGGAACCTATCTACACTTGAAATCCCAACACCCCAACCCCAATCTACATGTACTTCCCGTTCGTCCTTCTCCCAGCTGATATAACGACACGCTCATTAGCGTGACATCCATACAAGATCACACATGACCTTCTAGACAAGCCGAGCTAAGCTGCAGAGGTATAAGGCTCCCAATAAGTGATTAGTAATTACCTGCACGACTAGAAGGCGGCTTAAACCCATTCATGTCCCGGCATCAAGGGCAAGGTGCTATCCTACCGAAGCCGCTTTCTCCATGAGAAACACCTGCTCCGACACTGCAAGTTCCTCGCTAACCTAATTGTTGAGATACGTTGTAGGTTTGTAAGTTCAGTGACAGTGATGATGTCTGATCTAGGGCGTTTGATTGTATGAGGACGCGCAGGGGTGGAAACTGGAACGGGGTTCTCTCTGATAAAAATCTGCTCGCAAAGACTGATAGAAGATCGTCTTGCCAGAAACACCGTTTCTGATGTACTTCGAGGGGGAGCATTGGATATTTGGCTTCACTATTACAAACAAAGATGCCACGTTGAAAACACGTCAACTAATTCAAATATAACATTATACGCAATGTATATCCAACTTTCTTACAACACCAATGGTACCATTTTCAGTCCAAGACCTCGTTAGAAACAGAAAGACATATTTTAAGACAACATTGTAAGATTTAGCATACATGAGTAGAGACCCCCCCCCCCCCCATCCCCTTTCACCGTCCCAAAGACTGATATATTCAAAAAGAGAAATTATCCTAAAAGCGCCATCTTATACATTTTACCAGGATTATAAAATGAAATTATCTCATACAGAGGGCGCTAAACCAATATCATTGCTCATTAAACGTCTAGGAAAAAATAGCATATTATTCAAGATCAAGTGGTATTGAAGGTGTTTAAGTTATGTAAATTGTGCGTAAAATATATCTTAATTGATTGAAGTGATTGAAATGGTTGAAGTTAGTAAGTTTTAAGTAAATCAATCATCATACGAGGTTTTTAAAAAAATTTCCAATAGTTTCACTTGAGCGCGTTTTAGAATTTTAGTTTATTTTCCTGAATAGTTGAAGACTTCAAAGACACCGCCTCATTGATGCACCAAGGCCAAGACACGCATGCATGGGTGACGTTCATTAATGGATGAGGATCATTCGAGGTAGAAATCTATGAGAAAAAGGTTATAAGGGCGCTGTGAAATATCTAGAAGGGGAGGGGTAAAGGAGGGGAGCACCCCCTTGATTTTGGGGTCATCGCCCATATTCATGTGCGTATAGGTTTATTCATTGCACACGATCACCCCCCCCCCCTCCCTCTTTTCAAAGTTCTGGCGTCGTACCATTTGTAACTCTGAGAAAGGCAGAGAGAGAGAGAGAGAGAGAGAGACGAATGGATAGGGAAGCAATAATAGTCGTTTTATTCAGTGCAGTGGGATGATTTGTTATAATCCCGGGATGAAAGGTAATGAAGTGTCATCTATCATCGTTTAATCCTTCAAATCCGTAAGAACTAAGCAACGTCCCGACATCATCAAAGACTCCTGCCGATATTAACCAGCTCAGATTCATTATTTATAAATATATATATATATATATATATATATATATATATATATATATGTATATATATATCTATATATATATGTATATATATATATATATATATATATGTATATATATATATATATATATATATGTATATATATATATATATATATGTATATATATATATATATGTATATATATAAATATATATATATATATGTATATATATATATATATATATGTGTCTTGCCTAATCATCCCCTCAACGCTGGAACTTCACCATGCCCCCCTTCCCCCCTTTTTTACATTGTTCCGGTCGGACGCACCCATTTATTTACTTGTGTAGTAAACGCCCTCTACATGACGTCCGTATTACATGTAACGATTATTGCACAGAACACCTACCCATTACACACGAGAGTACATATACATTTGCTTCGACCTTAAAAGTCAGGTAATTGTTTACTTTGTTTACTTTGCTTACTTTTGTTTTTATTGAGTTCCATTTTCGTTATTTCACTTACTCCTGCCGAGTATAACATCTTTTCAATTTCACTTACTCCTGTTGATTTATGTTGCCAGCTTTATAACAATTCTGTTCTGTTGTCTTTAGTTTTGTTTTGGCGAGTAACATCTTTTCAATTTCACTTATAATTATTCCTGTTGATTTATGTTGCCAGATTTATGATAGTTCTGTTCTGTTGTCTTTAGTTTTGTTAAGTTGCTTATTATTATTATTTGTTTCATTCTGTTTGATTTAGCAAATAAACTTGAAGAAGGCCAGGAGCCGAAAGCTTGCAAATACACCGAGTGACCTGCTTCATTCTGTACCATTATATTCTCTCTTCACATATATATATATATATATATAATAAATCACATATATATAATAAATCACATGGTGAATTCCACTCAACAAACATAGTAGAGACTGCTTCAACAACGTTCTAAGGAGGAAAAAAAGAGTTCTGGTTAAGGTAAAAAATAAAGAAAAGTTTCTCTCTCTCTCTCTCTCATCTCTCGTTTATGTCGCTTTGGAAGAATATCATAGAAGAAAAAAATTAATTCCCTGAAAAGCATTGCTCTTCGGCCGGCCTCATAATTATTAGAGATATAACGAGAAATAGCTTAGAGATTATAAAATGAACTAACTGATAAATATTCTCAATGTGCAATTCGCAGTGTCGAAACAATCGATTTCCTTAATCTGTTGATATCATTTATTTTTGTCTACAATGTCTGAAATTCAATTAAATGATTCTGCAATGTTTTAACAGTCCCATATATACCCTTACACTGATATAATACCCATTCATCGGTATATACCTACACCCTTATTATACCCATACACCGATATGTACCCCTATACACCGATATATATATACCCATTTCAACGATATCATACCCATCAGTGGCGGATTTAGGGAAGGGGAATCCCGGCCCGTGCCCCCCCCCCCCCCTTTGTAATAAAAGTATACATTGTGCCCCCCCCCCCCCTTAAGGACTGAGAACCTTTCTTTTTTTTCTCCCGCTTTTTTTTTTAATTTAGTTTTTGCTGTCAGAGAATTATGGAGGAAAACTGGACCCCATGAAATCTGATACCCCCCCCCCTTCCCCCGCCCCTGATACCCATTCTCCGAATTCAGTACAAGCAAGCCAGTTACAGATACGTTCCTGTACGTTGATGATTCTGTAGGAAGAAGGGTACGAGTGTCTTTTACCGGAGAGAGGAGGGAACACTTGACTCTCACACTAGCCTGTGCGAGGAATACGAGAGATGACGCTCTGAACCCGCTAGACTTTTATTTGGTCTTAAATTGATAGTTGGGGCATCAATATCCCTTTCTTGATATTTCCTTTGTCGACATCTAACTCGATCGCACAAATCATAATTATGCAGATGATTTTGAAGGAAACCAACAACTAAAAACGTGTAAAAAAAAACAAACAACAATAATCTTGGAGGAGGGGAAAGGAAAGAAGGAAAAAAAACGCGATTAACGGAGGCCTGTGTAAGATCAGAAACAAGCATCATCAACATCAACAAAAATGTTAGGTCACTTATGTCGCCACACAGTTTTCGAATGGAATCCAAGAGATGCAAGAGGTACTCTCCGATGTCACTAAGCACTGAGGCCAAGAAGACATCCAATAGTTATGAAGTCATTAAAAACATCTACATCACTGGCTATGAAAGGAATTCGACCCCTTAGGTCTCCTCCAAACTGTGGGGCAAATACGGGTGGCACGTGACCCCCCCCCCCCCTATATATTGGCAAAACGAAAAGAAAGAAAGAGAGAAAGAAAAAAAGAAGAAGATAGGACATTAAAACACACTCCTCCACATCATCCCCTTCACTAAACGGCCATGTTCTCTCTCGCAGTTCACCCACCTAGTAAGATCTGTGCCCCCCCCCCCCATGACACCAGGCCCCATATTCACGCTATGCCACTGCCTCTCAAAAGTATGTGAGAGAAGGCCTAAGATCACTCCAAACACTTTCAAGAGGCCCACTCACACCCGGACGATTACATTTCATGAATCGATTCAGGTATGTAATTAGAAACCGGAACTTGTTAAGATCAGAACGATACAAAAAAAAACCACAAAAAAAAAAAAACGGGGAGATGATATCATTCTCTCGAATTCCTTACCTCCTGTTTGTCGCAATTTCCCAGTGTCACACAAAACCTAATAGGTTAGGGTCATTGATCTTAAAGCACGGTCATGTATCTACGGCACAAAGTAATGTATACCTTAATAATACATACGATCGGGTATCAATCCAATTTCTAAATTGCAAATACCCCACTGCCAGTTGTAACATGAACACTTTTTGAATAAGAATGCTAATTGTTGTTACCGGTTCACTGAACGAGCTGTATCTAATGACAAAATAAGCAGAATACATGAATGTTTAAAGTTACTCGTGAATAATAGTATAATAGAATATACATTTGACAAGTAAAACTTGAAAGCTCTACCTTCCCCGACAATTCTTTTTCCTTTTTCTGTCAACAAATGTAAAGGCAGAAATACCAACGTGAAGGTGTGTACTTATTTTTCCTAGTAAGTTTTATAACATTATATAACTCTATCGTTTTAACCGGGTATGGTGTAGAGTATCAATAATATATCACAATTGGACCTTTCTATTCGAATTATAAAAAGACCTCAAACAAACCAAATAATGGTAATATTCAGTAATAGGTATCCATGTGTGCAATTGTTTTACAATATTCATGTACGCACACAGTTATGCATGCACCATATTCGGTCCCTATGGAGTATTACTACCATATTGTCATCATGCTGCCATAATCATAATGGCTTTCGTCATCCTACCAGGCGCCCATTTACTCCTTCCTTATTGGCAGGAATGGCGATGATGTTAAAGGACATAAATGTCGTGTCAGGATTCGAACCCATGACCTTCTTATCCCTATAGTCACCCTAACGACAAGAACTTTTACAATAGCCAAATTCAGGTTTAGAAAGAAGCACCCCCCCCCCCTCCCTCCTCCTTAAAACAAAATGTCTTTTAAAAATTGCTCTGACCAATACCTTCCCCCACACCCTTTTTCAAAGCGGCTTGACTTTTGGAATACAATATATATATATATATATGGATACGCCACTGACTTAGACACTGCAGCTTAAATCATCCCCAGTGATTCCACATCTTCTCTAGATCACACAGGATCCCTTCACACTGAGTTCGAACATGCTGTATGTACATGCACTTTATCCTTTCACGGATATGATAGCCTAGGCCTGTGTTATACATACCTGCCCCAGGACTGTAATTAGAGAGTAAGATTTAAAATGTCTTTATGTCGATGCATTGCCGATATATATTTTTTTTTATATTGACAAGGAAACAGTTTGCCACCATTCATTATCAGCATATTATCCAAATTATCCTGCAACATCATCCAGCGTCACCAAAATTCACTTTAACTATAATTACGGCAGTTTTTGAAATCATTCTAAAGAAAAAAAACAAAAAAGGACCATATATTGTGAAAATGTCATTGTGCTTCCGACAAAGCAACACACCTTTCCATTTGCATACAGCTTACAGTTTATGCAAAAACTGTATAGAGATCGTTAACAAAACATCAATAATCCTACAAGCAGGTGATAAGAGTATTTTGTTGGGCTTCAGTATACTTAGATGATTGGAAAGCGCGCAAATCACCCCCAACTCTCTCGCTTATTGATAGTAATCTACAATTACCTGGGAAGCAACAAATGCATCATAAATTTAGCATATTTAGTAGCTGCCAAAATAATTCTTCCTCATAATTATAATAGGCTAAAACAGAGCACATGTATTACCAAGGTTCCGTCATCGAAATTGGGGGGGGGGTAGATTTTTCTTTAAGTAATGTCAGTGGGTACATGCCCTCAGCTGTTGTTCATCAAGTCCATGTCATCCATGAAAAGTCATTTGAGCTATTTATTTCTTCGCGAGATGAGTCCTAAGCCCGGGATTACGGTAGAGGGCACGCATTGGACCCTCGTGTTTAGTCTCGAATGACTGAAATAACCGCTCAACTCCGAACCGGCTCTAAACAATTAGAAATTGGGCGCGGTGATCTGGTGATGCGGGCAATCAGGGAAGGAAGATTCATGATAAGTGGGTGTTTATTTCAGTTCGGCTTGTCTCCTGGGCTATGTTCTGTTTGATTTATGCCAGGCTTCGTTCATTTCGGCTTCGTATATCCAATCTGTTCACTTTGGAGTCTTGGGTGGCCAGTCCTAGAGAGAGAGAGAGAGAGAGAGAGAGAGAGAGAGAGAGAAAGTCTATCTTGTGTAAGATGACGCAAAAATGATCTGCAAAAAAAAAAAAAATCATTTTCAATTACCATATTTTTTAATTAATTGATATCTATTTGACTTTTGGAAAATATTATCAGTATCCTTTTCATGATCATGTATTACACTTCTCATTGCTAAGAAAACATGCATAATATCGAGATGGACAAAGGCCTTACATCCTATTCGAGGGATAAAGTTATGGAAGGTTATTTACTAATTGAATATAGGCACTATAGCTTTACTTTGCAGTTTCCAATCCGTGACCTCCCGGTGCAAATACCATCGTGCTTTCCTCTGAGGCACCGCTCCTCCTATCTAACCAAATGCATTAAAACTATATTCGCATGCATTTACTTGATATCTATAAATCACCGAGGCGCTTTGCATTTTTTTTTAAAGTTGAAAGTCCTCTTTGAAATGTGCATTATTTAAACGCATATTTCAGGGAAATGTGAGTCATTTTAGAATAAAGGACACTGACATTAAACGAGGCATGGGTTTTAGTCGTCATGGTCTTTTCAATATAAAACATTTACTGACTGTTCTGTTCACTGTAGCATGTATAGAGCAATCGGTGTTGTATGTTATATCAAATAGGTTAATGACTGTGATACTATCATTAAAACACTCTCCGGTATTTTCCAAATAGGAAATTTTGTTTTTGTATTTTATCGCTTCTCTCTCTCTCTCTCTCTCTCTCTCTCTCTCTCTCTTTCTTTCTTTCTTTCTCTTTGTTTCCCTCTCTCTTTTGTGACTTCCAATCTCACACAGTAGTATGACTAAACATCCTCCGACCGATCAATCTCATCGCATTGTCTGATTTTTTTTCTTCTCCTGAGCTACTCGAGTTACTCGCATTCCGCTTTTTTTTTCCTCGAGAAAATATCAATACCAAAATGTAAAGTAATAATTCCCAGCGGCTTTCTGCAGGAAGCCAACATGAACAAAGCTCGTGCAATGTAGTCTTGACATGCAAGATGGACGTAAATCCGTGAAAGACATTTTCTTGAAGAGAGGATGGGAGGAGGTATAGTCTATTTAGCATGTTAAGATGAAAACAATGAAGAGCTAAAAAGATCGGGCTTTGGAAAGAGATGGTATAACTTTATTTCTCACTCTCCATGTATCTATTTCCCTTTATTCACTTTCCTTCTCAGAGAACCAAACGAAACATACCCTTAATATTCAAGACTAATTAAGAGCACGTGATTCTGGAAGGAAATACATGTATAGAACTCAGTTATATAAAGGAAAAAATGAGAAATTCCACACACAATTTTGCATGTGCAAAGTATAAACTGCGCTATTCAGAGAATAAAGATTTTCAGCAACCTACCTTCTATATGAGAGGGGAAAAAATCAGAAATACTCTCATATCCGCAGTCAAACGTACTCTTAACGACCGATAATCAACAACACATCGGCCATTCAGAGTGATGTAACTTTTTGCTCGGTCTATCGACGGTCCGCTGTCGGTCTCTCCGATGTGACTGGAGTCTAAGGCAAATTTCTTTCAAAATGTTATTCATGATTAAGAATACTTCATGATTGAATTTAATGGAGAGCAAATATTATTTAAAATCTCTCGTTTTAATCTCAAGACAAATCTCTTCCCTCCTGAGACATCATCAAAAGTATAATATCCCCAGCGAAGAAAATAATGAAAAATGAAATATCTTAACTGACATACTGATCAAAAGCGTTGAATTATGTGGGACTTTTAAAAGCAATTCAGCGCCATGAACACCCGGCAGTGGCGGATAGCAGCTTTTCACTATGGAAGCCATCATCATCAAAAGAGCAAATCGGTCCTTCTGCCGCTGTCCGAATCCGTTCTCAATTTCCTTACCTTTCTTCTCCCATATCCATCATCATAATCCACCTTCTCTAGCCCCTATCTCAGGGGAACATGAAGCACCCATTCATTGGGCAAATTAGTCATTCAATTAGCCAAGCATTGAATGAGCATCCCCAGAACAATCAACATTAGCAGCCGGGCTGGGACTCCCTGAGAGGGGGAATTATAAGATCAGCATTAACCCCGAATGGCGCACTTTTTATACCCCTGCCGCACCATGTTGGTATACGTGCATCCACTGTTAACAGAGATGAAGGGGCGTGGAAGGGGTACATGTATAAGGTTGTTGAGGGGGGTAGTGGAGGTGTAAGAGGCTTTGTGGAGTGAATTCGTGGTACTGTGGGTTTGCATCCGACGTTTCAGTTTCCATGACAGTATCACGTATGATTTTATTTGATTTATATATTTATTTCCATTTTAAGATATTCTTAAAAACTATCCTTTTAACGGGACCCTAAATGTTATATTGAATAAGAATTGGCGAAAAAAAGTAGGATGAATGACGACTCATAATTACCTTAAATTATATATTTCAATCAAACAGGAGTACATGCTGGAATAGGTAATAGGTTTATTCGAAAACGGATTCCACGAACGGTGTGGTGATTTAGTTTCGAAATTGGAATATAGTACAAGCTGCAACAAGCATGGATTATTAACCCCGTGGGCTTTATCTTTAGAATACTCTCTAGCTAGCTCTACAGTTTCACCTGTTTCTTACCTCTTGTCATTAAGGTTCATGCATTATTAAACTTCATCTAAAATTTAGTGCTGTTAGAGAGGCGGTTCAAATGTTCAGAACATGCCGACACCATGCTCTGATTCATCTTTGATGGGTTTCATCTGTCAACCTACTTTAGTCGATTTTAGAAACCCCCTCGGTATCACAAGGCTCTAAACCACTAATACGTGCATATATGCCTCCAGTACTGACGGAGTTAAAGAGATGACTGGTTTCTGCTAATGTTGAAGAATAATTTGTGATTTTTTCCCCTTGTTTTTATGTTAGTTTGGAAGAATATCATAAAAGAAATGTCTCCGAAAAGGACTACCCTTCAGAGGCCCAAATATTTCGAAAAATGACGAGAAATAGCTTCAAAAGTTTGAACCAAACTTCAAGCCACCTGTGTGTATAGTCCCAAGTACCAATTTCTGTGTGCCTTGCTCAGGTGCATGTGACTTTCAGCAAGATTTAGTCAATTTTGTATCATTTTGATGATTTAAAAACCTCGCAGTTTTTATGTACTACATATTCAACATTTCCCAATAATTTTGCTTAAAGACAGTTTCTTTCACAGTGTAATCGCATGACCAGAATTCCAGTATATCATGTATATCATCAACACACTTGTGCTGCCACAGCACTATAAAACCACTGACTTCATGAGGATCCGGGCTAACTCGGCACCAGGGCGAACTCGGCCTTCGCGGAAAATCGCTGCTGAGTGAGCCCAGAGAGTTAATTTGATCGCAAACACTGGTGTTGAATTTCGCATTAATTACACATTTCAAAACACTTAAATTCAAATTATTTGATATCAATGTGTAAAATGATTAGCAAAGAAGTAATGTTGAAAATTTCAAGAAGTAAAATTATACAAAACATGAAATTTAAGGCTAAAAAAGGGTACGGTGCGTAGAGTGGACTTCAACTCTTGAAACATAGTCACCGCATAGTGCCGAGTTCGCCCTAGTGCCGAGTTCGCCCGACCCCCTTCATGATCACATATCTGCCTGCAGTACTGAGGGAGTTAAACGCATTCGTATTTAATTACCAGGGGAAACTGAGCATTCATTAACTCCATTAAAACACTCTGACATGTGATTTTCTTTTCTGACAAGATGTAAAGAAAGATGGGGCTCATTTTGAACGAGGCATGCAATGTTTCTTAAATGATGTACCTAAGACATACTTGCCACATGCAGCTGCGGTTTGTGATTTTGATAAAGTGATGAATTAACAATTGGTTTTAAATTCAAAGATAATTGATTTGATAACTCATTTTTGATCTATAGCATCGCCCAACATTCTAATAATCAATATACCTTATATTATATGTATAATAATTCAATTTATTCGGGGGGGGGGGGTTGGTACAACATACTTCTTTCCCTGCTTGAACAGACTCAAAAAAGAATTTAAATTAAAACAGAACGGAAAGAGTGAGAAAAAATTAAATAAATAGGAAGACACTTTTGGTCAATGCACATGATTATACACATAACCTGTGAGATAGAGAAATGTAAGAAAAATGTAATGGGGGGGGGGGGGGGAGATAAAGAAAGAAATAGAGAGAGGTAAAGGCCATAGAACACAACTGAGATGATGATACTGTAAGCTATGTAAACATGGTAAAGTACATTATTCTAATTAGCTATCGTTGAGGACCATATATAAAGCTCTATCATTCGATATGCATCCTTGTGTTCGTCATTAATATTCGCATTTTATATTTAACTAACTATCGCGTCACCAAAAGGGGACAATACCCCTACCTATCCCTTGCAAGTGGGTCTGACTAGCCACTAAATTTACTTGTTACGCAGAGTCTTTTGTCCCGATAGGCAAATATAGAGTCGCGTGCAAACGAGAAGGGTTGATCGACGATTACTGATGTCGAAGAAAATTTGGATCCCCCAGATTTAGAGGCCCTGGACTCTCTGAGGTGAACCATTTAAAATACTAAGACTATGGAGACGCAGAATATCACAGATTAAGATCCAATAGGCATCGATTTAACAAAAGACTTTGATTTGATTTCACGTATTTTATTGATTTCTGTTTGATTCTCCTTTAATTTTTCCATGATTTTTTAGCTGATCATTTTTATTTGACAATGAATTTTTACAAGATCGCAAAGACTCACATGAAATCAAGCCCAGGGCCCCGTTGCATAAAACTTACCATTAATGGTAACTACCGTGGTAACATCACTCAACAGCCAATCAAAATCAAGGTTTCCATGGGATTTACCAATGATAGCAAAGTTACCGTTAATGGTAAGTTTTATGCAACGGGGCCCAGGTAATATCAATAGCATTGTCTTTCATCGTTAGAAATGTAAGAAGTTTACTATATGATATAATCAGAACATAACTTTTATATACATGTATAGACGATACAATATGAAATTGAGATTGCCCTTGAGTTAATTTCTTGAAAGTCTTTGCGATCTTGTTAGTCATACATGACAATTTTTATGTAGTTTTGGTATAGGAGTATTTACCTAGACTTGGTTTTCTATCTATTTAAGAGGATAAATATATTGATGAAATAAAATTAATCCTTATATGCAGTGTCTAATCATGAAATATCCACATTATCATGAGGAAATCCGGACAAAAACAAACTTAACATGGACATAATTTCACCAAACATCAATGACAATACTTCCAACGCCACGCGCCCCTATTCATTCAATGTAACAGGATACGGTGGACCGACAAAATATCCCCCTTTTCCCCCTTATCCATCTCAGGGGAGAAACCAAGTATAGATCTCCATTCCTCCTTTGTCGTCTTCGCTTATGTAGATAGCGAGAGAGGAAAGAAAGCTGAAATTGTGGAAGAAGAAGGATAGTGTCTGTGAACGGTGAAAGAGAGAAAAGGGTGTACAATCGTTAGAGAGATAGAGAGAGGGGGGGGGGGGGGAGAGAGGACGAAAGAGGGTGTGAAGATGGGATAATAGAAATAAAGGGGAGACATCAAGAAGACTTAAGAGGGGAGAAAAAGAAGAGTGATACCGAAGGAGAGAAAGAAAGAACGAAATAGAGAAAAAAGATGGAGATGCATAGAAAGAGAGAGAGAGAGAGAGAGAGAGAGAGAGAGAGAGGTGGGCAAAAAGAAAGAAAACATCAAGACACAAACAGAAAAAAGAGAATCGGTGTTAAGATAAAATTCAAAGCGATAGCGGGCCAAGAATAGAACTGAAAAGAGATGTGGTAATATTCTATTTTTCATTTTTCGCCTCCATGTATAACAATATACTTTTTTTGTTTGTCTATACAAAAATACATACCCCACCGTCGGGATGATAGGGAACTAACAACATGAACGCAAGGGAACGGAGATTCTTACAAAGATAATGATTCTCATACCTATCCGGGAGGGGGAAAAGCGGGCGGGCTTCCATTCTATCAAATAGCTTGTACCAATTACTTACTTACAATGTAACTGGGAGAGGGAGAAGTGTTATACAAGTAATAAGAGAGAGAGAGAGAGAAAGAGAGAGAGAGAGAGAAAGGTATGATGGGTGAGAAAGAAAGAGAGGAAGGGGAGACAGACAGACAGACAAATGGAGGAAAAAAAACCTACTAGATCTTGTCGATCATCCTGCTTTCAAGCAGCTCGAAACTCTTGTCCAAATATCAGTCACTGGATAGAAACAAGCCACCCCCACCCTCTTCCTTCTCCCAAACTGGTTCTTCAAAAAGTACACGGGGGACGATTATTTGTCCTACATTACGCACCCCGAAACAGTGTTATCAAACCAGAACGAGTGTCTGCAATCACAACGGAGAGTTAAATGGTGCCGGGAAATATGTTTACCCGAAAATCAATCACTTTTCACAACTCAATCACCCCCATCTGTTACTGGGTGAATCATCAGTGTCTTTGAGAGGGGAAAAAAACCCTAAAGAAAGGGGGGAACATTTTCTTTTTAAACTCAAGACAGTCTGAAGATTTTAAGGTGATCCATCAATTCAAATGAAAACAGAATTTGAAGAGAAGTAATGTTGATAGCTTTAGAGCTGTTGGGTTCGGATGTCAGTCGCTCTTTGAATATAAATGTAGGAAACATGAAATCCTTATGAAAAAAATGAGTCTTTTGAAATCATCAGAACGATTTTTTCATGGCAGTTTTCTCCGAAGCAGGGTTATTTTGAGAGGCATAATGAGCTGTATCTAATGCAGATATATATATTTCTTAAGGTGCTGTTCCTATGACTTGCGGTCTTTTGCATACATTTTGATGCAAATGGTGAGCTACATCTCTTCAGTTTTTTTTTCGTTTCTACGAATATACTAGTAGCCTAAAATCCCCCTTATGAAACTCAAAACCTTTGTTATCATGTATATTTTACCTCATGACAATGTGTCTTAATTTGAGATGAAGTATGTTGTTGATGAGCAATGGTATGTTCAGATCTTCGGGAGATTATGTGTGTTTGAGCATTGCTTTAGTAAGGACTCCAAAATTTGCATCGATGGACAAAATTTAGGCGCTCCTTGCTACCAACATTCAATGCCTCGAAATTTGGTTTTTGACACCCACCCCCTTCCCCCTTCTCTTTTTTCCCCCGCTTATCCCCCCCCCCCCCCCTCTCTCTTGTTATTTAAAAAAAAATCTATTATCTATTGCCTTTCTATTGTCCTCTTTCTCTTTCTCTCTCTCCCTCTATCATACACACACACATACGCGCGTGCGCGCGCGCACACACACACACACACACACACACACACACACGGTTTTTTGTTGTTATTTTTTTGGGGGGGGGGAGGTTCGGGGGGCGGCTGGGTGTCATAGACACTTTTTAGTTCTTCTCCTTATAAATAGGCTACAGCCCATTGTCGTTTTCATAGGCTATCGGTCACGTGGGCTGGTGTAATTTTAGTTCCATAATTAGACACTACAGTGCCCTTAATAGTTAATTTCTCTTACTTTGCATTCACCCCCCCCCCTCTCTCTCTCTCTCTTTATTTCTCTCTCTCTCTCTCTCTCTCTCTCTCCCTCCTTTCTCTCTCTTTCTCTCACGTTCTTTCTCTCGTTTGCTCCCTCTTCATCTGTTTTGTTATTGTTCTTATACTTCATCTGTCTGTCTTCCATATCTTTTAAATCTACGCTTTCCCTCCCGCATGTCAGCCAGGGATAAGAAAGCCCGAGTTGTAATCTGATCAAAGTGTGTATGTTAGCGTTGGGAAATACAGGCGAATAATAGAACCCATGAGCGGTATGGCACGAACTGGGTTAGCCGTAAGTTGCGGGCGGAAGGAAGTCGATAAGGCCCCCCTCTTGAGAGCACGCTTCGCTAGCTTGAAATTTTAAAATCGAAAAATGAGCGGAGAGAGAAATTCTGAACTGAGAGATGAAAAATGACATGAGCACACACAAACTGAAGGCCTCTTATCTCTGTTGCTATGCGAGGACACGTACAATATGTAATCAAATGATTCTGTGCATGAGGGTTTTTTTGAATAAGAGGAAAATAAACTGGAGGTATTTGGCGATAGAAAAAGAAGTAAAAGCCTCTCTTGTCAATATTAATATTTCTTCATATTGTGAGGAATCTTTGGACATGCGTTGTCTGCAGGGCAAAATAAATAATTCGCACTGCCCTTCCGTAGATCGGAAAAATGGGAAACGCATGCCTTATTTATCCCTAAATCGCTTTTCATGTTTTCCTCTTTAAACAGAGAAGAAGGGCAGCGGTGTCTAGTCCACACCCCCCCCCCCCCCCATCTGCATTTGTTCTGCCTATCTTAGTATACTCAGCTACATGAGGGAGGGGGTGTACACAGACTTCACCCTATGCTGGATACCCCATTGAAATGAATGCCCCCTGTTTCTCCAGATTATAAGTTCTTATTGTAATAATAACAATAATAATACATGAGATTTCTATAGCGCCCTTTCCATTTTGATTAAATATTGTAGAGTCTGTGAAAAAGGTCTAACCAAAAAATTCCAACGATCTTATGGAGTCTGGCAAATTCAGACTAGTGTTTTTTTTCCCCCCTGCTAAAAAGGTGATCAAATACTTAACCTGGCTTTCTTCCTTACATCTCAGCCTTCACTGCAGCGAATCAGGATGAGCAGTTCCCAGGGACACAACGCTAAATATCAGCTAGGAACGTGGGTAAATAGACCCCACATTTGTCAAGTCAAAGACTCGGGAAGTCCGCTCCACTGCTCCACATTAAGTTGTCCCAGAGAATACAGTGTAAATAGCAGGGCCACGTATCTGTCAGTCCTATTTAAGAGTCAGCTTCTGATGTTCAGCGTTTGTGCCTCAGTCACATCGCCAAACCAACCTCACACCGACATCCACATCGACCGATTCTTGGCCATAACATGCATACGGTGTAACGTAAAATGTTGTCCGGTCTGTTGTAGGTTTGGTGTTCGCCTCGTTGATGTGACTATGGTATTACTGCGCAAATGACCTGATAGCATACAAGATCGATTTGGTCTTTTTCTATGTAAACACACCGATATACAATTATTGAAAATCCCTCTACGTGTTCTATTATAGATGAACGACTCCATAGAACATTGGCAATAAAGATTGACTTAAATGAAAATTGCAAGAGTTACATAACCATGATAATAACGAGATGTATTGTAATCAAGTTTATAGTTTCGGTGTTAACACAATAAAAAGTTTGTTGGTTTTTTTCTACAACTCCATCAACAACATCGCTTAACAATTCGAAAGAAATATAAAGAAAGAACAAACTAGAGGGGCCGTCAAAGGCGGCAGACCCACGCCTTGGCGGTGCTACAGAGTAGTTGCAATACTATACTATGGGGTCAAAACTGAAATCTACATTATGTGTACTAACCCCTGATGATTTTGTCTTAACACATGGCTTTACCTAACTCGAAATTTATGTACCGAAAAAACATGACCCCTGTGTCCGACTGAGGCATTGTACAATGGCTGCTAAAACCGCTTCGTACTTATACGTGCGTAACGGTGATCTTTACATATACTATACTATAGAGTCAAAACTAGAAGGTCACACAGAATTTGCAGGGATCAACCAATCATCACCAAAATCTAATCGATTCTTTCCTGACACTATCCAAACAATCCCTGAAAATTTGGTGCAAATCCGTTCACCCGTTCTCTAGTTATCTTGTACACAAACAAACAAACAAACAAACAAACAAACAAACAAACATACGGAACCCTTTACATAACCCTGCCGATTTTATCGGCGTGGGTAAATATAATGAGAAGGAGGTCGGGGAAAGGACGCCAATTCTATAATTGTATCTCACATTATTCTATTAGATTATTAAAAGCAAAAATGTGAGTTCGGAGTTACTATCTAGTTATTATCAAAAATGATTTTAAAAAGTCTGAATGAATGGCTTTCACCTGCCTGTCTCAATGTTTTATAGTGCGTATCAAAAAACTATACTCAACTTTGATACCTTATCATTTAAAAAGTTAAATCAAAGTGATCTTGAAATCTAATTCACGGTGAATTCATGACTTTTTCTGGCATGGATGTCTGTGCACCAGGGTTTTTAAAAAGTGTCGTCAAAACCTCATTGTTTGGGCCAAGCCATGTGAATGTGGTACCTTTAGTCTAAAATCCTTTTAAAATTTGGATTCTGTTTCGTGCATCGAGGGGGCATCGGCATCTTATTCGATGGACGAAATGCGAATTAGCGAGGTCATTGATAGGGGGGGGGGAGATCCTATTGTCTTCTTCTCACATTACCTTCTTCGCTTTTCCAATCTCTCCTCCTTAGATTTTCTTGGGGGGGGGGGGTAGATGGGTACATAGCTATTAGTATGCCACTGACGATATTCAGACGATTTATACAATGTATGTTGATATTTGCTTTCAAAGTAAATCATTTTAAATTTCCCTTTTACTTTCTACTTTTGCTTAATGTATTCCCCAATCATTCCTGTATTTCCCTCTTTCCATTATTCTTACATCGCCACGATAGACGAAGTACGCCGTCCTTTATCTTCAATTTCCTACGAGTATTTCTTTAAATCTTCTCTTTCGCCTCAAGTTTGTCGTCTACTGATTTCAGATCGTAATCCAGCATGTAAAATGACCGCCATGAGCAAACAAACCTTCGTCTGAACTGCAGTGGTTGAACTTTTGGTTGGAAGTGATCGTGCAGGACAAAAAATAAAAGGGAGTGGGGAGAAAGGGGGAGGGATGGGGTCAATCCACACTTTCATAAGATATTTTGTTTGATTGTTTAATTGTACATAAATATCTGAATAGTAAACAAATATGCACTGAGAGGCTCTTGTTAAAATTATGGAATCCGAGGTGGCAGGAAAAACACTATTTTCTGAGGGGCGTAGCCCCGAAGAAAATAGTGCTATTTCTGTCACCGAGGAATCCATAAATTCACTAGTGGCTCGAAACAGCGCATGATATATTTATTTTATATCTCTCCAACGAATCTTGAAAAAATAATGATAAAAATGTACCGCAGTTTACAAAGTGGTCTATGAGGCCAATACCGATAGCACTTTCACACGTTATCGATGAAAAACCACTGATCAATTGCATATCTGTGACAACATTCATGGTATAGTGCACTATACCATGAATGACGTCACGGTATAGTATATTTTTCTTTATCGGCATCGGCATTATCCATTAAATGAGGGATATAATTGTATGTATAACATACGAATATACGAATACACAATAATATACATGAATGGATTGTATTAAGTTTAATTCAAAGCTTGATGGAGACGTAAAATAATTTTCTCTTTCCTCCTATCCATATTTCATCCCCCCCCCCCCCGTATACATAATGTGGGAATTTTCAAACAATGCCTATGATTGCTCTCATTGTCAGTGACAATATTAGTAAGAGCACAAGTTTACCACCCAAAGCAATGGAGGTTGTCAAATACATGTCGTTATCATTATTATTTTGTATTATCTCCGTACTGCCAAAGCACATATTCCATGTACATTACTTTATTTTCACTTTCGACACACTCTTTTTTTTTTAAAGACACTCTCTTCCATTCCTGCATCCTTCTTGTGTTTCCATGTCAAACACTTCACCATCATTTCGTTCGGAACACCACCGTACTCTAACCATTTCTGCCTATCCCCTCTTAGCATATAATCTTTGCTCAAACGAAACAATGCCCCATCCTCCCTCATCTTTACTTTCCCGCCCTTTGATGGACATGAAGTTGGCTTGCATTGCGATGCTTCCCCGATTATTTTAGCTGTCGTCTGCAGAGCTCGTCGCACGAATGTTATCGATTAGAATCTTCATATGGAAAAACACTGGGAACATGACACAGTGGGGGAAAACATCAAACCCTTTTCGTTCCCAGTGGCACTGGGTGGGAAGGCGAAGTAGACGACAAGTGGTCTGTCTATATTGTCTATAGGGGGCGAGTTTAGACGGAGCGATACGTTTATTAGTGGCTGTGATGATTATGTTCACATCAGTCTTGACATAGTGATAAATACAACAATAAGGAGGCCCCGTAACAATTTTTTATCACCTACATTTACAATATTGTAGTGACAAAGCCCCCCAAAACAACAAAACACAACAAAACAAAAAAAAACAAACCCAAAAACAAAGTCGATGTCTTTATCATTATTAATTAAAAATGACGCTATTATTTAAAGAATTCATTATAAACTAGTCTGAAGAGAAATTACTTGAATTTATCAAAGTTTTGTAACAAAGGTTTTGGATGGTATAGTTTTCACATAGCATAAAGGGATGCGGTTAAGTGGACAATTCTGTAATCATCAAAAGGGGGTTTCATAGTGCCTTCTGGAATGAAATGTAAAATTGTAAGTGTTCTCTAACAGTATTAACAGTTTTGAATTTTAGAATTTTCTGTTTTGCTATGGTGAAAACTATTATTTCAAAATATTGCTTTGTGTATCAGCCATGTTAGATCCTACTTTTAATTCGCATTATTTTCAGCAAATCAGCCAAATCAAAACGCGAAACTAAAATGTCGTATTGTACGAATGTAGGCTATCTTGTTACATTTCTTCCTTTAAGACCCCGGATGTCGCCAAGGAAATGAAGACGTAATGCATAAACGCCTGCGGCAACATGATCTACTGAATCTGAGCAGCACATAAGAGGCACATAGACTTCGCCAACATTCGTCGTGTTGACATTAAGATTGAAGACGTCTAGCACTCTAGAATAGAGAAAGATTATACCATGGATCATGGAAGTTCATTCTACACTTGATTTGATTTAAAATGCTTATAATGATTATAGTGTAATATAAAACACGATCGCAAAGACTTTTAAGAAATTAGTTCAAGGGCGATTTCGATAGCCTACTGTATTGCCTATATAAATCATCTATGTATTAATGTTCGCACATCTAAAAAGATTACGCACAAGGCTAATGAAACTGCCGTGGTTGATTTTTTGAAAGTCTTATGATTGTGTTTATTTTATTTATGTAGCGGATTCCTGTATTATAATAAAGTATTTTCATTAAGCCTGTTACAATCAATTATAATCAGACAGTATATTTTTACTGTTTTCATAATTTCTTTTTTCAACCGATAAATATCACATGCATATTTTGCTGAGAGCTAATTTCGTTCCATGTTCTTAAATACTAATTCTGTACATTTGTTTATACGCATTTGTAATTAAATACCGATATTATGTAATGCATATACATGTATTCTTTTAAAAGGCTTTATCGTTTTAACCCATTGCCAAGTGGAACTGGGTGGGCCATGTATTAAGCCTATTGGAATTAGAAAATTCAGTAGTCAAAAGATTAAGAAAAGCTTTCTTCCAACCCATGTATATAGGCCTAACCATGCCCGGTGATGATACTACGAACCGACTCCTATTTAAAATGGATGATGCCCTTTTCACCCGCGATCAGTGTGTGTTTGTCGCATACAAATGAGGCTTGTCTGTGCTGATGCTTCAGGGTAAAACTTAAAGCCATTCGTGTAAATTTATGCGATGGTGGATTATACAAATCACACACATCTTGACGGTCGAAAATATTTTCCTTTCATATCTCTTTTATCTGCCGTTGACGAGAATTTAAAAAGCTTTTAAAAGCTTACCAGATTTGAATTTTAGAAGAAATGGTACTTAAATGAGGATATTGAGGAGAGGGGAAAAGTACTCAGAGCTTTATAGGATCGGTGCAAAATAAATAATAATATAGTTGGCTTCATGTACAGAGCTGATGTCCATCAAGTCGTGACGATCCCGGCGCTGCAACATTATTATAAACGCCAAATTTCAAATCCAGATCAAAATCATCTTCTACCGATAATCACCCGGTACAGTCAAAAATATTCTGTTTGTTTGGGTTGATTATGTACATGAAATATGAATATTTGATTCCGAAAACATGCTACATCCACAGTTTTGTTTTGTTTTGTTTTGTTTTGTTTTTATATATAGTAAAAGCCATGATTATCTGCATAATGTCAATATAAATGTTATTATCATTACCATTATTATACTTATAACAGTAATAATAATAATAATAATAATAATTATCATTATTATCAGTAGTAGTAGTAGTAGTAGTAGTATCATTACAATTATTATTATTATTATCAACATTATTATTATTATTATTATTATTATTATTATTATTGTTGTTGTTGTTGTTATTGTTATCATTATTATTATTATCATTATTATCGATAGTACTGTTATTACCATTATTGTTATTATTGTCATTATTATTATCATTATTCGTAGTATTATTTTCATAATTGTTATTATCTTTTTATATCACCATTATTATTTCAAACATCGTTACCATTTTTATTATATTAATTTTTTTTTTTTAAATAAGGCACCTGGACTTTTTTTGAGAGTGATTTTTGACAATCGCATATAAGACAAATTCACTCCATATCAATAATGAAAATAGAAGAACTGAAATCCTTGGTTGGGGGGGGGGGTTGTTTCTCAGAATTTTCTTTTAAATGCGTGGATGCGGCATGTGTTGGTACAGATTGGAAGCTCCTCAAATTGGCAATATCCATAAACTCTTCTTTTTTTTTTAAATCGAGTGATCACTGTCGTGACTCTCTGGGAGTGAGAGTACAGTGCAACTTCACTCTTTTCTTCTTAAAGAGTACTCGATGTTCACTCGATATACAATCCTAAACAAGTGATCACTAACATGACCCCCGAGGGAGTGATAATGGTATGAAAATTTTCTCCTTTTTTATCATCACCTTGCTGCTTCTTTAACATCTACTGTAGATCATCAACGAAAGAGAACACTTTCTGACAGACTCTTATTTATCTAAGAGCGACATCAAAATTGCAATTACCACGAATCAAATAGACTTCCATCTGATCCAATTTAACGGCATGATATAAAGACCCAGCCTAACCACCCTAACTAATGATTCATCTGCCCAAACGCGTGCGTCTCGAAAAACCTGTTGACAATAAATTGATCTGTGATCATTTAAAGTAGTCCTTTCATTATTGTCCCCGACGTCTTAATAATGTTATCAGACAAATTGAACATTCTACGTCTTAATGTGAGACAGTAGGATGACCCGGTTATTAATTCCTACAAACGGATTCGTCATCGATTAGTGATAATTGAGTAATTGTCCCAGTGGCATGTCTAGACCTTTGCTTTTTGGGGAGGTAAGCATCAGAGCCAATGGTAATTCATCAAAAGAAAACCATTTTCTGGGCTATAACTTGTGTGTGGGTAAGGGCGATGTATGTTCCTGTAATTTATCTCTTCTATTTTCCATTCTTTATAACTCATTATAAGCAATTAATTTGTATGTTTCTACAATGCTGTGCTCTACAATGTTTTTATAGGTCGCATTGCGACCGAACGAGAAATCTTCTGATAAATTATGTATATTTCATGAGTTTAAAGAGCATTTTCATTATAATTTACATTGAAATAATTTATAGCAATTAAAAACGTAGTTATATATATTCTATTCATGGTTGATAATAAGTTAGGGAGGGGGGAAAATTGCCCCCTTTCTCTCCTCTCCCCCTTGAAGTGAGCAAGTGAGTTCTCCCCGAAAACCAATAATTTATAGCAATTAAAAAGGTAGTTATATATATTCTATTCATGGTTGAAAATAAGTTAGGGAGGGGGAAAAATTGCCCCCTTTCTCTCCCCTCCCCGCTTGAAGTGAGCAAGTGAGTTCTCCCCGAAAACCAAGACTGTTGGAGACAACAAATTCAAGATGAATCATTGAGCATGCAATGCCAAGTTGACTCATTTTGCGTATAGCAAGGTAACCTTTATTATACGCTTTAGTCCCACAGGGAGAATAAAGTGTTGTCATGCATTCTTATTATAGATAACATCTCACCGCTTTTCCTCTCGCTGTTATTCTCACTCGCCCATCTTCTGTCTTCGTCATCCGCCTTTTATTTTCTTCAACGTTGTCATCAATGTCATCGTCGTCGTAATTGTACTAGACGGATTCTGTCCCCCCCCCCCTTAGTATGAAAGATGAAGATCCATTATTGCTTTCTCTCTTTTTCTCCCCTCTGCATCATTATTTTCACTAAAATATCGCATTTTAAAAACCCATCTAATGTATAGTTTCCGTGCATTTCTTGATCTCCTCTCCCCCCCCCCCCCTCTCTCTCTCTCTCTTTCTTCAGTTATTTTCTCATTTTTAAACAAATTAAATGTTGTTTGTTCAAACCAGGTTAATAGAAACTCATTACATAATGTTCTCTACATTTATTTTGTAAGGAAACAGAAATACCGTCGTCAACATATTTTTCTTCATCACACCTGCACAAAATCTACCATGAAATTCGAATCCAGCACATCACATCGGTCGATCAACAGGTATATATCTGTTTATAGCTTGTGTTTAGATGGTCTGAAATCCCTTTTCCATCTCCAAGTATCATGAGTATCATGAGTATATAGCATGATCATGATGGCGTCACAGTGCAAATCGCCGGGCCGAAATTCCAACCGCCGTGTTTGTCTCCTCTTTTACATAATATGGACCAACGAATAATGATGCAACCAAGTGCAACTTCGTGTTGCTGCCAAAGCAATTTTTCGTTTTTTTTTTCTTATTCCTCTTCTTCTTTTTCTTCTTCTTTCCTTTTTCTGGCTAGCTTGAGTCACCTGTTGTCGATCTATTCATTTCATGAGTAGGTTCGATATTTTCTTGGTTTGATATGAATAAAATATTGAGTTGGGCAGTCGTATGCACCATGCAGGGGCTTAAGGCACTAACTGTCGAGACCTGCTGAATATGTTTCCTGATTAAAAGCATATTTTGAAAACCTTTTGTGCTTACTAAATCAGCTGCAAAAGGAAAAATTATTAATTAACTCTCTCTCTCTCTCTCTCTCTCTCTCTCTCTCTCTCTCTCTCTCTCTCTCTCTCTCTCTTCCCCTCCATCTTATAACTTGTTGGAAACAAAAGCTGCTTAGTTAGGATAGAAACTTGATAATATTTAATTATACTATTTTTAAAAAACACACACACATATTTTACGGGTAAAGAGAAAAATATATATTATTAAAGCCACATAGCTTGCGACAAATCATTTCCTATGGGCTATCCATAATATCATTACAAACAAACATAGGAGACTAGCTGACATTCGGGAATTAGTTTTTTTCCTTTTCGACATTCATACATGTATTAGCCGGTATCCATAATACGGTCTTGTATCACATAATCCCAATGCCTATGAAAAAATATTTTGATATTTCATTCATTCTGAAGATGATGCTAATTAAATTTCAGAAAATTTGAAAACTTAAAAATGTCTTTGATCGGAGTTTTCTGTTTAGTTTTTAGTGATATAATCTTCATGATTGTAAATTAATTCATTGACGATTTTACCATGGTTTATTTCAAAATCTCAAAATTACCTTTAAGAGGAAATTTGGAGGAGAAAAGGAGCAGTCTGCCTCTCTGACGGCCGACGAACGGATGGAGCGTGAGTCAGAGAGAGAAACTAAGATGAATCAACTTCTAGATGGGTCGCTCTATACGACCGTAATCATCTGCTCGACTGGTCTGTCGGTTACCTCTGCCTCAGCTGTTTCATGTAACACCTTATGCTAAAAGAACAGGTAATTTGTCGACGGTTTGGGAGATGGAGAGTGAGAGAAAGAGAAAGAAAGAGAAAGAAATGGGAAAGACTGGAAAGGAAGAAAGACCAAAAGCGTCTGTCGTTTTACCTCTGCTTCAGCTGTTGCATCTGAAACCTTGTGCTAAAAAACAGGTAGTTTGTCGACGATTTGGGTAGAAGTGAGTGAGGGTTGGAGGGGGAAAGAGAGAAAGGGATGGAAAAGAGGGAGGGAAGGAGAGAGAGAGAGAGAGAGAGAGAGAGAGTAATAGATGGGAGAGGAAGGGAAAGTGAGAAAGGCGGAGAGCATGTGAAATGTTGGTGTATGGAAGAATATAGACTGAAAGGAAGACATGGGGTAGAGAGAGAGAGAAAGAAATATATTAAAAGAGAGAGAGAAAAGGGAGATAGAGAGAGAAAGAGAGAGAGAGAGTGAGAGAGATGGAAGAGGAAAGAAAGACCGAAAGAGATGGGAGATGCAGAGAGGAGAGCTGAAAGGTTAAATGATGGAGAAAAATTAGCGAAATGGAAATGATTCGAACAGTTGGGAGGTGAAAGATTGCGCCAAGCATACTGTCTGCGAAGCATTACTAGTACGAAAGTGCAGTACTCTGAAAACAAATGGAACGAGTAGGAACGTATGCCGGTCTTTTTTTCTAGAAAAAAAAACAGTTCATAATTTATTTACGAATATTTCTCTCCCTCCGGCTAGCATGTAATTATGTTATTACATACTCCAATTACCTGATTACGCCTAAGCGTGTCTGGGTAACCGTGTTAAATGTCTGGAAATGGTGATGATGTCGACAGGGACGGTGTTGATGGCGATGTTGATGGCGATGATGATGATGATGATGGTGTTGATGGTGATGGTGATGGTGGTAGTGATGGTGGTGATGGTGATGGTGATGATAATGATGATGTTAATTATGATGATGGTGACGACGATGTGGTTATGATAATAATTTGGATTATAATAATGATGGTAGTAATGATGATGATGATTATGATGAAGATGATGGTGATGATGTTGATGACAGTGATAGTGATAATGATGGTGATGATGATATAAAAATAACATTGTTTTTTGCAGAACATAGCTGGACTATATTCATGATCTAACCACAAAGCCGTTTCATTTTTTTTTTAAACATGATATAATAATCCCTTGTTTTCTTTCCTTTCAGTCAGGTCATACCCATTATTCTGTTTTATTTTCTTTTTGCTCCTATCTCCCGCCTTTCCCTCCACCCCCTTGTTTCTAGACAGTTTCTGCACCTTTCCTTGCCAATATCTCACTATTTCCTTTACTTTCTGCCAAAGTCTCATTTTATCTCATTTTCTAACCACAAAGCCGTTTCATTTTTTTTTTAAACATGATATAATAATCCCTTGTTTTCTTTCCTTTCAGTCAGGTCATACCCATTATTCTGTTTTATTTTCTTTTTGCTCCTATCTCCCGCCTTTCCCTCCACCCCCTTGTTTCTAGACAGTTTCTGCACCTTTCCTTGCCAATATTTCACTATTTCCTTTACTTTCTGCCAAAGTCTCATTTTATCTCTGCCTTGCACTGTAAAAAAAAATGCGACATGTGACATGTTTATTTCTGTGACAGATTTAAAACACTGCGACGTGCTGAAAGATGAAAAAAATAGGCACATGTGTTTAGCTCTTAAACCCGTACAATATATAAACACGTCGCAGTGTTTTAAATCTGTCACAGAAAAGTGTTTAGAAACTAAACAAATTTTTTACAGTGTGTTCTCTCATATTCTCGTCGACATTCGACTCTCCGATTTAAGGTCCCTTTCATCCACTTCATTGCTCTAACTCCGAAAAGACCGTATTGCTCTCCTCTGCTCTGCCAAGTGTCCATTACCATGGATACCGAAGAATATTAATCTGAACGATAGTAACGGCAACGACAACGCCAAATTAATATTCCAGGTATTGCATCTCGTGGTCGCTAATACAAGACAATCATCATGATAGGCACACTCATGTTCCATCTCAATTTCCCGCGCACTCATTGTCGTGATGAGATGAAATATAATATTTCAGAGTTATCCGAGGAATGTTCCCTCGTATGGGACAGAATCCATGATACAACGGAATATACTTAGGATGGAAAGCTGATAATACACGCAGTCGAAGAGAAATGTGACATTAGGAAAATTAATTAACATGGCCTGTGCGAAGGAAACAGGTCAGAAGTGTTAATCAAAAAAAAAAAAAAAAAAAAAAAAAAAAAGAGGGAGAAGAAGAAGGAGGAAAAGAAAGATATATAATAAGAATAGTGGACAAAAAGTTTCACTGGTGTTTTACCTCGTCTGTTTATTATTTTTGTTTTGGAATTTTTCTGATTAGACATTGCAATAGTTATTGATATACAGGAATACAGCCCGCCTCTTCCCCTTTTTTTAACTGTGAAAGACTCATCCGTTTTATAGTTGTTGTTGCTTCTTTATTGTTTGTCAAATATTTTGTTGATATCCACCTCGGTAGAGTTTGATACATTTTCTTTTCTTTTTCTTTTTCTTTTTTTTTTCTTTCTTTCTTCCCCCCCCCCCCCCCCTTTTTTTTTTCCTTTTTTTTTTTTTTTTTTTTTTTTGGGGGGGGGGGGGGGCGGGGGTACTATTTTGCTTGTCAGCGGTCCCCCATCGGACACCGGATGATTAGGACACCTGTAAAAAAAAAGTGGTTTATGTGGGAGCCTCGCTTCGAAGGTTCGCCAGCTATCCTTAAAAGCAGATTATTATCAGCTTTCTCAACATATGATACTATGAAATCGTCACAACTCAAGCCACCACCTGTAGATTCGAATGTGTTTAACCCTTGGGTGAAAGCATTTGACCTATCGTGTAGACAAGATGACTTTACTTACTACGTAACTAAGCCAGCATTATACACCAGCTGCTTTAGAACTGTCAAGATCATGCATTTTGGAGGTGTAAAATTTGTTCATGTGGCGACCTAGATGCCATGCAATTATGTCGCTTAGTTTTGACGATGTAGAGGTCATTATTTCAGTATAAGTACAATCGTTTATTAAAAAGTAATGGTACACAAGGGATACAGGCTAACATAATAAAGTTTAATGTTTTATTAATTATTATATGAACCTTTTTTCTCTTTTTTTATGTATGTATGTATGTATTATTAATGTACACGCTAACATTTCTCACATATGGACAATTAAAAACACCACTGAACATTAAAACCACAATTTTGGATGAGAAGCGCTGCTCTCGAAGAAAAGGGGTAGAAAACACCATTATCCAATTTTACATTTTACGGGCGCCCTGAGAACATTTCGAGTCTAAATTTCGGATTTTATTGAGACAGTGAAATGAAATCGTGAAATTCATACTACATATATGTATCATTATGGAATCCATAAAAAATTCTAAAATGTTTACTATATTTCACTGTGAGCAACGGCTCTTGAAATGTACAATTCTAAGCATGCAATCATGCTAAAGATCAGTCTATGGCATTTTGAATTGGCCTGTATAATCCTTGTTAAGACAATTATAATAATAATAAAGTAATCAAAATCAAGAAACAGGAAGTCATCCCTGATCCGTATGCGATATATCACTATCTTTATAATCATCATCATCATTATCATCATCATCATCATCATTATCATCATTCACATATTCTTCTTTCTCCTCCTAATCATCCTCAGCATCATCATTAGCGACGTCGTCATCGTCATAATAGTCATCATCATCATAATAGTCATCATCATTATCATAGTCATCATCATCATATTCATCATCATCACTATCATTACTTATTGTCATCGTCGTCATCATCATCATCCCATCCGCATATTTTTTCTTCCTCTATTTTTTTTCTTCTTATAATTATCGTCCTCCTCCTCATCTTCCTCCTCCTCATCATAATCATATTCACCATTATAATCCCCATCATCATCATCATCGCCATCACTATAAAATCACTATCATCATTATCATCATCATCATCACTATCAATATCATCATCATCATCATCATCATCATGAAAATCACCATCATAAAGAACTAAATCAGCATCATCAAAATTATCTTCTACATCATCATCAGCAGCATCTTTATCTTCCTTTGGCCAACATTGTCCTTATTATCATCTTCTTCATTGCAATCATCGTCGTCGTCGCTGTTGTATTTCTCTTCGTAATCTGTATCAATATCGTCCTCCCAATTGCATGATGCAGTGCTAGACATGTTTCGTTCTCTCAGGGCGCATGATAATATTAATAGACGAAACACAATGCTTACACGTCTTCGAGTGGTCGCTGTTTTCAATTTTGTAATGAAATCAATCTTGGCGCGCTTATCTCAGAAGAGCGTTGCTATGGCAACCACTTTACCCGTCGTCTGCCCTGCATTTCACCCTCTACTTCCACAGATAGTCTAGTGATCTAGACACCTTTTACCTTGCACTTTTCGCAACGTCATTCTTACTATGTCATTATGTTAATAATAATAATAATAATACATAACATTTATATTGCGCTTAATACAATGTTTCTAAGCGCCGAAGTAGTATTATTACCCTGGCTTTAGCCCAGCTGCCCTGTAAGGCGCTGAAAGCATTCAAGGAATAAATTCCTACCAGGTACCCATTTACTACACTTGGGTGGAGAGTGGCAAATGTAGATTAATGTCTTGCCAAAGGACATTAGTGCCGCGGTGTTACTGTTCACTATTTCCTATAAACCATGTTTAGTGATTTGTTTTTTTCAATCAAAATCATAATTGACATTAAAATGATTGGATTGAATTGGGTTTTATAGCTTGATTTCAGTTTTTTAAGATATGAGATGATCTGTGCTGTTGTTGTTTTTGACTATTTATTATGATCGCCTTAATATTAAATAGTAGATAGTAAACATTTATATTCACTATTTTTCTAAATGTTATAATTTGCATGCAGAGCCTAATCGCTTTATTAGACTTTTCTAATTTTCAGTTGTACTTTTTTGTGTTATTTAAGTTGCCAGATATGAATCCTCACTGTGGACAAGCCCTAAGCGCTCATTATGAGTTTTTCTTCATTTTATTTACTTCATCATACCATGTCAAAATGAGATTTCCTCTATTAAAATCTATTCCTAATTTATCGCTGAATTATCAATGAAGTGATTTACAAAAATATGAATTACTGATTTTCCTGCAGAATCGTAAGTTAAAACAATGAATTCAGTCAACATTGTTTTTTAATTATTAACCCTGCTTTAGACATTCAGTATCAATTTACACAATGTGTGATAGAGTACACTGTCTTTATTGCTTCACTCGTCCAATCGTACAGGTAAATAACAAGTTACTTCATTATTCTTTGATCATTTAACCAAAAGGCAATCATTATAATAGTACTAATTAGTCAACTTATAAATGGTTAGAAATTTATCTGCCCTAAACATCAATGTCGTTCCTTCTACTTACTCAACATGCTCCAGTTACCCGTCCTTTGCATTTCTTCTAATATAGTTTCGTGGAGTCTGTAAATACAGACTACTTTGACGTCGACGAGCCCTCTTATTCTATATCTGGAGCAAGGAGACAGCGAAATCATCATTAAGTCTTTACAATTCGGGGTCTCCCCATCCACATACATATCAAATACCTGACTTGCCTTCCTCTATAGTTCGGTTTTCTCGAGGCCTTTAAAAAAAACCACCAAGAATCTCGGGCGAATGAGAATATATTGACTTCGATTCATACAGGTGAACTTCCGTTAGGCAGGTGTATGTTTACTAGCACACACACACACACACACCCACCTGTACCCAGACTTTTAGAATTGCCCTATCTGAAAATAAATATCTTTGCATGTTATTTCAAACGGCGCCACCTACAATGTTTTTCGCTGAATAATAATGGTAGACAGAGAGAAGTAAAATGAGTAAAACATTAATCATCTCCATCATTTATGTTATTTTCTAATACCCATAATAATGATCAGTGAATATACTAAAAATAATCATTTTCAACATCACTTTCAGTAAAAACTGTTGTGGCGTAGCACATTAAATTATACGCATCTAATCGCCGACGTAGTTTAGAGACCCCGCACCGCCCGGCACCATCTCACTCCTGAAGATAGACAGTCAAGCTGTCCGGAACGAGCACCTTCTCCTTTTTTTCATCTGGTTACTAGTCCTTTTCAGGACTTTACCTTTTCAAAAGAAAATACTCTCATGGCTGTACTCCTATTCTCTCTCTTGCTCTTTTATATCTCCCCTTCTCTCCTTGCTCCACTATCCTTCTCCAACCCAACAGTCCCTACTCACATGGTGAACCGTAAACCTTATCAACGGACTGAGCAAATATACCATTTTTCGTTGTAGCACATTTTCTTCTCTTTTTTTGTGGGAGGGGGAATATGGAGGGTTCGAGAAACTCATGCTCAGGCTTCATCAGTTCTAAATACTCTGTTCTTCTGATTTTGAGGATTTTCCCCATCAAAATGCCAATACTGCTATTTTGAACAAACACGAGACAAGGTCGTTAAAGGCCAAGTCCACACTAATATCAAGTTGATTTGAATTAATAGAGTAAAATTAAACAAGCATAACAGTGAAAAATTCACGGAAATCGGATGTAAATAAGAAAGTTATGGCATTTTGAAGTTTTCATTATTTCATGAAACAGTGATATGCATAACATGGGCGGTATGCAAATGAGTGAACCGATGATGTCACACATTCACTTTTCCTTACGTATTTTATTACATTTTATTATATGTGATAATAAAGAATCTCTCCCTTGTATCAAAATAAATTACAATAATGATGATATTACATGTTCCATAAGGAGTCAAACCATGTTTTTCATTATTGGAGCAAAAATTGAAATATATGATATTTCATATAATAGAATACATAAGGAAAAGTGAGTGTGTGACATCATCGCTTCACTCATTTGCATACCTCCCATAGCATGTTATACATATCACTGTTTCAAGAAATAATGCAAAACTTCAAAATGCCGTAACTTTCTTATTTGTTTTACATCCGATTTCAATAAAATTTTCACTGTTATGTTTCTTTAATTTTACTCTATTTATTCAAATCAACTCGATATTAGGATGATTATATAGCACATAAGAATTCGTGTATGCTGTAAGGTTTTGGAATCACCAAAATGATAAGAAATTGACTCAATCCTGCTGAGAGTCACATGCACTGCACACAGAAATGTGTTTATGGGACTACACACAAATGTTCGGCCCGAACATTTCAGCTGTCTCTTGTCATATCTTGAATGTGAGGGCATTTGAAGAGCAATCCTTTTTTCAGGGGACATAATTATCTACTATGATAATTTTCCAAACTGACATAAAAAGAATGAGAAAGCTCACAAATTGTTTTTTACATTTCCCAGAACTCAAGCTTCCCTTTAATACAGGAACCATCCAGCTCCAGGCTGCAGCCCACTTTTTTTGAGTAGACACATTTCATAAAATCCCAGAAAACAGTTGCGACATCGTCATTATTCAAGTGAAATAAAATCAGCCCCCCCCCCCCCATCCCCCACTTTAAAAAATGTTCCACGGCCCCTGCAATTGGTTAATCCAGCGTTCTTAGCTTTTGAGCTTAGTTTTGTTCAAACGAAGGAAAATTTTTATACCCAATAATAATAGTTTCCAGGACTAACGTCGTGTTTTGGCGCATATCTTGAGGCGAGTATCAGACGACGCATGACCTGAACTATGCGCAGCCTTTGTAAGCGCCGTAAATAAGGGCGGGAAAAACACCGCCATGTGCGATGCGTCGAAGAAAATGCCCGCCAGCAAAATCTCTGAATAGTAGGGGAGATGGACGAATTGGCTCGCAAATATCTTCAGGCGGTAGAGACAGGCGATCACGACACTACAAGAGCTCACTTCTATCCAGAAAGAACTTTTCTGGGTTCACTTCTGGCTACATAAGACTGTCACATCGTAACGCCATTACACAAAACTGAAAGAGGCATAGTCTTTCTGTGAGAAGCAGGTTACAGTATTGTACTCAGTTTTGACGTAGGTGGGGTAATTGCAAACTGTCTAATTTCTTTTAATATCTTGGAAAGATGTTAGTACACAGTTTTCGATGTTTAAAAAAGGTGAATTCACCTTTGAATATCTTGGAAAGAGATGAATTCAACTTTGGCTATCTTTTAAAGATGTGAATTCACCGTCGACTATCTTAGAATGAAGCGAATTCACCTTTGACTTTTTTAGAAAGATGTTAATCCACCATTGACTATCTAAGAATGATGTGAATAGACCATTGACTATCTTGGAAAGATTAGAATTCTCCTTTGACTGTCATGGAAATATGTGAATTTATCTGTGAGTATCTTGGAAAGATTTGAATTCATATTTTGACTGTCTTCAAAAGATGTGAATTCACCATTGACCATCTTCAAAAGATGTGATTTAAAAGGTTGATCACAACCGGTCGTGCACCTCCTTGCGTGTGGTTTGCGACGAATTTCGCACTAAGTCCTTGCGTCGCACCCGCGCGTCTCCATGTGGGGTTTTTTTTTTTCTTGGCAAGCACATAGGAGCACGCGGGACACGCAAGGAGGCTGTTGGACATGTGTGGCTTCGTGTTCCGGTGAACGCACGTGACACGCGCATCCATCATACTTCCTGCACGTGTTTCTTGCGACTATCGCAAGGGCTATTTGCTGAGGTCTCACGAAGCCCATGGCTCCATACGGACACGTGACATGTCGCGCGTCGGTTGTACGTCGGTTGCACAGTACGGGGCTATACGTTCACCTCAAGATTTCTTGCAGGTAAGAGGGGTTAAAGGAAACCAAAACCCAAGGAGAGAATCAATGTTATTGGAAAGTGAGAATTCAGAGAAGCACTTTACAAAAAGTTTCATTAAAATTGGTTAAAAAATGAGAGAGTTATGGAAGTTTGAAAAGTCTCGTTTTACTTTCTATGGGGATCCTCAAAATGGCAAAATTGCTTCAAAATGGCTGATTTTGTGAACAACTCTCCATTTGTTTTGTACACAGATTTTCAGATTTTCCCCATTATCTCTCAGGGTGCTCCTTGTCTCCTCCTGAACTCGACATATGTGGTATAAAATACAATTTCCCATTATATATGTTGAGCTCAGAAGGAGATTAACTGCACCTTGAAAGATAATTGGGAAAATCTGAAAATCTGTGTACAAAACAAATGGAGAGTTGTTCACAAAATCAGCCATTTTGAAGCAATTTTGTCAATTTGAGGATCCCCATAGAAAGTAAAACGAGACTTTTCAAACTTCCATAACTCTCTCATTTTTTAACCAATTTTAATGAAACTTTTTGTAAAGTGCTTCTCTGAATTCTCACTTTCCAGTAACATTGATTCTCTCCAATAACATTGATTCTCTCCCTGGGTTTTGGTTTCCTTTAAGTTAATGAGGAGGGAGCAAGACGCCCAAAAGGAGATGCAGAGAGGTGCACGATTGTTTGTGACAATGACCAAGGAAGGACGTACGATTCGCAGGAGTTGGCCCACAGTCGATCGCAGCTGCTGACACGTACGAGCAAAAACACGCACGATCAGTCGTGACCATAGCATCACCAGTGACTATATTCGAAAGATGTGAATTCACATTTAACTATCTTCGAAAGATGTGAATTCACATTTAACTATCTTCGAAAGATGTGAATTCACCTTTGACTATCTTCAAAAGATGTGAATTCACCGTTGACCATGTTAGAAAGATAATACATGTAATTCACCTGCGAATATTTGGGAAAGATGTGGATTCACTCTTGACTATCCTGGAAAGATAAGAATTAACATTCATATCTTTATATTATTCATATAAAATTTTTAAAAATGTTATTTAATGACTGTAAATTTAATGTAACCACAGCACAGGTTTGTTTACACAATATTCAGCCATTATTGCACCCGACTTATCTTGCATATCAACATTGTAGTGGCTAGGGAAAAACTCACTTTACAGTTCCTCGAAAGATCAAAGAATACCAATTGAAATTAATAAATCTCATTTGGATAACGGACCTTCTAAACTCATGTTAATTTCCCCGGAGATGACGGGGTGTCTATGAAGAACTGCTTTATGGAATCCTATCTTGAAATAGGCGAAGCACTAAAGATAATATTCCGAGTTAATCTGCTTACTTTAATATCTCTGGGAGCATAGAGCCTGAGTCGACATGGTCTATTTCATTGCGAAAAGGGGGAATGTAGAATATATCCCAGACGAAAGATTGAGTATTATAATCTTAAAGGGGCACTGTCATAGAAACATCTTTCAATTCACTTGAATGCAAATCTTGGAGATGGAAAAAAGCCTTGATCCATTTGCTAATTATCACCGGTAATGCATGGGAGGAAAAAGGGGGTGGAGATGTGATATCCCATACAATTTATCTTTTGGCAAATTTCGATGTCCCCTGTCTACAAATCGCAAGAGTATGTGAACTTTCGCTTTATATAGTGAAATGATTTTGCAATTTTCCAAATATGAAATTTGACGACCATGGTCATGGAAAACACAATAAAAAAAAAACACTTTCATTATGAAAACATAATCAGTTGTTCACAAATAATCAGAATTATGGGTAATAAAATTATGTATACATGTACTTTGCTATTTGAATGAACCAATTTTTATCAAATATTTCTAGATATATTAAAAAGTGTCAAGGGAGAACTTACTTTTTTGGTTAAGTATATATATCTTACTGGTTGAATATTATATACCTTGTTGGTTTTTATGGTTATGAAATATTCCTTTTCTCCACCTAGTTTATGTATGATTGAATATACTGTAATATATTTGTACAGATCCAGTTTTGTTAACTCCGATAGATGCAGTGAATATGGTTTCCATTCTGCATTGTTCTGTCAGTATCAGTGGACCATTTTTGGATATTAAAGTGTTATCTAATAATGGCATGTAAGATATGAGCAAAGGATGTTAACAGTGAGTATTAAAGGACCCATCCAAAATATAATTCTGTTATATTTTTGATGCAGTGGTAGTATAAGCTCTTAAATTCCCTTTCCTCTTCCATACATATATACATGTATATATTCCAAAACGCGCCACCCTTCAACATTCACACACCCACACCCATGCCCACTGTAGGGGTCCCATGCTTTTGGTTCCGTTTCGCCACTGACTTTTGTATTCGAGCCTCCCTCCCTCGGGGTTTCAGAAGGGAAGGATGTATTATGTCTTCGCGTCATGCATGCTTGCCATAAAGAATCATAACAATCGGATAATGTTTCATCGCAGGAGATGGATGTCACAAGGGGTGTAGATCAGCCCCTTTACCTTGGGGGCTGGAGGAGGCTCTCGTCCGTATAGACCATGATCAGGGAGGCGTGTGGGGAGGGAAATGAACCGCGGAGTCACATTACCATTTTGAAACACTGATGGAGTCCTTATGTATTTCTGTCTTCTTGTTTCTTATAATATCTTTTTCATCTTCTCCATTTTCCCCTTCCAGCATCTTTGTCCTCCAACAGCCTCCTTTCTTTTCTCCAATTCGTCTCACACCTTGCCTTCTTGGTTTGATGACACCTGCCGAAAATATCACCTTCCTACTACAGAAGTTATGTATTGTTCATTGACTTTTGTATCCATCATTTCAATGCATACTGAGGCATCTAGTTACATTCTTCCTGGATTATGCCACTGGATATTCATGATGGAAATTTACATCTGAATATTCAAACAGGACGCTCAAAAGAGGACAAATCCGGAATACCTCTTCTTTTTTTCTCTTTTTTTAACGACACGGATCAACGCTCGTACACAGACTCTTTGCTGCTTTAAAAAAAAATTCTTAGCTCATCTCTAGTAGGTCCATGTTTCGAGCAACCTCATCTTCAGAATTGTTCTACAGTGCCTGTGATGTTGTTCAAGAATACAACTCTAGAGAAACAACATGGACCTGTCACCATCCTCGGTAACATATAGAGACCATTCCCGTTACTGCCAGGACCTGCTGAGTAAACAACCACCATGTAGAAATAAGACTTTTATCCAGTCATCCAGACAGACAATGGGAGTTCCAGTTCAGAGTTAATATACCCCTCCCTCCCCCATCTTCTTTCACCTCCTTCAATTTCCTGGCCTTAACGCTCCCATTCAGTGGCGTATCTAGGGCTTGGGGCGACAAGGGGGTAAACAATAAAATTACGTCCCTGCTTAAACTCATCACTTCCAGAATACAAAAGTGTTATTACTGCCTTTGATTTGGAAAGTGTGGAACAACGTTAAAATGATTTTGCGCAACGAAAAATAAAATCCGAAGAAATACATACTTGTCAATGCAACGAGAGTTAGAATAAGAGTCGAATTGACAACATTTTAAAGACCGTAATTTATATACTACACATTGTGTTGGGGCACGAAATTACGAAATCCTTAATAAGCATAACTGACATCCTTATCATGCTTAAGGACTTTTTTTCCTGTTTTCTCTCTCTCTCTCTCTCTTTCTCTTTTCTTTCCACTGCGGCCGGGGGAACATGCCCCCTCTGCCCCACTGGTGCTGTGCATCTGTCTCTGCCAATGCCTGGATGAATCTTAACTCCTTGACTGATCAACCTGATTGGACGGGTTTGGGTACCAACACCTGCCCCGATCAAATACTAATGAACCTTGCGGTGCGGGCAGACGATATCATGTAAAATATACCACATTAAGAAGTGTGTCCATACAAAATTTTTGTCATTTACTCAGTTTATAAGAATAGTGTCCTGATAGGATCAGGTAGATCGGTCCGTATGGAATATGGTTATCCGACACAATGCACCGGTGACATTTTTTTCTCCGGGATTTATTTCAAGGGTTGCGATAGGATTATTTTAGGGTTAGGATTAGGGTTAAGGTTACGGCTAGGTATTAGTTAGGTCCAGGGTTGAAGTTAGGACCTAGGTTAGTGTTAGAAATTTACAGTTGAGTAAACTTGCCGCCAGATTATGTGTGTCGTAGAACCTCATGTACGTCTCCAAGTCTGTTAATCCGTGAATATTTTTTTTTATCTTCTTAGAATCAAGGGTCCCTTTATTGAAACACGAAGCATGAAACATGAATATCGCTGATAGAAAATCATTGGTCAGAATTGTTTTTCCCTGAGTTGGAAGGAAAGTACATAATTGGAAAGATGAATCCGCGTTTAACAGTTCGTGATCTAATCGGGTTTTTAAAGGATGATAAAACGCCTCTTCCCTCATAATAAACAATGGACCATTTTACTTTGTGATTTATTCATGGAAGAAATGTCTCTAGAGATGACTTTCTCCTTTGTTCCTAGTTTTACTGAATAAATGAGACTAAACGCGTCAGGAAAAAAAACAGAAGAAGAATAGTATGGATAAATCCTGTCACCAATGAGGTAGCATGCAGGGTTTCATAGATTTTTGCGCGAGTACTCTTGAACGTATGTGAGTCGTTACCATTCAGTGTTCAAATAAACGAAATGAGATATAGTATGTCATTATCATTTTTTTCTCGATCCACAAGAATTCAAGATGACAGAGGGGATTGCTCATTAGTGAAAATAAAGTTGACGAAGGGTAGAATTAATCCGAGACGACGTATTGTACCAAATACAATCTGAATATACAAGGTAAAATTTCTGTGTCAATTCTTCATCATCATCATCATCATCACCGTTATCATCATCATCATCATCATCATCACCATCATCATTCCATCATCAACATCATCATTAATATGCTTTTAATTTAGGATTTCAATTATTTATCCATTCTGCTTATTTAAACATGTTTTAGCTATTTCATAATATTTGTCTGGGGCTGCCATATTCTCAAGCAAATTGCTTATAATGGTAGTCCTTCTTCCGCAAATGACTTTATATTTGATGAATTACAATAATTTGACAATTTATCATTTCGTGTTTGTTTTTGAAAAATGATTGTTATATATACTTGATATTTATGATTTATTGTCAAAAAGTACTTTTGTATTTTATTTCATATATGTTACCGAAAAATGTTGTACTTATATGAATGCAGAAGAAAATAAATCAAATCAAAATCAAATCAAATATATATGACATCATGAAGATAATAAATAAGACAGAGGGGCTATGAAAACTCACATGAAAAAGTAATGCAAGATAATCATAAAGAGAAAGTTAGAAGAATACAACAACAATAAAACAATGAGGTAAAGAGAGAACAAGAGGGAAAGAACGAATTTGAGACAAAGATACATAAATATACATATATATATATATATATATATATATATATATATATATATATATATATATATATATATATATACATGGTTATATTACTTTTTGGTTTAATCATTTAGTCGTCATCAATTATCATAATTTTAATCAAGTCGAAGAATCATGCAAATCAGGGCAGTGGTTTGCTCAATAAACGATTTTAAAAAATCACCCAAAGTGGAACAATTTTTTTTTCCGAACTATGAGGTCCCGCTGTGAAAATTGCTCTCAATTTAATGTAACTGTGCACACCATTGATGCCGAGGTAGTCTGAGGTTTCCGCTTGATTTCGGAACAGCATGACGTCATCGTCATCGTCATTCAGTTCATCGACGATGAGCATGATGAGGCACTGGGCATGCTGGGTGAGTGACAGGGGAATGGGGAGATCAAGGAGGGGAATAAAGAGAGAGAGAGAGAGAGATTTTGTGAATGAGATTGATGAACATGATGAATATATGTGGGGAAAGAGAATTGATAAAAATAGAGATGAGGGCGAGAGGGAGACAAAGAAAGCGAGAGAGAGAGAGAGAGAGAGAATAGTAATCATTAATTTAACTGTTATATTGACTTAGTTACAATTATTTTATCTATTGCTATTATCATTAAACATACCATGATCATTTTTTTGAACTGCATTACATATAATAAAGGGAAAAAACTTATAAAGAGCCCCCGGCAGCAATTTGCATCCTTAAAGGGTGCAACTGAAAAAAGGGGAAACATATTATTTTGTCGTCACATATTTTTTTCGGGCTAGTGCTCCCCTCCCTCCCTCCACCCCCCCCCCCCCCCGGGCCAGAGAATCCTGGATCCACCACTGTACCAAGAGCAGTATTATTGTATCTGGAATCGTCTTTGAAACATGTCCCTGTTCAATGTTGATTATTTTCTGTACTGCTTTGTCTGGAATGTTCTCTTGATTTTCTTCCATTTCTTGCATTGTCCTGGACTAAAAACTCATTAATATCGAATTCAGGGGCTATGGGGTTATTAAAGGCTATCGGTAACATTCAGTAACAATCAGCGTTTTGATACGCATTTAGTTCAAAATACATTTGTGTTCCTAGCTTTGTTTTGTTGTTGTTGTTTGTGTGTGTGTGTGTGTGTGTGCGTGTGTGTGTGTGCGTGTGTGTGTGTGTTTGTTGTTGGGGTTTTTTTTTTTTCGCTGAAACACGCTTTCAAAAACTCACTCAGCATGCTCACCGTAAAACAGCATTTCAAAAAAGTTACTGTTTCAAAACGTTGATTCTTATTGAGCTTTAAACGCACCCTAAAATGATAACTGAATTAATGACTGTAGTATTCACGAAATAGGAATGTATAGATTACAAATACGGAGAGAAAAAGAGAGTGAGAAAGAGAGAGAGTGTGTGTGTGAGAATGAGAGAGTGAGAGGCAGTAGGAAGGGGGAATTGCAGAAATATATTCAGCAAAGGCAGCCAATAGTGTGAGTAATTTTGATGTCATTTAAAAATGAGTGAAAAACGAATGAGGAGAAAAAGAAGCAGTGGGAAGCAGAACAAGCCTATGAATGAAAGAGCGATGTGAGGCACTGAATGTGTACATGCACGGTCATACAGCGTTATTATTAGATCAAACGCCTCTTTTCTTGTTGCGATAATTACTCTGACAGTGCATAAAATTGGTCAATATCAAATTGAATCATTAAATTTTAACACAATTATATCTATTATTTCACATCAAGATTTGAACTCCGCAGGGAGCACGTAGGACACGTGGGACTAAATGTAAGATACAGCTGAATGGAGAACAGGGGGATGAGAGAGAAAGAGAAGGTAGGGGGCGTGAGAGAGAAGGGGATGGACTGACTCAGAGATATGAAAATACTTCAATAATAATAGCTAAAAATATAGAAAGAAAACTCACTTTTTACTCCCTGAAAAGAAAGTGATATCAATGAGAGAGAGAGAGAGAGAGAGAGAGAAAAAAAAAGAATAACATGCTATAGACATAATTATGGACATAGGTACATTATAAAAGACGATTACCTATTTGAAAGACGTTCTATATCATTTCAGTTTAATTTATTTATGTACATAGAGAAAAGGAAGATAAAGGTTTAAGAGATCTGGTTGATTTCTATGTTTCCTCCTTGTTTATTCTTTGCAACACAGAGATGTGATGTTTTAATTTTGGCACCAAGACAAACTTGTGAAGTTATGATACAAGAAGGAAACGTCATTGCACAATTTTTGCCTCATTCTCCCAATTTATCCACACAAAACACAATTCATTAATCGAGGGCAGTAATGTTTACTCTGCTAATCTAATAACAAATAATTTAATTTAGTAGATGTTAATTAGCTATGCATCAGTTGTTTCAAGGGCCCCCAAGCGCAGAAAAGGCGTACACTGATGTCAAGAGTAAAATTTACCCTGAGTATTCTGAAAAGCTTAATCAATTAAAAAAAAGAAGAAAGATATACAGTCTAAAGGCCATAAATGAAGTACGTTTAATATCATAGTGAAAAGCGTTGATGCCTGTGTATACAGGGTATGATGGGAAATAACCCGTTTCATCTTGGGTACATTCACCGATGCTTGCACAAGAGGGCAGTATTTTAGAAACAGACGATTTTTCATTGATTTCTTATTTCGTCAAACGTTTTTCCCATATTCATTTTTTATGTTTTGGTCATTTGGCGGGCCACACACTCTTAAAAATGCGTGGTCAAAAATAACCCCAAACGGGGTTACAAATGACCCTGCATGTGGGATCAACTATGCACAAACCCCGTGCGTGGTCACATCGACCCCGCCGTGCGGGGTCACCCAAAATGACCACGTAGCGTGGTTATATTTTTCGACCCATAACGTGGTCAAATTTGAACCACGTTGTGCGGTTATTTTGTGATAACCCCGTCGGACGGGGTTGATACTCCTGCCGGATGCGCGTGAACCATCCACGTTTCAAAGATAGAAAAAAAAAAATAAAAAGCTAATGTCAAGTGAGGTACCATATATCATAACAAATTTTGTATATTTTACCTACTATGGCCTATAACCTATCCTATCCTAACATATATCATATCATACCCCTACATACACCTACAATTCTACGTTAACCCTACTCCTATAATCTTACATCCTATACCTATTTCCTGAATGTTTGGTTGTGTTTAAAGGCGCTTCTCATTCAGTAAGAATATTTGCTTTTATCTACTTCATTATATAGGGACTGTAATGGAGTGCTTGCTAAAAATGTATAATATTATAATTTTCTAATTTAGATGTTTAGATCTTAAACCTCGGCATAATTACATTGTCACGATTAAATTAATGACTTTACCAATTATATTAGAGCTTGTAATTAAAGTCTGGAGATTTCAGGCTAAGCGAACGCATTCGTGTTCGTTAGATTTTCTTATGCCAAATATTTGGAAGCATCTTTTTTTTGTTATGGTAATGAACTACGCCCTGATCTTACTGTGCCCGGTACTGTAGAGTTTGGTGTGCATTACCAAAGACTTTTAATAGTATCAAGACAGATTACTCTCACCTACTTCCGTAGTACATTCGGCAGACGTAAATTGCTGTGTTAAAATAGACTCGGAAAAATACGTTCGCCATAGGTATAACGCGTGAAAAGATGTCTCATTTTTTCTTGATATTTCATATCTTACTCTATCTTTTTTAAGTCTGATTTTTGCATGAGAGAAAGGATGGATAGTTCAAAAAACATTTCTTGAACCTTTATTATCAATAAATGCCACTATGAATCCCCGGGATCATGCCTGCTTTTTGACATAATCATCTGCCATATGGTTAACACGTGAAAACATGGATTTTAAGAATGATTATAGTTCCTCTGGTATTTCCTTGAATTTCATGTAAATGTGGCTTACATGTAATTTGAGACTCTGAACAAGATTAATGATGGCTCAAAAAGTGGAAGGGACCCCACATAAATCCCCGGGAATATGCATGCTTTTGGCCTTCACACTCCCATAGGTAAACACGCAAAAACAGGGATTTTTGAATGATTATAATTCCCCCAGAATTAGATTAAAATTTTGAAAAATGTGACTTAAATAAAATTTAAAGCTCTGAAAATGTATGATTAAGTCTCAACTAGTCGAACAGACCCCGCATAAATCCCAGGGAATATGCATGCTTTTGACCCCCAAAAAGTCTCGCCTGCCATAGGTTTACACGCGAAAACAAGGAATTTTAGGATGATTATAATTCCCATAGTTTTTATTTGAAAATATAAAAACTGTGATTTACATGAAATTTAAAGCTCTGAAAATGTATAATTAAGGCTCAGTGAGTCCAGTAAACCCCACATAAATCCCCGGGAATATGCATGCTTTTGACCAAAACAGTCTCGCCTGCCATAGGTTTACACGCGAAAACAATGAATATTAGGATGATTATAATTCCCATAGTTTTTATTTGAAAATATAAAAACTGTGATTTACATGAAATTTAAAGCTCTGAAAATGTATAATTAAGGCTCAATGAGTCCAGTAAACCCCCCATAAATCCCCGGGAATATGCATGCTTTTGGCCTTCCAGCTCCCATAGGTTTACACATGAAAAGAGGGATTTTGATATGATTTTAATTCCCCTAGTATTTATTTGAAATTATGAAAAATGTAATTTACATGAAATTTAAAGCTCTGAAAGTGTATAATTAAGGCTCAATGAGTCCAGTCAATCCCCCATAAATCCCCGGGAATATGCATGCTTTTGGCCTTCCAGCTCTCATAGGTTAACACATGAAAAGAGGGATTTTGAAATGACTTTAATTCCCCTAGTATTTATTTGAAATTATGAAAAATGTAATTTACATGAAATTTAAAGCTCTGAAAGTGTATAATTAAGGCTCGATGAGTCATTTAAACCCCGCATAAATCCCCGGGAATATGCATACTTTTGACCAAAAAAAATAATTTGTCATATAACACGTGAAACCGTTTGTTGTTATTGATGACGTAATGTGGGTGTGTAGTATCGATCACGTGAGATCACGACATCCAATGAGATCGTGCGCTAGCAGACGACCATGTAGCAGACGTATGTCCGCCCGCCCAGCTAGGGCCCAGCCTAGCCGGTATTAGAAGAAACTCTCACTAAATTCCAGTTCACTATTATATTTCTAATGTACCAGAGGCAAAATTGAATGTATTAAATTCCTAAATTCATATAATCAATGTTCTACCACCGAATTACGCTTAGCCAAAATGACTGATGTGAGATCATGCAATCATGAAATAGCTGAGCTGAATAGCAACCGACAAGGTGTTAGCTCTAGCTAGGCTAGGTCTACCCCTCTGCGATCCCGATCGAGGTGGTGACGTTGCCGATAGAACTCCTTCAGTTTGCCAAAGGTGTTCTCCTCAAACTTCGCTCATCAAAGGTTTTTACTTGCTGATCGTCGTTTATTGGCTTCAGCCAACGAGACCGACAATGTAGTGGGAGGGGGCTTCTGAACCCTATTATGGATATGAGTCTGACACTGACAGTCCATGACAGGGGCGAATGCAGGATGTAGTAAAAAAAAAAAAAAAAAAAAAAAGGGGGGGGGGCACAAATGCAGGGCCGTCAACTTTTTGGAACTGCTAGAAGGGAGATTCGTATTTTTTTCTTCTCACCATTCCTCCAAAAGTTGCTCCGTGGGGGGGGGGGGGGGGGGGGGGGAGGAGGAGGAGAATTTTTCGCCAGTCCTCGAAAAGTTGCTCAGTTGGAGGGGGGGGGAGAGGGGTGAAAAGAATTTTTTTTTCTTCTCGCCGGCCCTCCAAAACAAAAAACAAAAAAAAAAGGGCCCGGGGGACAATGATGTATGACTTTCTTTAAAAAAGGGGAGGGGGCATGGGCCGGGATTGCGCCCCCCCCCTAAATCCGCCACTCGTCCATGCCCGGACTGTCACGTCAGTCTTGCGGGGTGGGCTTTTTTACAAGTTTTCTCGGAGGGTTAATAGACCATCATTGTTAGCCTCGTAGGCTCCCAAACTAATGGAGGTGCTCTATCCGGTTTTATTTACATTTTAGGCCAGAGTCCGTGTATACCTGTAGTGTAGTTCAAAAGAATGTAATTCCTATTCCAGGGGCGGATCCAGGATTTTGTAGAGGAGGGGGCACAGAGCCGAAAAGTACACAATTAAAGAGGCATTTTTTTTATTGTGTACTTAAGGTATGCCAGTTGGGTTCCAAAAAGGGGGCGCGGTCGATTCGTCCCCCCCCCCATGGATCAGCGCCTGCTATTCTGTCATGGATGTGAAGAATGGGATTGCATGGTGTTGGTGGTCGATCTCATTAAATCGAACCATTGAAGGGGGAGAAAAAAAACAAGAGATCATTATTTTGTCCTCATTTCTATTGGAGTCATTTTTATAGATCGGTTGTAAGAGAGAATAAGAGAATAAGAGATTATTAGAAAATGAAAGCCTGTGAGAGGGGGAGAAAGAAAGAGAGACAGACAGACAGACAGACAAAGGGGGCTGGGGCAAAAGGAATGGGATATTCCTACAAAGACAGAATAGGACTGGTAATAAATAAATTATATCATCAGCTGCTATTGTTGGTTCCTAGTTAATTCAATTCAAAATAGCCCTATACTGTTTTCTTCGCCTGTCGTCTCAAACTGCTACAGCAGAATGTTACAAATAACTTACTGTAAGTTATTTATATTGGTGGAGTGTCCAGGAATGCAGGGGAGGGGGGGGGGGCTCACACTAGACGAACAAAAAATCATCAGATGCTGTCTATTCTGAATTTTCAGACAAGCAAGGAAAAAAAAGTCACATTTTTCATGTTCCTTCTGTGCCGGGGGGGGGGAAGGGGGGGGGGTCACACAATTCCTTTCATTCGATGTGTAAATATAAGATATGTCAGATTTAGTTTTGGCTGGCACGTGCATTCCTGGATACGGCACCAATAAAAAAAAAAGAGAATCTTGGATAGGCCACTCTTAATTAATCTTTGTATTTACGGAATTGCTCGCACGCAATCTCATTTTAATAAAGCCTTTTCTGTCTTGATTTTAACATAAGGCCATAGATTTACATTATACGTCTATAATCCCTAAAATTTACATAAATCATGATATCAAATGAAATATTCTGATTTAGAAAAATAAAGATAGCATTTTATTTATTTATTTATTTTTATTTTATTTTTTTACTTTTCTCGACATTCCCGTCAGATATCGCAGTGTTTGCTCATATAGAGCTTAATATCAGGGAACATGCTTGGACCATCCCCCCCCCCCCCCAATCACATAAATATTAATGGAAATTTCACAGCAAATAACTTTAACAAAAATACAAACATCTCTCCTAGCTCCCCCTCCCAACTCTCTCCCTCTCCTCCATGGTGCAGTTAGAGTATGTTGATTCCTATCTGTTTTGGGACATAAGTTTATAGTTGAAGGGAAAATATCAAGATTATGCCCTTTACGGCTTTACCAAAAGCGATGTACAGCAAAAGAAGAAAAAATAAAGGAAATAAAAAATACAAACATCTTGATAAAGACTATAATCTTCCCTCTCGGCCGATCGACATCTACCACAATATATACGCGTGCTGTATTTCGGGACTGAGCACTCTTCGTATTTAAACTCTTTGGCATTACGTTCTGTTGATTTGTAGGGAGCGGTCATGTTATCTCCCAATTTGTTTTTCGCTTTATGGCATCGCCATGTTCATCTCGTTTCATTTCAGCAGCAATAAATGGAGAATTTGATCTGTTTTATTGTAACGACATGTGTATATGCTGCTTCGTTTGTCAGAAAGGAATTTTGGTGATTTTCAAGATGTTTTTTTTACCCACTTATTGTGGTAAGTTGTAAACTTTTCCTATCAGATGATTTATGAATCTATGTATGAAGAAATTTGGCATAAAATAAGTTGGAGAATAATACTAATGAAATTATAAAGAATTAGGAAGCTTTACATGTTATTGCTTGCTTGAAATAACTACTCTTTTCATAGGTTTGATTACATAATCATGTCACATGTTTTATGGTATGCTATTTCTCCATATACGGGACGGATACAGTTAGTTTTGTGTAATGGAATAAACTTAAAGATCACATAACTGTTTTCATTTCAAAACGCTGGATATATAGATTGTAAACATTTTATAGTGTGGTCAGTTTTGATAGAACCTTCATTATGCGAAACAAATTCGTAAATTTATTCATTGATTAAATCATTATACTAGAGGTGAAAATCCATGTTCATTATTTGTTGTAGGGTTTTTCGTGGTTCGTGCTTAGAGCAGAAAACGAGCCTTGTCTATGACTTGTAGAGCCGAGGGTACAGAGAAGAGCGACGAATGGAGCAGAAGCATCGGCGAATCTTCTTCCAATGTGACGTCACACATGAGTCATCGTAGCGGCTAGTAGGAGACGCAAGCCTCATCACTGTACGACATTCGTCGAGATCTTCAATGACATGGGCCCCAACGATTTGAATCAGCTAAAGACTTTATTCTTATTTTAAATGAATTTCATCTCAGATTATCTCTGAAATACCATGATTTCCTTTACAAGGATATAATGTGAAAGGCTATTCAGCATAAATCTCATTAAAGGTAATTTCTTTCTTGATTTTGTGATTCAAATCCATTCTCTACCTTAGTCATTTGTTGTGTAACAGTACCTAGGCAATTTCCTTTTACTCAATAGTATTTTGTCCTTTGGTATTGCATTGGGCTTGTGACATACATGTTTGAATATGTACTACATAATAATTAATATAAATACATTTTTCATCACATTTCAAAGTGCAATCATTGCGTAAAAACATAAAAATCAAGTGTCATTTATATATATAAATTTTGGTTGTTTACGGTCGCTCATGAATATTCATGAATACATCATGAATATTCATGACAATGGCCCAACGTTTAACCAAGTAGAAGTCTGACCTGGTTAGTGATTAACCAGTGAAATTCGTACACTTTGACCAACATATTGTTGAAAATAACCCATATGGTGTTGACCAATCGCACTGGTACATTTTTTGACCAATCCTTTTTTAGAGTGCATTAAAATGACCGGACATGCGTGGTCATCATTTTGACCACGCAAACCCTATTTTGCGTGGTCATTTTGACCACGCAAAAACTGGTCATTTTAATAAAGCGGGAGCATTATTGATCGAAAACAACCCCGAAACTTGGTCGAAAAAATTTGACCACGCAATATCCGACCACGCATTTTTAAGAGTGCAATATTGAGAGCTGTTGGTGGAGGGAAGTAAAGATACACAACAGGAGAGAGGTTTAGTGCTAATGTTAAAACAAGTTGAAAGAGCACTGCAAAATTAATAAAGTTCTTCAAGGTGTCTAACTCATACCTTTATAATCTGGGTCAATTTATGTTCCAACTGATTAATAATAAACTTCTGAATGCTCTTGCAGACTTGTTCATAACTGATAATATACTCCACAACTACCTAACAAGACATTTTAACTTTTTCCAACTTCCCCGCACGAGAACGCTCTTAGCTCACAAAACTTTCGTTTTTAAAGGTCCCAAATTTGGGGATCGTCTCGATCCAAACTTTAAGGAAATCGAGAGACTGCGCCTTTTAAAAAACAGAACTGAAAGCTCTTTTGTTCAACCCATATCATACAAATTAAAGCTGCTTGGGCGTCATGTATAGATGGCGCTTCACGAAAATCCCACAGGGCAGCACCATGACAGTTTAAAGGAGAATTAACCCATGCAGAATATAAATGTATTTATGTTCAAAGATGTAATATATTCTTCATCATTGGCCTGTATCACTTTAGAAATAAAATATCAGAAAAAGGTTTAAATCAAGACATTCTAGCACATCGTATCATCATGGGGGGTGCCATTTTCTTGATGATATGGAGATTTACATGAACCATTGGAAACCGTTCCGGTCAGGAAGATATTTTTAATCCTAGAGCTGAATTGCTTCTATACATAACAAAAAAATCCCCATATATGAAAGAAAATACATAACAGGTGTATACATATATTCTAAACTTTGAAATTTATAGATTTCTTTTTAAATTCTCTGGTTTGGCTAGATAGAAATCGATTTCTTGGGCTTGCCTGGCAGAGCAAAAGATAATTTATACAACGCGCATTCTGACTACTGAAGTCCATTATCTCAAGGCAGGTGAAAGCATAGTTTGTCACTATTGACGCTCGGGAAAGTTACCATCCATAAATTTGAATTAATTTGCTCCGTCGCGTACGTCATAGTATCAAGAAAACAGATTTCTATTTATTGAAATATTAATTTTCAAAGAAATATAAAAAACATTTTCATTTTTAGAATATATGTATATATCTGTTAAATATTTTACATCTCAAATGGGATTTTGTATCAGGAAGAAAGACAATTTTGCATTCGGATTAAAAATATCTTTATGTACACATCAAGAAAATGACAGCCCCCAGGTATCGCTAGCAGACGATAAATTTCGCTGACAAAATCTTGATTTATACCCATCTCGTATATTTTAACGCAAAACTAGCTACGACAACAAGAAGGGATAGATTACATCTTTGAATATAAGAACATTCATATCTTGAGGTTAATTCCCCTTTAAGAGTCTCGACGAAGTTTTTTCGGGAGGCTCGCTCACGATCGATGTGCGATACATTCAATTCATTCAAATTAACATTTATTTTCTTCCATTGATTTTGCAACATTCAACATTTGTTCAAATAGTACAATTTACATGCATATAAAGTAATATCAGTACAATCAAGAACAAGTTACATAGGGAAGGCGGCGCAGTCCCAATAAGCCAGATGCTTGTAGCGGGTACGCCTGAATACACAATACAATATAATTTAATACAGGAAAAGAGGAAAGGGACAGACAGAGAGAGGGAGAGACGAGGATAGGGAACTTGGAGTAAAGGGAAAGAAAGAGGACTGCAACATAGTAATAATCATCATAATGGAGTTGTATGACATGCATGGATAATACAGTGGCAAGATATACGGTGAGAGTAAAACATCGAAATATTCACAGGCATTATTACAAAAAAGATACTGGAAACAGGTTATGATAGTAATCGAGCATAATACATAAATAAACAAGCAGGGCATCATGAACTATAATCCGATATCATACACTTTTTTAGCTTCCATGAGAAGCTTAATAGAGACGTAGAATTTCTCATGGATGCAGGTAAATCGTTCCAAAGCTTAGGGCCGGTGAAACGGATATTATGTTGAAAAATAAGTTTACGGTGTTTGGGAATATAGATTTCATCGGTTAATCTTGTACCATACTTATGAATATCTGAAACACGTTGGAAAAGGCCACAGAACTGGGAAGGTAATTGTGAGTTTAGACATTTACATAACAAGGTACACTGTTGAAGTTTATTTTAGAATGCGAAGCAATTTGAGAGATTTATATAAAGGATCGCTACTGGAGCGTGGATGAGAACCTGATATGATACGTAAAATCTTGTTTTGCAGTGTACATAGCTTCTTAACATCAGTTCGATATGTATTTGCCCATACTACGTTACAATAAGATAGATACGGGAGAATTAAGGTGCAGTATAAAGTACGCAATATCTTTTGGGGTAGAATCATACTTAGGCGGTAAATAACACCAAAGTTTTTAGCTATTTTGTTTTCAAGTTCATGAACATGAACATGAACACACATAAAGTCCCTGTGCATGCGTATGAACTGCATACATACTTCTAGCGAGCTAGCTAGGCGCTACCGGCGCGGCCGGCCTGTATATAGAGTATAGATGCTGCGGTGTGCGGCCGGTCCATCGTTTGCATTGCAAAATCACTTTGAAATACATAATATATCACACATCACACATACAGGGTACATTACCAAAGTCAAAGAAAAACAGCAGCGGCCATGAAAAAAGTATCCTTAAATATCACATTTTTAGCGATACACTTGGCGTTCCCACTACGAAAAAGTGGAAAATTTTGAAAATATGCCTTTCTTAAGCGTGTTGAAAAAGGGATTGATTAACTCTGCCCAGGAATGAAAAAAAAAAAATCAATGTTCCAGCTAATGTTGTAATCATAATTGCAAACCTTTAGGTCAGACAGGAATCGCTTGAGTTTTATAAGCTGACAGGTCGTTTATATATCAAAACTCTCACGGTGCTATCACAAAATCCCATACAGTGAACGAATTCCTATTTCTTCACGGGCTGGAAACCCGCTCTGAAGCCGAGGGACTTGCGCTAGCGATCGATCGCGATACCTTTCGCCTATAAGCTAGCTTTTTTTTTTTTTTTTAGGATAGTTAACGGGTTCCATTTTCTCTCATACTTTCATATATCCTTAATTATATAATGTAGTTAGAAGATTGCACACAATTCACTGGCATTTGAGCTGATTTTTACAATTTTTGACAAAGTTAATCAATCCCTTTAAGGAAATAGGGTTTTGAAAAATCAGCTAAATTTCAAGAAATTTTCAATTTCAGATCGGGATTTTTCATGTGTCGCAAGCTCAAAAGTGTCCGATCGCTAGTTGCAGTCGTCGATATTCAGTGTGTGTGACACACCGGCGAAAGCTCCGTGCGAATGGCGATGTCAGTGTCAGATATCGCTACTTCGGTTTGCGGCCAGATCGCACGCGGGGAGCTCTGGCGTGGGACTCTGGCTCGGGCCGATGGGATTTTGCTCAGCTCGCGCACACACGATGCGCACGCGAACTCTCCATTGACTTTGTACATGGTGCCGCACACCGGTGCAGGTATGCCGCACACTGGCTCCAAAACAGGGAAAATAAAAAATTAATGGCAACTCTTTATTTTTTTCGGGACTATGTTTTTGTTCAAACAGTAACAATATGAACTTCCATTATTTGGGTCAAAAGTGAAAATAATTCTCGGATAAAGAGTTCTAAAATTGGATTTTGTCTTAAGTGGCTGCACACCAGAGCATCTACTCTAGGGGTCTAAATTGATTTTTTGGTCCCTCCAGTCGATGTATGAGTTGTGTAGATACACTCTACCTCTGTGATGTTATATGCCACTGTGGGCTGATGTCGCTTCATAGCCATTCCACCTTCCTCTTCGTCCATTTTCACTGGACTTTTATTGTTGATTTTTTTAGAAATCATTCGCTAAAGAACCAACGAGATCGCGTGCGGATATAAACAAACAATCGCTGAGCTGAGCTAAGCTGAGCTGAGTTCCCGGGGCTGGTAATTGTGTGTCAGTGTGTATAGCTATATAACGCATTGGCTGGGAGAAAGAATTCGTCGAAAACCTAGGCCAGGGCCGAACGTGGAAATTACGTTATTTACGTAAGTTCGGCAGATCGGGATAGCGACTTCGTCATCTGTTCGCGGATTCAATCTAGGCTGGTAAACTGTCATGGCGCTACCCAGTGGGATTTTCGCAAGCGTTGCGTGAAGCGCCATCTATATTATGACGCCCGAGCAACTTTAATATAAATCCCTTGTCCATCTTCAATGCACAATATAAAACGGCCAGGGGTGGGCGCTACAGGGGGGGGGGGCAGAGGAGGCGACCGCCCCCCCCTATGATTTTTAAAGTAGTGAAAAAAGAGAAAAAAAAGAAAAAAAGAAGAAAAGGAGGAAGAAAACGGAAGAAAATGGAAGAAAGAAGAAAGAGGAGTATTAAAAAGAGAGGTCTTAAACATATAACTCTATATTACCCCTGTTATTTAATGGAGAAAAAATATGACGTCATCTTTAGGTCGTCTTGCCCCTCCTATCAAAATACCCTGGCGCCGCCCCTGAAAACGGCCTTTGTTTTCTCATCACAGAATGCTGCATGGTTGCTGATCTCGATCTCCACTTCGCTTCTCTCATCTTCTCTCTCTCTCTTTCTCTCTCCCTCTCTCTCTCTATTTCTCTCTCTCTCTCTCTTTCTATTTCTCTTCCTCTCCCTCTCTTCAGTCATTTAGTCTTTTAATGTTCTCTTCTTTTCTTGTGCTGATTTTCATGATTTTTTTTTTCTTCTTCTCATCTTGATCTCACAATTTCTACTTTCCAACTCCTTTTCTTTGCTAAATGTTCACCCGCATTTGTATATACTGTATGCTTGTACTATAACTGCTGGCAAATATTTACTGTACTGAGCTGTTATTATATATGTATTACTCTTTGTATTATGTCATTTGATTTATATGCTTGTATTTTGCTTCTCATTGTTATACAATATGGAAACTGAACGTGGAAAAAAATGAATACAAATACAAAAATACCAAAGTGTGTCATTCCAGTGTAACCTCCCCCCCCCCCCCCCCCCCCCCCCCCCACTTCTTAAAGCTTTAATCAGAAATACTGTACTAAATAAATGGTTGCTAAAGTCGCCCCATAAAGAGAAGCGTATGTACCTTGGGAGACACAATTGATGTAGACCCGTTGCAAGTTATATTGCAAAGTATGTCGACCCCCTCCCCCCCCCCCCCCCCCCCTCCCCCCCCCCCCTCCCCCCCCCTCCCCCTCCTCCCCCCCCTCCTCCCCCCCCCCTCCCCCCCCCCCCCCCCCCCCCTAGCACTGATTGGGCCGAAACCAATCTCGGTCTCGAGTTTTTGGTGCCTCGGTCTTGGTGTTGACCCCATAACCTAATATGAAATTAACACAATCATAAGTTTTCCATCTGATCTTGGTGTCGTGACCCCCGGTCTCTACTACAACACTGCCCCTTGGTCGTCAAATATTTGATACTCCACTGACATCGTTAACAAGATCAAACCATACTCGGTGTGTGGATTGTGCATATATTTGAGAACGAACAGCTGAAAATCCAAATACTAATATTTCCTGTTAACAAACTGCAGAGCAACTTGTCTGGGTATTCCCAAAGTACATTCATGACGGTTGATTATTGTTTGTTCGTATTTCCCTAAGTATGACGATGACGATATTTATATTGTCTGGGTATTTTCTAAGCCACCCTCATGAAAATAGATGTATAATATGAAATTTCATTCTTTCTGTTCCTTACTATAACATTGATCGGCGTCACTGCAGGAAGATACATGGCTTGTTGTTAAACATAGTTCCAGGCAGATCTTGCTATGTTACTGCACTCTTGCGGAAGGAAATAATCATCGTAGAAAGGTAAACTGACAGTTGTTATTTATCCATTGCTGTTTGTAAAATAATACATGGTGGATGGAAATTAATAAATTTAGCTGATCACGTTGATACAACTGCAGTGACTGTCGTTATTTGCTCTATAAAAACCTATTTTTCATGAAGTGGATTTATGCAGTATGCAGTGTAAATTAACAGCTGAAATTCGATTAAGAAAATACTCAGTCTAATAGGTGAGAAGTATGCGCACAGTGAGCTAATTGATTTTTCGATGAACATGATGAAGGACGAACGATGTTTTGAAAGTCCTGATTTTACGATGCTATATTGATGGAAAATAAATATTATGAAGAGGGAATAAAAACCTTCCTTGTTTGCAGGGGCGGATCCAGGATTTCGTATAAGGGGGGGGGGGCACACAAATGCAGGATTGTCAACTTTGGGAAACTGCTTGGAGGGAGACCCATATTTTTGTGGTCTCTCGCCAGCCCTCCAAAAGTCGCTCAGTGGGGGGGGGGGGGGGGGGGTTATGGGGTCCAGTTCTCCTCCATAATTCTCTGACAAGCAAAAAAAAAAAAAAAAAAAAGGGGGGGCACAATCGCAAATAGGGGGGGCACATTGCATTGTTTTCCCTCAAAAGGGGGGGGGCACGGGCCGGGATTGCCCCCCCCCCCCCCTGAATCCGCCACTGCTTGTTTGTATAAATGTCTCGTCTGGTGATCCGAAATATGCTCTAGTCTTTATTTTGTAAAGCCCACCGCACACTATACGACCGGTCCGCGATCCGATTTCGTAAGAAATTGTCATAGCATTTGGTATAAACATTTGAACATGTAAAATATTTTAAATTAAGGTTCTAAATAGCCATGTAGATAGTTAAATCGAAAATACAGCCTACTGCGAGCTTTCTAGTCGGAGGAAAGGCCAAATCGGCTACGAGTCGTAGTGACGTCAGAGCAGTCCTACGATTGTCTCCGATTTTAAACTGATTTGGCCCTTATCCCGGTTTATAAGGCTGACTGTGAACCAAAGTCCAATGTTTAGAATTCATATCATTGTTCAGAAGCGGGATCAGGTAAATGTTATTTGTTAAAATGCCCATGTTTAATGCTATTGCGGTTTATTTCAAAAATCAGATGGCAGTGATCGTATAGGCCTAGTGTGCGGTAGGCTTAAAAGAGGTCAAGGCTGCGATTGCATTGGGAAGGCGGGGTGATTTTGGCCTTATTGTGTGCAACCCATTCGTAACATTTTATCTAAAAATTCGATTTTTGTTCCCCCCCCCCAATACTGTAGTAAATACATCAAGCCCGTCATGTCACGGTGTGTTACAGTCTTCACTATCTTAGTCCTGTTGCTCAACCTTTTTACCCTGTCTGTATCCAATAGAGGTATGTGTACACTAATATCACTAAACTCTTACTGTGCCAAGGGGTTTAGCTCTCTTCAAAATTTCACCAAAATGTGATCAATGCTTACTTTTGAAATGTCTGCACTTCATTAACCATCTACTGTTTCACTAGATATTGTGTACAAAACTTGTAGAAAATTTATTACCATTTCTTATGATACCAAACATTATTACTTTACCCAACTTTATACATAAAAATTATTGAAAATTACATTTGAGTTTCTTTTTTGTCCATTATTTTTCGGCTTCTCAATTGTTTACTATTGTTTAATATTGAAATAAGATAATATCTTTTCTTAAATCTGCAATTTTCTCTGAAAATTTCTACGGTAGTATATAATTATAATCATATTTTTACAATGCTTGATTTATGCTCAAAATTTTGATATACACTGACCACTATATACCTTTCCTGTGGTCGAGCAATTGGTGAATGAAAATGACAAGTCTATCTGTCACATATATGTGACATCAGCACTAAAAGAGTTAAATGATAATCAAATAAATCACGTTATAATGTGTATAAGGTCATGTGTATGAATGTTTGCGCGGGGGGGGGGGGGGGGGTGTTCGTGTGTGGTTGTTGATGTTAAGTGTTAAATGAGCGAACTTGAGTTTGAACTTTAACTTTAACTTTAACTTTAACATGTTTAAGGAAAATATTTTTGTTATAAAAAAAGTTTCCAAGTTCGCGCTGATGAATAATGCATTTTTTCTGTGTAGGTGAGTGCAAGACGTTGGCCCCTCCAATCAACGGATATCTAGGTTGTAGTGATACCTTCAATGAAGGGTCCGTGTGCCACTACCACTGTGACGAAGGCTATTATCTGGATAACGTCGCTGATGGTGTTGAGTGGACCAACATCACCTGCATCAGCCCTGAAAAAGGCTGGAAAGGTGACACACACCAGTGCATTGAAGAAAAGGGTAAGTTTCTTCAGTGGTAACGCATTGTTGTTATTGTTTTTGTTTTGTTTTGTTTTGTTTTGTTTTGTTTGTTTTTTTGGTTTTTTTTTTTTGTTTGTTTTTTTTGCTTTTGTTGTTGCTGGGTTGTTTTTAGGCTAATATATTGACCATTACAATCCTGGTACCCTACCCACCCCACAATGTCTAAGATATCGAAACAAATAAGTATAAGTTGGTGGAATGTAAATAGACTTGTTAAACGAATGAACGGATCAAGATAATGTAAACTGGATGACCCTTTGTTTTGTGAAAAAAATTGTTACAGATATTGTCTTTCTAAGTGAGACCCATTTATCATAAAATGAAAGTGTTTCATATGAATGATACAAATATTATGCAAACTGTTGGACAAAGGAACCAAGCAGAGTGAGAGGACAGTGATTTTGCTTGTCCTTTTAAGTTCATGTCTAAGTCGTGTTCAGTCTATCTTTCTCCTTACTGCATGTGGATGCTCTACTTCTTTTTTTTAAATTCTTCATATCTTCTTGACAGCGCCAAAATTTACTCTGTACTGTATTTTATTAAATCGTCAATTATTCAAGTTCAGATACTGATTTTAATTTCGTAATGGCAAGCTCACACGATAAGCAGCAGCTGCCCTTCCATCAACTAAGTGATGATGATTTGTTTGATTTACACAGACCCACTCATACTGGGGATGAGACTACTACTACTAGTACTCCTGCTAATTATTTGTTATGGATAGTATCAACTCTTCATTTGAGGAGCTGGAATTTGATTTTGATCCTGATGATCCTGCTCAACATAACGTTACTAAATATATAACTGTTGATCAGTTTTCTAATATTCTGAAAGAATTTCGTAATGATACATTTTCTTTGCTTCATTTAAATATCAAAAGTTTGAATAGGCACTTTGATGACCTACTTTCGCTTGTAGATAAGCCCTCGCAAAACCTAATCTCCCTAATTGGTCTAACAGAAACTTGGTTAAAATCTGATTCCAACCACCCATTTCTTATTGATAATTATGATTTTATCCACAAAGACAGGCAAGACAGACTAGGTGGTGGAGTTGCTTTGTATATTCTTAAAACTTTAAATTATACTGTTTTAGACAAGATCTCAGCATGCAATGAAATTATTGAATCTCTTTTTATTGAAATTATGATTCCTGGGAATAAAAATATTATTGTTGGCGTTATCTATCGATCCCCTAGCTCGAACGCACAAGAATTCTTAGTATATTTATCTAATTTATTACGAAACGTCAATTTTGACAATAAATTTTTTTTTTCTGATGGGTGATTTTAATACAGACTTACTGAAGCATGAACATTGCAGTGTTTCTCAAGAATTTCTTGAAATAATCATGTCTGCCTCTTGCTTGCCACTCATTTCAAAACTAACACGTGTTGTAAATACATCTGCTACTCTAATAGATAATATTTTTTCTAATGTTATTCCATATTCTGATCTTTATATTATTCTTTCGGAAATATCTGATCATTATCCTATAGGAACACACTATCCGGCTTCTCAATCGGTTAATGGTCCTAACCTTAGTAGACGTAAAGTAACTGAAGAAAATCTAGCTCGGCTCGCCTTGGAATCAACCTCGAAAATACCGATTGGTCTAGTGTTTATTCCAAAGATGAAGTTAATTGCTCATATGAAATGTTTTCCAATAAGATTATATTGAATAATCAATTGAACATTAACATGCCGACGCAAAAGATTAAAACTAATTACAAAAAACACCTAAACTCCTTTGGATTTCTAGGTCTATATTACACTCAATAAATCGGAAGAATAACCTCTATTACAAATATCAAATAAAAGGCACTGAACAATCTAAAAGTAAGTATACATCCTATAAAAACATTTTGACTAGGATTATTCGCTTAGAAAAGAGAAAATATTTTGAAAATAGTTTTTGGGATAGTTGAAGGCCCCAAAGATATTATAGCAAACATGTTTAATACTTACTTTTCTTTAATAGGTGTCAATCTTGCTAAAAATATTATCCATCAAACAAAAACTTGAGGGATTTTACCATTATCGATAGAACCTGTAGTGAATATATGTGGCTGAAGCTTAGTCATACTTTCTTTGGTTTCAAAAATGATATCTACATATGTCTCGTATACATACCACCAGCCAATTCATCATACACATTGAGAACAGGAATAGATAAAGAGATATTCGAAAATCTAGAAAAAAAATATTGAAATATGGAGTGTAAAAGGAGAGGTCATTATCATGGGAGTCCTCAATGCCCACATCAATAGAGATGATTGTGACTACATCAGACCGGATTCAAATGATCAGTCCGTAAACTCCCTACCTAATGCCTATGTCGCAGACACAACCCCCCAACGTAAAAACCTGTCAATACAGCAAGCCACTAATAACTACGGAAAGCAAATATATGCATAACTGCTCAACTCCGGATATTAAACGGAAGAACATTAGGCGATACAATGGGTAGAGCGACATTCTATAATACGAGAGGTGTCTCAATAGATGATTAATGTATATGTAGCGTCTCATTTCTCAATAAAAATAAAGTTATAGCATTTGAAGTTGGGGAATTCTACTCTCTGTTATCCGATCATTGCCAAATAACATTAACCCTTCATTCACTTGTATTCACCCATGATGACATGGTGCTACATTCTATACAATCGTGCAAATGGGACCGAACGATTGAAGATCAGTTTATTACAAAATTAAACAAAGAAAATTTTGAAAAATAAGATTGGATATTTCAGATAATTCAACCCATGACATAAATCCAGAAAACAAATTTATAAAGTCAAACGAAATAGTTAATAATTTTACTCAAACATTAAAAATGGCAGCTGGGGTTTCTGTTGGCCAAAATAAGAGAGCTAATTTTAAGAAAGAAGACAAACCATGGTTTAATTCGATTTGTAAATCCAAACTACGACTAATAAGGAAGCTATGCAGAGATTTAAGAAAAAACACCATGGAATACAGCATTACGGCTAAAAGTTCTGTACAAACAAAAACTCCTTAAAAGAATAACACGTAAAAATCACAGAGCTCACAAAAAAAACGTATATTTGATAAATTACTCTCTCAAGACAACAGCGACCCCTCATCCTTTTGGAGACTTGTCGACAGAATAAAAGAAAAGCACCGAGATGATACTTCTACAAATATAACAGCGAAAGAATGACACGATCATTTTAAAAAGCTTATGAACAGAGATTATAAAGTTAACTTTGATACTGAAAAAGACTCACAACAAGTAAATTGTGATATACGAAAACTATCACAGACAGAGAGGTCTTAGATGCTATTAAAACTTAAAAGAAGGAAATCAGGTGGTATTGATAACTTATTAAATGAAATTATTATATCCTCAGGGAACATTCACGTTAGAACTTATGTAGACATATTTAATGCTATTTCAAAAACGGGAATTTACCCAGATATTTGGAGGGATAACCTCATAAAACCAGTATTCAAAGGAGGATGCAGTAACGACCCCTCTAATTATAGAGGAATAGCCCTCACAAGCTCCCTTGCAAAACTATTCTCAAGAATACTTTACAATAGACTTCAAACATATCTCGAAGAAAACAATATAATATCCTCTAAGCAGATAGGTTTTAGAAAAGGTTGCAGAACTAGTGACCACATATTTACCTTAAAGACATTAGTAGATAAAATGTTTAAAAATAAGAAATATTTATACGTGTGCTTTGTGGATTTCCGCAAAGCGTTCGATCTTGTGAACAGAAAAGCTTTATTCTTCATTAAATTAAAAAATTACAATATAACCGGTCTACGACGTAATTGAAAATATGTATAAAGATGTACGATTCTCTATCAAACTCTAAAACGAAATTACCCCTTCTTTCCCCACTTCGGTAGGAGTAAAACAAGGGTGTGTACTAAGCCCGACCCTTTTCTCTCTGTATGTGAACGATATTGTAGATTCATTCGAAGATGATTGCCATCCGATGGCATTAGGTTCAGGAGAAAAAATTTCATGTCTTATGAGCTGATGATCTTGTTATCGTATCTGGAAAAGAGTGTGGGCTTCAAAAAGCACTGAACCATTTAAATGAATATTGTGAAAAGTGGAATTCTCCCTATCGCATATAGCCGATATCAGCTCCCGATGCCGAGATCGGGGACAACGATGTTGGCACATATATTTCCGGTTCCAGTCTATAGCTATAGTGAGCATACACTGATATTTCCTTGCTTTTTTCGTGCGTGATTGTTCTGCTGAAAACACGTTTTGCATCTTCGGCTCAACATCCCACATTGGGTGGCTTCACAGAAGAATCCCACTTAAATATCAACTGTATAAAAACACGATTATTTGCTAGATTCAGGAACAAAAGGGAGTTTTTGCTAGGCTGACCACGTCTTCTAACACATTGTCAATGACGCTCCGGCCGGACCCGGAAGCTCAGTTGCCAGCAATCACATGCCTAAAAATTAGAGCGCCGCATGCGTTCGGATTCGGAGAGCTATCTGCGAATTTAGATATTAACACTGAAAAGACAAAGATAATGATTTTCAACAAGGCAGGAAGAATGATGAAGAGAAAGGTATTTTTATTTGATAAAACCAAGATAGAAATAACTAACAAATACAAATATTTAGGTATAATCTTTAAACCATCGGGCACATTTACACACGCAATCAAACATCTAATCAACAGTCAGGGAGATAGCTGAATCTTCGGGACGATTGTAGTACAGCGTTTTGAGGTACACTGAAGCACAAGAGGTTGTTATGTACTGAAGCGAAGCGAACTGGTCACAGAAAACCGTTATAAATGTTCTTATTCCAGTCATTACGAGAATAATTCACCGAAGCGAGCGAGAGAGAGGGAGAAAGAGAGAGAGAGAGAGAGAAAGACACACACATGTACGTATACACAGAGTTCCGCATCGAGCGGGATGACGGAGGCCCGCATCCAATAACATTACACCAAGGAGTTCTGATAACTCCTTGATTACACGCAGATACACACACGCACACACGCGAGTGTGTGTATGGTGTACATACAGTCTATGCATAGGGCATTATACCCTGATAGCAGACTGACGTCTTAAGGACGTCTTAAAGACGAAAAGCTATACGTCTTAATGATGTCAGGTAAAGACGTCAAAAAGTCATCAGTTTGCACCCACGTTTGACGTCTTAAAGACATCGTATTTTGATATCATTATTACGTCTTATTGATAAAAAAAGACGTCCATATGACGTCGTTTGGACGTGTTATTTTTACCCGACAAACGTCACATGGATGTCTTTATGACGTCTCATAGACGTGTTTATTATCAAAATAAGACGTCATTTGGATGTCTTCAGGATGTCTCTGAGACATGTTTATTATCAAAATAAGACGTCATTTAGATGTCTTCAGGATGTCTTTTAGACGTGTTTATTATCAAAATAAGACGTCATTTAGATGTCTTCAGGATATCTCTGAGACGTGTTTATTATCAAAATAAGACGTCATTTGGATGTCTTCAGGATATCTGCAAGACATGTTTATTATCAAAATAAGACGTCATTTTGATGTCTTCAGGATATCTCTAAGACATGTTTATTATCAAAATAAGACGTCATTTTGATGTCTTCAGGATATCTCTAAGACATGCTTATTATCAAAATAAGACGTCATTTGGATGTCTTCAGGATATCTCTAAGACATGTTTCTTATCAAAATAAGATGTCATTGGGATGTTTTCAGGATATCTCTGAGACGTGTTTATTATCAAAATAAGACGTCATTTGGATGTCTTCAGGATATATCTAAGACATGTTTATTATCAAAATAAGACGTCATTTAGATGTCTTCAGGATGTCTCTTAGACATGTTTATTATCAAAATAAGACGTCATTTTGATGTCTTAAGGATTTTTATTAGACGTGTTTACCAAAATAAGATGTCATTTGGATGTCTTCAGGACATCTCTGAGACGTGTTTATTATCAAAATAAGACGTCATTTGGATGTCTTCAGGATGTCTCTTAGACGTGTTTATCAAAACAAGACGTCTTCTGGATGTCTTCAGGATGTCTCCGAGACGTATTTATTACACAAAATAAGACGTAATTTGGATGCCTTCAGGATATCTCTTAGACATGCTTATTATAAAAATAAGACATCATTTAGCATCCTTTGCATGTGTAGTACCTAAATAAGACGTCATTTGGACGTCTTTACGATGTCCTTTAGACAGGTTAATCCTTAAGTCGTCATATCCTTGATCATATTTGGTAATGCCTCTGGCACTTACATGATGTGAGCAGAGGAATAAAAAAGTGTCTTTTGTACATCCTGAAGACATGGTAACAACAAAGAAGACATCAGAGATACCAAATCATAGACGTTTGATGATTCGAGACTTGTTAGCGGATTCAGAAGACAGTAGATGTGTTTTTTTTTCTTGCATTGTCATTTCCGACTTCTTCGTGCAAGCACACTGAACAGATGCTGAGGAACCATACACTCAAGGCCCGGATCCAATGGGAGGTGAAGGCATTACTCCCCACACAGGCAACATCTGTCTTTCCCATTTCCTGGATCCCGGCCTGCAATCAAACAATAACACAGAGTATACGAATTACATGCAAGAGCAACATCAAGCTGGCATTAGTTTTATACTTCAACCTTTAATAAGTATACATAATAAATATGAAAACAAATACCCATGTTGGCAGCATGCACATATTAAATATACATGTATCAAGAAATACAAGAAGTTGCTTCGATAATTCCTACAGTAAAACGAAGCTTTGCTGGTAACCTTAATGTATTACGGTTACAATATATGTACGTGGTGAACATCTAATAAAATTTTCCTTTTTTTTTAAATAAAAAAACCCCCATGATTTGTCCATACACGTACATCTTATATTTTGCATCCTTTCAAAGCAAAAAGATATATGAAAACAAAAATAGTAACTTAAATTCACGTAAGTGAATCTCCCCGTTGATAAAGCAAAATCAAAATTAACCCATATTCCTTTCCAGCCCTAATCATGTTACGGAACTTAGCTCGTGTGACGGACCATATCATGTGATTCAACACACGTACATGAGCTTTTCCTAAGTTCCTTTCAGTTCATTTACGCTTGCCATTAAGTTTGTTTCTTATATTTTGTTGTAGATCCTTGAAAAAGGCTTATTTAGCCGAAAGCTCGGAGAAGAATATGTGGTATATACAGCTACGTCGGGTCTTGTGCATCTTTCATTATTTGTACTCACAATCTCACAAGACGGCCTTGATCATGCTAATGAGTTTGGCACACGTTTCATTTCTAAAAGCGAGACAGATGGATAGATGGACGGATAACTCCAAACTCCAACTCCAAAACATATTGCCTATGGCCCCAGCAAAAAGGTGGGTGCCTGTTTTGGCATAAAAAACAAAACCAGTGTGTGGTCTCATATTTCTGTTATGGATATGATTTTCCCATGCGACCTTTAGGACAATTCTTTGCATTTGCAATTTTGTTCTGTATTTGAACCCCACAATTGACCTGAACTGAAGATAGAGCAAAATCAATCTCACGGTCATGTCCTCAGCTCAGGCTAGAAAAGGAACTTGTGTTTCTGATCACAAGGAACGGGTATTGCATAACATCTCAATTTGGAGAGATTTTTGGCACATCATTTTTGGATAGTGCTTAGAGATAAATACATGTTTATGTACATAAAAATATCATGAGCTTCCAATATAAAAGGATAATTTAAAAAAAAAATCCTTTCTCCCCGAATTTTTGTTTCTATTTACAACACTGATCAAATGACACAACTTGTAACATACAAAATCAATTTCTACTCATACTTGATACATTTCAAATAAATATTACTACATGACTACTACTACTGTTAAAATTAGATACAAGTAAATAAAAGTATAAACAAGTGATTAAAAAAGAAAACATCCCAGGAACTGTTTCACAAAGAGTAAAGCTGGACTTGAGTCATATTTAAATGACAATGCGCAATTATGATTTCCAGTTCAAAATCTCTTTGACTGACTATCCAATATACATGAAGCATACATCTTCTGACTCTTTTCTGAGCTTGATCTGACTAAAGCAGTGATACCAACAAAAAAAACCAAAAAAAAAAAGGCAAATTCAACTCTTGAAGCTATCCCCAGAATGGCTAAGATAGGGTATACAACTGTATTATAGGCAAGATATTCACTTTTGAGGTATGAAATTCATCAGCTGCAACAGTGTGTGCTATCAGTTATTAAATAACACCAAAAATACAAGTTTATAACAGTATATGACAACATGTATGCAAAACACAATATCAACAGTAAATGTCGAAGATTCCCCCTCTAAAAGTGGGGGGGGGGGGTACAATGAAAGACAAAAATATATCTGGCAGCATTAATCATAAAAATACATGTATGTCAGCCTTTATTTTGTTGTATTTTGGGCTATGATATATTTTTCAGCTACAAAGGGAACAGTTATTATCTTATGTATATCATACATATTTGATTCAGTATAACTAATTAGCTTTGCACAAAAAGAATTATGAGTTGTTTAAAACTGAAAAGAAAGCCATAAAGATCAACAGTGAGTGCAAAATTTTTCCATCAAAACAATCAGAAATGTTAGGAATGGAATATAATCGTAATCAAAAGTATAGTGCTGTTGTATTGATTTCACAAGACAAGGCTAATCTATACAGGTTGAGTGCTGCATAACATTTGCACCTTCCTGATTTTGCTAAAGGTCAATGATAATTGATAATTTTTTTTCTGTAAGAAAGTAACACAAAGTTATTGCTATTGATCACTAGTTTGTGTTGATTATACATGCTGCTTTGTCTATTCTGGGGTGACTATCCACCACAGTATAGTAACAATAGAAGTGTGTTTAACATGGGAAGATATTGGTGGATGCACAGCTATATCATGAATACAACATTGTCAACCACTGTTTTGTCGACAGGTGATGAAGTCAGCTACATGTAGCTATTTGACTGATATTTTGACCACCAAATTTCTACTCAACAACAACAATAGTATGTTAAAAAATAGACCTCCACTTGCATGTTCTTCTTTCCATCTAAAAAAAAAACAACTAAATATTGATGGGCGCAGTACAGATGCTAGATAACCTTGTACCATAGTTTCAAAGGAAATCTGGAGTAAAATCTGTGTTTGCTGGTGCAGTGAACACCTTTTTGTACAGTATACGAATCTAGGTCAATTTGAAAGTATATCGAGTGTCAGCAAAATGCTTTACTCCCTGACATAGATCATTGTGTATGGCTGTGATGGTACCTTACACACTTGACCATGGACAAAGTTTTCTTGGGTCAGCCCAGAAACATGCAAACACCACTGATTGACTGCCTTTAACTGTGCCCCTAAAAGTTGCAATCAATATTTGTATATCATGCTCATAAAATGAATATTCTATAGCAAATACATGTATCACATATACATTGACATACAGTTTGATACGGTGCAAACAGTTTAAATAAAAGTATAGCTATAAATACAAATGAGCTGCAGAAAAATGAGATACATATCACTAATAAATTGGCAAAGACTTCCAACAAAGAAAGTTTTGGGAATGGAAGCACCATTGTAAAACTTCATAATTGCAATAGAATTGGCTTGGTTCAAATGAAAATATCTTTGGCAGCAACAGAAAATTAAGAATATATGTTGTCATTTTCCCTAACTTTTTGTTGAATATTTGTTTACTTATTGAGGTAAAAAAATTACGTTGAAAGTTTTAGTGTAATGTCAAGACTTATACTGGAAAGTCATTTTCACCATCCTCACCAATGCTACAGGCACTTCATTCACAAAGGAATATTGTAAAATAGCAAAACCCTTATTACACACGCAGCACCTGGACTGTACTAGAATATTTTACAGAGGGGTTTATAGCACAACCATCAACGTCAATCATATAGCCTTCAACATCATTGTATACTGTTGCTCATAATGTTGGAATAATTCTTTTATTTTTTTTTACCTCAGAGTGCTCTATCAATCGATTGTTACAGTATCATTTATTCATTTTTCCAGCTTTAAGTACTCGACTGGGTACGTCCATGATTCAGATGTACAGAAATAGCCCAATAACTAAGAAGTCCCTGGTTTGAAACAGAGTTGATGACATCTAAGAAGTACCGTTTTGTAAGGAATTAAGAGTAATTACCAATGCAGAGTAATTATAGTGCCATGGTTGCTTTATACGCATACATGTAATAATACATGCTTTAGGATTCATGCGAGACAATACTTATTCAGTTTAGTTTATTGAAATCTGAGGATGTGTACATTCATTTATTGTGAACCCTTCATAATAATTTCATAAATAGATGTACATGTACACATGCCAACAATTTCATTCCAACTTAATGAACAGCAGTGCAATAACACATTAAAAATAAAAGATAACATCATGTGACAATTCCGGTAAAAAAAAAAAAGTACATGAACAGAAAAAAGAAAAGTAAAAAATGAATTAATAAATAAATAACGCCTTCGGCACACACCTTCAGTGGGTGGAGGCATAAAAAAAAGAAAACATATACATAACTAGAGCACTCGGCTGTCCTGATCAATTGGATTCAGCTTCAGCTTCCTCAACAATCATCTCTTCAGGTGATCCTGGTGCTGGTTGCAAATTCCTGGGTCCCGGGAGTGGCTTTGGTAAGCGCTGATATGCATATCTTAAATATCGCTTCATAGCCTCTTCTACATCCTTTAATTTTGTGTAGTGTAATCCAGGATTACTTCGTACAGCATCTGTTGAAAAAATAGATAACTTCAAACTCTAGTCACACTAGAGACAGGATCAGCAAGAATGCTGTTGGAATGAAATTCTGTGGTAATTCTTGTATATTTGAAGTGCATTCATAATAGTGCAACTGCATTCTGAGAACATTTGATCTTAAGGCCGATTATGAGGGCGGCTGAAAAGTTTTGCTTATATACAAAACTTTTGAAGTGCATTCAGAGTACAGAAATACTGAATGGCATTCAAAGTGTATTCTAACTAGTGCTGTCGTCGACAGGCCTTTTGTCGATACGTTTGTCGACAAACACTGTTTTCTGACGGAAAACGACATGTCGACAGAGATTCGATAAAGTCGACAAAATCAGAGTAGTTAAATCATCCCACCTCCCTGGTTTTTCTAATCGGCACCAATCTATTCATTTGCATTTTAAAATCATTCTTAAACACCTGACATAAATACCATTTGCATATTAGATAAAGAAGTAAAAATTAATGTTTTTTTCTAATTGCCGCAGATTCGTTTGCCTTCAAAATTATTCTTGAACTTCCGATGTAAATATAATATTCGTAAGATAAAGAAGTGAAAAATTATGTTCTTTTAATCACCACCGATTCATTGGCGCTTCAAAATTATCCTTGAACGTCCGACATAAAATCTTCCTAAAATAAAGAAGTGAAAATTTATGTTTTTCTAATCGCTGCCAATTTGTTTGCGTTTCAAAACTGCAAGTTGGAATGTTGAATTCGATTATGTCAATCTCGTAGGGGGATTGGCGATCGGAAATACAATCCCGATCAGACATAATCAGATCGGTATCTGCGTCCGATCCGATGATCGGTTACAGCCTTATTGCAATGTATGACTCAAATTCCTCAAAATATTACCGACCATCACTCTGTCGACAATCTGTCGTTGTTGGCTAGAATTTAATATGACATGTCGACAGATTTTTTTTCTCAACGACAGCACTAATTCTAACTGCAACCCGACTACATTTTAACTGTTTGTACAGCATTCCAACAGTATTCCCAACATATATATACATATATGTATATAATAATAATAATAATAATAATTAAACATTCTTATATAGCGCATAACACATAAGCATAATTGCATGTCTCTATGCACTTAGTAAGGAAGAGAGAAAAAGAAATGAAAAGATGCACTGGGTTCATAATTATAATTTATCAAATCTCGTAAGACTGGGATTATTGATTCATGTTTCTTCGTACGTGTAGCAAGTCGGGCTGCAGAATTTTGAAGGAGTTGTAGTCTTTGAATTTGAGAAGAAGGGAGACCAGAAAGCAAACTATTACAGAAATCAAAGTGGCACATAACAAAAGCATGGATTAATCGTTCAGTGGTTGATCAGTGTTGTAATCCAAATGAAGTTGAGCGAAATCCAATGAAGCTTATTATGTGCCAAATGATTCTGGTAGATAATGAGTAATTGATCAGTAATTACTTTATAAGCAAGGATTTCTCTAATTAGACGGGTCTTTTCTCCGAGGTATAATTGATTATGACCAATTCACGAGCCTACAATTTTCACCATGCTGGATTTGCAATTAGATTTCGTTATTTCAAAACGTTTGGCATGTTTAATCTATGTCTGAACCTACTGTGATTACTGGAGTTTGGCTTTAAAATTACGGTCAGTTGCTGTTGTAAAGTCAGTCGGTATCAAGAAGTCATGGGGTCAACAGTTAAGGGATTCTTACAATTTCAATTTCTTCCCAAATGTTGCCCGAAGTTTGAAAAACTAGATAAATCCTTGACCATGCGAAGTCAAGTTAATGCATTCATCCTTGCCAGATCAGAAATATATCACTTTTAATTATGAGAAAAATATTCGGATAAATTTAGAGTATGAAAACAAACAATTTTCACAAACACAAAGACATCTGTGATCTTAAACAGAGAAATCCGTCTGTTTGGAGGAGAAATAACATTTTCTGACTTTTAAGATTCTTGTCCTATGCAGACGGAGGTCTCCCACAGGCACCGTACGAGGGGTGGCTTGCACGATGCTTAATCACTATCCCTATGGGAGAATTGGGTGAGGTGCCTCATCCGATATGATTACGGCTGAACTAAAGTCAGGAATTGCAAAATAACAGCCTAAATACTGAAAATGATATCTTATAAAAACAGCTGGGTTACCAGCTTTGTGAAATTTCCAAGATTTGGGTAAAATTTTCAAGTAAAACATGGCAGTGTATGGCTCGCTGATATACTTCCTCAGCAAATGCAAGTGCAAGCCATGTACATGCAAGCACTGTACATGTCGGTGCACACATTCTAGCGCTTGCACTCACCGAGGAAGCAAACTGATGAGCCATCCACTACATGTACCTTGTATTTACATAAAAATTTCAACCAAATGTCAGAAATTTGAAAAAAGCTGGTATGCCCACTGTATTGAATACATCATTTTCAGTATTTAGGCTGCTATTTTCTAATTTCTGACTTTGGCTTAGTTGTAATCGTGTCGGGTGAGGCACCTCACCCGATTCTCTCATAAGGACAGTGGTTAAGCATCATGCGAGGCACCCCCATTCGGTCTATGTAGGGCTTTGTCTCATGAAGGTCCCAACAGGGAATCTACCATCCAATTTCTGATTCGAATTGGCAAACCGTTGCACAGTTATACAAATTTTACAAGTGCTCCAGACTGATTCCTAATTACCCTACACGTAATTTGTAGAGATTCCCCTGACTCAGGAATAGTTTTTAAAATGCAACTGCTTTTTAAATTTATATTTTATCCAAATAAAATGCTTTATATTTACCAAATATTACACCAATCACTCCTTTCAGCATGCAGAATTTGACCTTGTCACCTCGCTGACCTTTCCAGTTGTACTTGTTGGCAAGCCTGATTTCCATCAAGGTCTGCAGCTGTCGATTCACAGCTTCCACCACTTTTCCTCCTCCTACTTTACTCATCATGGACATCTGGAGTATGCAATAAAATCTGTGCTATTACTTGCCTTTTCATGCATCACCTTCATAATTTAGATGCACAAGCAATCAAGTATATGAACTGATCAGTTTTAGAAAATCCTCAATGGCATTACTCTTGTTTATCATTCCTGAAAAACATCACAGCAAGGGGTGAATTTCCAAATACTGTTCCCAAATGGCACACAAATATCTATGAAAAAAAAAAAAAAATTGGAGGAAAACATTTTTTGCTGAGCCTGAAAACTGCTTGCTTTAGAATATATCATTCTAATGTATTTTTTTTTAATTGATATAGAAATTATAAATACATTATTGTTGCCATCAATATGGTTAAAGAATATGTTCCGAGTTTAACATGGAAAAATATTCTAGCACTTGTCTTCCTGCACTTCAAAAAAAAAAATCTTTAAATTGCTATATAATCAATCATTTATGGAATTAAGTAATTTTTTATTTCTTCTTTTGTTAACTTTAAGGGTAACAAGCAGCATACTTGAATTATGCTTGCCAATGGCATAATCGAATTGTATTAAACTAAGACTTAGAATAAAATAAATCTTCACTTCTACTTTTAACAACTACACGTAACATGAACAGGAGGTCAAGTTTCTTTCACTACTTCAATTCAACATTAACACATTTTTTGCTTACAAAATACTTTCTCTTTGACGCATCCTTCAAAGCATCATTTAGTGCGGTCATCTCCTCCACATGATTAAGAGGCAGAGAGGGCATGTCGTTTGGCTCGACCTCCTCCTCCTCTCTCCCTTGCGTGATGATATGGAGAACATGTCGAAGAAGCTTTGAATTTGCTTTCACTTCTTCCTTCAACGCCTCAACCTTAATACACAGGCACTTGAGTTCTGAAAATAAAATCCATTAAAATTTCTGTAATTCATAGGGTTTCTATTATTCGTTAAACTTCTATCCTCCTTCATGTCAGTTTTTATGTTGTATCAATTTTTATGTATTTCTTTTTCAAGTCTTTGGCTCCCATTAGTAAGACAGTGGATGTACATGTACAACTACTGGGAACCTCAATGGAGCATACTGCATACAGAATTTTTTGTCAGTTTATCAAAAGTGATTGATGGAGCCTCCCTCCTCCATCATCCCCAGGTGGAATTAAGGTTTAGGGGTAGTGTATCATTTTTGCAGAGTTCAACTGTAACTGCAAGTTTTATTAAACAACATTTAATTTGGGATTCTCTGTAATGTTTTGAGGAGAAAACTTCTGTGAAATGATGCAATAAGCAATGCTTCAGTGCCAAAAAAAAACAACAAAAAAAACAACATATTGTACAATAAGTTGTTGATATTTCACTCTTGGCATATTCTTAGTTTACTAGAAATGTGACTCACCGGCTCAATACCACGAATAATTCGGAAATTTAGGTTTCTTGTTTTTTTACAGCACCTAAAAGAAGGGATTCTAAGCTTTAAATGATATATAGCTTGCCTAAAAAGAACAGTCTGAATGCTTATAAATTACCCTTTGAAATACGCAAGTCTTTCAAGGTCATGTACAAAACAACGGAGAAAATGGGTTATAAAGAGAAGGGACATAACCGCTGAGCTGTGTCACTATCGTCTGGCGGTACAATGCATTGACTCCAAACTCTCTTACAATATGTATGACGGATTAAAAGTTTTCAATCAAACTTGACCTGTTGACACAAGTTTTGTATATATATCGATTTCAGTGCATGGTTAGCTTGAACCTGTTACATAACATGGTTTTAATAATCCTCAGTTGTTTTCTACTGTGATAAAAATCAAACTTCACCTTTTCCATGAATAAGTGAATTCAGAAGAGATCAAGAAAATTGGCCTATTATACTGACGACATCGTATGTCTATTGTTTGTCATTGTTGACCGTGTGCCAGTGAATATAATTTTAGAGGAGATCTGAAATGGGTTGTCTTCTCATTTAAAAATTGTTGGTGATATCATGATAAATCTTGTAGACTCTATATCAAGCAGTAAGATAAAGAGAGATCAACCGCAGGCTGATACGTAAACAAGGAAAGGAAGATGATATTGAGAAGTGGCAAATCATATTATACTAAAATTATTATGTTTGGCGATTTTCAGATTTCGTACTTCGTACTCGAGTCGTAGGCCGTAGCCGTACATCGGTAGGGTCTTACTCTACTTTAGTCAACTTTCAGTTTCACTTTTCAGCTAACAATTACTAACAAGATAGTAACAGTTAGGTCTAACACTAACAGTTAGGAACAATTGCAAAATACCCTACCATAACAGAGTAGACAACACATTTAAAGAACGATGCATTCATACATAACATGTCATATATGCATGTAGTCTAGCCAGAAAATGGTAGGGTATTCTGCAATCATGGCAATTAAGCCGTTAGTCATGTTAGTTTTCATAACATTAACGTACTTTGGCTTGCTTTATAACTAAAGTCAGATGATATTTTTTTTTTAAATCTCTTTCAATTGTTGATCACTGACACTGTGACTACTTTCGTAGCAGGTCTAACTCTCTAACGTTAACTTTGTAATAGTCTAACCGTTAACATGGTTAACCAGGTTTCCGTTACAAAAGGCCATAGCCACTCATGCCACTCAGCTCAAGTTTTTTAACCGTCAACCATGTCAACCGTCGACCGTTAAGTTAACGTTAGACATGTTAGAATTAAAAATTAAAGAAATTTTAAAATATTTTTAGACTTACTCAACAAAGACGAACGGTACGGTATGCAAATTCAGTACAGGTTGATGTAGACCGAGTACCGGTAATTGTATAAATTCAATGGGAATGCTGATCTCTAAAGTAAAAGTAAAGTAAAATTTTCTTAGGCGGGCCTCGGCTGTAGTTAAAAAAAATTATTTTTCTTATTTCAAAATGATATTAAATTTTCTTTCTTGATTTGAAAAATAATAACCATCAAACTGACAGAAATATGATATTTCATGAAAAATTCCAGTTAATTACTGTAAAATAAGAGAATGAAATCGGACCATTTTTCAGCTTTTTCCTGCCATAGGCTATGTAGTTAAGAAATGGGACACACACAAATCCAAATTTTGAGCTTCCGAAACCTGTTACGACTTTATACTTAATGTCAAAAACTTGACCCTTATATGACCAGATAGGAAATTTTACAATCTTTCTGATGGTATGAATTTTTTCAAAGTTTGAATATCAGATCACAGTGTAAAATTGCGAAAAAGTGACAAAATTTGTGTAAAACAGAAATTTCAGTTTCCCATAGGAAACGCATGGGGAAATGGCAATCTGAATACACACAAATATAAGGGTTTGCAATTTATCTCTTATCTTAATTTTCTAGTGAGCCTAAAAACTTGCCCCTAGTGTCAAAAGAATGACCAGGATTTTCTCTTTCCATACATTCCAAATATGAGATAAAAATTAATTCAGATCACATTGTAATAACAGGATGAATTTGCCCCCAAAATTGTGCCATTTTTTCCCCTGAATCAGCACGTTTTTAAGCTGACACTTTTCAGTGTGACTTCGGACACCCTATAGTTAGTCAGTGTAGACTGTAGTCGGAATCAGACACGTGCATTATGCGTGCAATGCATATATGCACGCGTACGCTGAAGAAGCTAGGCTGGCAGCGCAGCGGCCGGCCGAACGCGTACCGTTATATGCAAGCTAGCTGGTGTATGATTTCTGCTTGCTCAGCATGGTCGTTGTGCATGCACACATTTTCAAACTTTTCTTTTTGTTTTGACATGATAGCGCTTTAAAATACCGTGCAATAATTAATAATAATCGTTTATTATTTTTTAATTTAATGTAAGCGTTAAAAACGAAATGAGGAGGGAGTAAATTACTAAAGATAGAAAAGTAATATAATTCATGTATATTTTACGTCACTCTTTTTGAACAAAACAAAAAAAGTGACCGTACGGTACATCTATAAGACGTCTTAAAGATATCGTATTTTGGACGGGGAAATGCCAATAAAAGGGGCTTTTTGTAAAGGCGTCTTTAAGACGTCTTCGCGATGTCGCATTTATTTTGGTCCAAAACTGACAAAAAAGTACGACCTGAAGACATCTTAAAGATATAATAAAGACCAGTGGCGTAATGAGCCAACTTAACTGATTTTTGAGGGGGCAGAACATCGAGCACGCGAGAGAGCGAAAATTTTGACCTTCTTAAAATGAAAATCTAATTTTGTGATAGATTTTTCCACAATATCCAGAAAATGATTTCATATTTTAACCTTTCCCTTTCCTTTTCTTAATTTCTTAATTTTTCTCCTGAATTCTTTTTCCTTGGCCGTGGAACTTTTTTTTTTTTTTTTCTTTTGAGGGGGGGGGGGGGGCAACTGCCCCAATGCATGTGTACGCCAGTGATAGACGTCATATTGCTGTCATAAATTTTGTTACGAAAATAAACGCTTCACACAGTGACATGATTTACTACTATACTACGGACATAGACCTAAAGAACAATGAAAAAGAAAAGAATGGCAAATCTATATATTGACGTTTTAATTATGTGGTATTTTGGGAAACAATATCAAAAAGTTGGATCTTTATAGACGTCATAAAGACGTCGTATTTTGATCAAAAATGGGAAAAAATGGTCTTGTAGACATCTTAAAGATGTCTTTGAAATGTATTTTAGTGGTCTTCTAGACGTCTTAAATACACCTGAAAGATATCGTATTTTGGTAAAAAATAATGACAAAAGTGGTCTTAATATCTTATAGACGTCTTATGAAACGTTTTGTAGACGTCTTAAAAGATGTCTTTGAAATGTATTTAAACGGTCTTATAGACGTCTTAATTACATCTTAAAGACGTCATATTTTTTACAAAAATGGGAAAAAAGTGGTCTTGTAGACCTCTTGAAGATGTCTTTTAAATGTATTTTTGCGGTCTTATAAACGTCATAAATACGTCTTAAAGATGTCGTATTTTGGAGGAAAAAAATGACAAAGTAGTCTTAATATATGCGTCTTATAGACGCCTTACTGACATCTTGTAGACAAAGACGTCTTAAAGATGTCTTTAAAATGCATTTTAGTGGTCTTCTAGATCTAGAGACATCGTATTTTGGTAAAAAATAATGACAAAAGTGGTCTTAATATCTTATAGACGTCTTATGAAACGTTTTGTAGACGTCTTAAAAGATGTCTTTGAAATGTATTTAAACGGTCTTATAGACGTCTTAATTACGTCTTAAAGACGTCGTATTTTGATCAAAAATGGGGGAAAATGGTCTTGTAGACATCTTAAAGATGTCTTGAAGATGTATTTTAGTGGTCTTATAAACGTCATAAATACGTCTTAAAGATGTATTCTGGAAAAAATAATGACAAAAGTGGTCTTAATATAGGCGTCATATAGACGTCTAATAAACGTTTTGTAGACGTCTTAAAAGATGTCTTTAAAATGTATTTAAACGGTCGTACATAGACGTCTTAAATACACCTTAAAGATCGTATTTTGGAAAAAAATAATGACAAAAGTGGTCTTAATATAGGCATCTTATAGACGTCTTATAAACGTTTTGTAGACGTCTTAAAAGATGTCTTTAAAATGTATTTAAACGGTCTTATAGACGTCTTAATTACGTCTTTAAGACGTCAAATTTTGGACAAAAATTGGGAAAAAGTGGTCTTGTAGACGTCTTGAAGATGTCTTTTAAATGTATTTTAGCGGTCTTATAAACCTCATAAATACGTCGTATTTTGGAAAAAAAAATGACAAAGTAGTCTTATAGACGCCTTACTGACATCTTGTAGACGTCTTAAAGACGTCTTAAAGATGTCTTTAAAATGCATTTTAGTGGTCTTCTAGATGTCTTAAATACGTCTTAAAGATATCGTATTTTTGTAAAAATAATGACATAAGTGATCTTAATATAGGCGTCTTATAGACATCTTATAAACGTTTTGTAGACGTCTTAAAAGATGTTTTTTAAATGTATTTTAGCGGTCTTATAGACGTCTGAATTACGTCTTAAAGATGTCGTATTTTGGTTTTAAAAAAATGATAAAGTGGTCTTAATATAGGCGTCTTATAGACGTCTTATCAACGTATTGTAGTCGTCTTAAAGACGTCTTAAAGATGTCTTTAAAATGTATTTTAGTGGTCTTCTAGACGTCTTAAATACGTCTTAAAGATATTGTATTTTGGTAAAGAAAAATGACAAAAGTGGTCTTAATATAAGCGTCTTATAGACGTCTTATTAACGTCTTGTAGATGTCTTAAAGACGTCTTGAAGATGTCTTTAAAATGTATTTTAGCGGTCTTCTAGACGTCTTAGATACGTCTTAAATATGTTGTATTTTGGTTTTAAAAAATGACAAAAATGGTCTTAATATAGTCGTCTTATAGACGTCTTATAAACGTCTTAAAGACGTCTTAAAGACGTCTTAAAGATGTCTTTAAATGGTATTTTAGTGGTCTTACAGTCGTCTTAAAATTGTCTTTAAAATGTCGTAATTTTGTAAAGAATGATGACAAAAGTGGTCTTAATATAGGCGTCTTGAAGACGTCTTATCGACGTCTTCAAGACGTCTTATTCACGTCATATTATTGTCATTATTTTGGCTACAAAATTCATCTTTTTACAAGACGTCATTAAGACATCGTAAAGATGTCATGTTTACGACGTATGACGAGTTGGACGAGTTTTGACCAGTTTAAGACGTCTTTAAGATGTCAGTCTGCTATCAGGGTACGCACAGTGTGTTTCGTTACATTGCTGCAGTAAACTAAGAACGCCTTGGACGAATCTGTGACACGCAGATTGAAAAAATACGTTTTCGAATCGCGTTTTCATCCTTGAATTACGCATTTTCTGCATGGCTTGTGATTCCTGATTTTTGGAGGATATAAACTTTATTTATCAATCTTTCATTGACTGAAATTTTAACATCAAAATTCCATGAGCGTTTTTTTTTTTGTTTTTTTGTTTTGTTTTTTTTTTGGAATTTTTGAAGATACGTATATCAAAGCGGTGCAGGATTGTCATTCACTTTGTACACGTCGATCAGCGGTCAGAAAGCGGTGAAAGGTCATGAATGATTCATTGAGTCCAATCTTTCCGTTTGTTGGGGACTTTGATCATTCCCTAAAACTCGGTACTCTCCCTGACTGATCAATAAGGCCAAAAAGGCCGTGTTTAGCCTACGAAACATCTTCCCGAAAGACCGGATGTGCCTAATACCATACCTAAAACTTTTCGATACCTGTATAAGACCTATCATTCTATATAATTCTTAAATATGGGAGCTTAAACATTTGATAAATGAGACTCAAGAACTTGAAAAATGCTATAAAACTTTCCTACCAGAAGCCTTACAAATAATTTTTTTTAAATCCTAATAGGAACGAATAGATCGGCGATGAACAGCGCTGTCTTGGCGGAAACCGGGCGATTCCCCCTTGCTTTGACAACATTAAAAGATGCAGTTGGCTGTTGGCACCACTAATAAACTCCCCTGACAAAAGCTTAGTAAAGCAAACTTACATTGAAGGCATGAACATAAACACCAATTATTGCAAACACATGAAAAAAAAATTTTAACTCATAAGAATTTTCACATATTTGGCAAAATCATGACACTTTTTCTATCAGAAGGTGAAGGGAAGCTATACTCGGCAAATTAAAAGATAGATATATAAAAGCCTGGAAAGGCACCCTAATTAATGAAAACAATACCGAATAGTCTACAAAATTGAAAACATATAAAATCCTAAAAACCAATGACAAATTGGAAAACTACCTGTTGCTCGATATTGAAAAAACACATATATCAAAATATATCAAAATCAGGATAAGTAATAGTAACCTAATGATTGAGGAAGGTGGTTACAAGAAATTAGCACAAGTAGATAGGATATGCCCACTATGTAAAGTAGGCATAGAGGATGAAAAGCACTTCATATTGGAATGTTCCCACTTAAATGATACCAGATTAAGAATGTTCTCTAAACTAAACATGATTTTAATTGATTTTCAAAACCTAAACGAAGAAGAGAAATTTAAGCTAATTATGTCAAATAACGAAACAGACATAAACACGATAATAATCTTAGGAATAAGCGAAATGTATGACAAACGATCAGACATGCTGAAAAGCAATGAATCATTAAATCAACCTAATGCGCCCCCCCCCCTCCATTGGCTAACACAAGAATAATCTGCAGCAAGGTATTGGTATATTGTATCTTATTTAAAAGATGTTTGTATTATGTTATATACTGTATAGTCAAAAGATGTTGGTATGTAATGTAATACAATACATACCAAGTATTGTTATCACGGGAGTGGACACGCACAATAATATTGTCCGTTGTTAGTGGGGGATGATCTATTATCATCCCCCCTCTAACAATGGATAGTGTGTTCGTGTTTACGCCACTGATTGTTAATTATAATATGTATTCTAATGTACCATGTTCCGAATAGGCTTGTGACAGTTTTCATTTCTATTCTTTATTTTTCAATTTTTATTTATTCATTTTTATTTTTTATTTTTTATTTATTTTTTAATTTTTTTTTTTTTTTTGGGGGGGGGTGGGGTGCTAAATCTGTATCATGATTTACACTGGAGTTTTGTGATTTTTTGTTGGGGTTGTTTTGTTTAGTTTTGTTTTGTTTTTGTTTTTGTTATGTTACTTCTGCATACCTGCTATGCTTTGTAAACTGAAAATTGAGAATGATCCTATATGTTTGGATTTTGAATCAATAAATGAATTTGAATTTGAATTTGAGTTTGAATTTATAATCGAACCCCCCCCCAAAAAAAAAAGATATATATATATATATATATATATATATATATATATATATATATATATATATATATATATTAAATACAAAGTCCACGTGTTGGTAGAATATCAAAAAACAAACTATTAGACATTTCATGCTGTTATCCAACTTTATTTACTCTCACGAATTTTCGACGGTAGTCACATCGTCTTTATCATATATCGTATATATATATATATATATATATATATATATATATATATATATATATACACAGTGTTACACAGACAAAACAAAAACAACAACACTTAATCAAACAAACAAAACAAAACAAAACAAAACAATAACAAAAATATAACACATAGAAAAACGCAGGTAACCCAACGAGTGATAACTATACAACCGAAATCCCCCCCCCCCCCCTCCCGATGATTAATTAGATATGTAATTATTTATAATCAGACGAACAATAATGCCGGTAGAACCGAACGAGAGATAAAACCATAAAACAGAAATCGCTTTCCCCGACTATAACCTATAATGTAATTATTTTATTACCATACGAAATAGAAAAGCAGAAACTTAGAGACATGAAACCATAGGAACAACTAATTGTGGACACTTAGGGGAGCAGGAGAAATGGGTCCCCAAAGTAAAAAAAAAAAAAAAAGCAGCCCCTTCCGAATCTCTGTTCACTTTTTGTGGCTGAAAGACGAAGAGAGAAAATTGCATGTGAATCATAATTACATATCTTGTAAATTTATGTTCTTATTGTATTTAGAATGGCCAAGAACATGAAGAATATCATTTTGAAATTCTGCGTGTATATATCTCTTATTGTATATATTTAATTATGATATTGTTTAATAAAGGAACCCTGTGGAAGGAAAAAAAAGAAAATAATAACTACGTATCTTAACACTTACTGTTGTGGCAATTTAACAAGGAAAAATAAAGTTTGCTGTTAAATGTGTGGCAGTTGACTGCATTTTTTTTCTCTCTTTTTTTTTTTTTTTTAAATGTTAAATCCGTTTAGAAAAGCAGCACACATATATTTCACTCGTGTGATATCTATTGAAATATTGCCTCTTTTTCTTATTTTACACAGATTGCAAAGGATGTCTTTCTACAACAGCAAAGGTGGCAATCGGATTGACATTTCCCATAACAGCTTCCATAAGTATCGCCATTGCATGCACATGTTTTTGTTAATAATGTAACTGACTCATTCTTGCACAAACGAGATCGCAGGTTTTACAATATTTTAATGGTCGGTACCATAGCTAGTAGATTAGAGATAGTTGTGACAGCACACCCGTTCGTACTCAAAGGTCAATTCATAGAGACCATAATTGATAGGTATGTAAAACAAAGACAGAAAGAAGAAAGTGGACAAATTTATCTGTGTTTTCTAGATCTGAAAAAACAAACGTTTGATAATGTTTGGCGGGGAGGTCTTTTTTATAAGCTACTGAATTATGGAATAGGGGGAAATTTTTACGATATTGTTACTGATATGTATAAAAAGTTACGAATACTGGGGTCAAACAAGGCTTTACTTTGAGTCCAAGGTTAATTAATTTGTACTTGAATGACCTGCCTAATGATATAGGAGTGATTGGAACAGACCCAGTTATTATTAACGGGAAACTAATAACTGCCTGATGTTTGCTGATGATAAAGTTCTGATATAAAAAACTCAAGAAGGTATGAAAACTATGCTTAGCAGGTTAGAAGAATATTGTAGCAAATGGTTGTTACGAGTTAATATAAAAAAGACAAAAATACTCATCTGTAATAAAAATGGAAGAATGTTGAAGAACCACAAGTTTTAAATAGATGGTGAACTGATAGAAGTTGTAAAACAGGTAAACTATTTAGGTATTACTATGAATGCTGCTGGCACTTTCAACAACGCAAACGAAAATCTGGTCCAAAAAAAAGTCCAAAAGAGCAATGTTCAAACTTTACAAATCATTCGGTACTCATCCCCCAAATATAAAACAAGCTTTGCGTCTGTTCCAGTCACTTATTAAACACATCTTTATGTATGGGGCAGAGGTTTGGGGAGCATTTGTCATAGACTTTGGAAAACTTCTGAGAAATGATGTCGGTCACTCAAAACTATTCTTCAAAATTGTTTTGGAACTTGTTCACTTACAGTGGCTCATGCTCTTGGTGTAAATAAGAAAAGTAATAACATAGCCATTTTGGCTGAGATGTTCTTGTGCAGCTAAGTATTGGTCACGGATGAAAGATATTGATTGTTAATCCCTTATTATACCATGCGTATGAAATGGATAGAGTAATAACAAGAAAAAGCACTGCATGCTGGTTGAATTAGAATGTACATACGTTATTGAAGGCTTGTAAACTATATACATGTATCTTGATAAAACCAATTAATGTATTGATGTTGTAGACTTACTGTTGTCGGTAGTGAAGTAAATTCCGTTATGAAGGATATTTTTCAAAACCAATTCACCTAGTGGCGTAGACAGGATTTTTCAATAGGGGGGGGGGGGTGGTGGCAGACGTGAAGGATCGACTAAGCGAAGGAACATAATTATAGAGACTAGGCCGTCTCCCAGGGTGAACCGTGAAGACAATATAAATTTTTGTTCCTGGAAATCAATTTATCTACATTTTGTTAATTTAATAAATTTATTTATAATTTTCAGCCTTTATGATGTTATTTTCTCAAGTAATCCATGCATAGGGTATTGGAGAAATGAAACTTATCATCTGCGAGCACTTGTGGTGCACCTCACTCAGGAGAGCTCCTGTCTAAATCTAGAACACAGATGGCGCTACCAAAGAGTTTAAATACGAAGAGTGCTCAGTCCCGAAATAAAGCACGCGTATATATTGTGCTACATGTCAATCGGGCGAGCGGGAAGGTTGTAGTCTTTATCAAGATGTTTGTATTTGTTATTTTGTTTATTTTTTCGTCTTTTTCTATAGTCCTATACATAGCTTTTGGTAAAGTCGTAAAGGGCATAATCTTGATATTGTCCCTCCAAATACAAACTTATGTCCCAAAACAGATAGGAATCAACATACTCTAACTGCACCAGGGAGGAGAGGGAGAGGGTAGGGAGGGGGGAGCTAGGAGAGATGTTTGTATTTTTGTTAAAGTACTGTTTTTTGCTGTGAAATTTCTATTAATATATATGTGATGGGTGGGGGAGGGGGGGGGGTGGTCCAAACATGTTCCCTGATATTAAGCTCTATATGAGCAAACACTGCGATATGTGACGGGAATGTCGAGAAAAGTAAAAAAAATATAATAAAATAAATAAATAAATAAAATGCTATCTTTATTTTTCTAAATCAGAATGTTTCATTTGATATCATGATTTATGTAAATTTTAGGGATTATAGACGTATAATGTAAATCTATTGGCCTTATTCTGTTAAAAGTCAAGACAGAAAAGGCTTTATTAAAATGAGATTGCACGCGAGCAATTCCTTAAATATAAAGATTAATTGAGAGTGGCGTATCCAAGATTCTCTTACTTTTATTGGTGGCGTATCCAGGAATGCATGTGCCCTACGTGCCAGCCAAAACCAAATCTGACATATCTTAGTTACACATCGAATGAAAGGAAATGTGTGCCCCCCCCCCCCCCCCGGCACAGAAGGAACATGAAAAATGTGACTTTTTTCCCCCTTGCTTGTCTGAAAATTCAGAATAGACAGCATCTGATGTTGTTTTGTTCGTCAGGCGTGAGCCCCCCCCCCCCCTGCATTCCTGGATACACCACCAATATAATAACTTACAGTTAGCAGCTGATGATATAATTTATTAACCAGTCCTATTCTGTCTTTGTAGGAATATCCCATTCCTTTTACCCCAGCCCTCTTTCTCTCTCTCTCTCTCTCTCTCTCTCTCACCCTCCCTCCCTTCCCTCCCCCTCTCACAGGCTTTCATTTTCTAATAATCTCTAATTCTCTTATTCTCTCTTACAACCGGTCTATAAAAATGACTCCAAGAGAAATGAGGACAAAATAATGATCTCTTATTGTTTTTTTTTTCCCCTTCAATCTTTCAATTTAATGAGATCGACTACCAACACCATGCAATCCCATTCTTCACATCCATGACAGAATAGCAGGCGCGGATTCAGGGGGGGGGGGGGCAAATCGACCGCGTCCCCTTTTAGGAATCCAACTGGCATACCTTAAGTACACAATAATAAAAAAAATTGCCTCTTTAATTGTGTACTTTTCGGCTCTGTGCCCCCTCCTCTACAAAATTCTGGATCCGCCCCTGGAATAGGAATTACATTCTTTTGAACTACAAACTACAGGTATACACGGACTCTGGCCTAAAATGTAAATAAAACCGGATCAAGCACCATTAGTTTGGGAGCCCACGAGGCTAACAATGTTGGTCTATTAACCCTCTGAGAAAACTTGTAAAAAAGCCCACCCCGCAAGACTGACGTGACAGTCCGGGCATGGACGAGTGGCGGATTTAGGGGGGGGGGCGCAATCCCGGCCCATGCCCCCTCCCTTTTTTAAAAGAAAATCATACATCATTGTCCCCCAGGCCCTTTTTAAAATTGTTTTGGAGGCCCGGCGAGAAGAGAAAAAAAAATTCTTTCCACCACCCCCCCCCCCCCCCCCCCCCCACTGAGCAACTTTTGGAGGGCTGGCAAAAGAATCCCCCCCCCCCCCCCCCGAGCGACTTTTGGAGGGCTGGCGAGAAGGAAAAAAAATACGAATCTCCCTTCAAGCAGTTCACAAAATTTGACAGCCCTGCATTTGTGCCCCCCCCCCTTTTTTTTTTTTTTAACTACATCCTGCATTCGCCCCTGTCATTAACTGTCAGTGTCAGACTCATACCCATAATAGGGTTGGGAAGCCCCCTCTGTCTCTCGGGGCTGTTGGTCTTGTTAGCTGAAGCCAAAGTAAACGACGATCAGCAAGCAAAAAACTTTGATGAGCCAAGTTTGAGGAGAACACCTTTGGCAAACTGACATATAGTTCTATCGACAACGCCACCACCTCGATCGGGATCGCAGAGGGGTAGACCTAGCCTAGCAAGAGCTAGACACCTTGTCGGTCGCTATTCAGCTCAGCTATTCCATGCTACTTGCATGATCTAACATCAGTCATTTGGCTAGGCTTAATTCGGTGATAGGACATTGATTATATGAATTTATGAATTTAATGCATTGAATTTTGCCTCTGGTACATTAGAAATGTAATAGCGAACTGGAATTTAGTTAGAGTTTCTTCTAATACCGGCTAGGCTGGGCTTGCATTCGGGCGGGCGTACGTCTGCTACATGGTCGTCTGCTAGCGCACGATCTCATTGGATGTCGTCGATCTCACGTGATCGATACTACACGCCCACATTACGTCATCAATAACAACGAACGGTTTCACGTGTTATATGACAAATTATTTTTTTTGGTCAAAAGCATGCATATTCCCGGGGATTTATGGGGGGTTTATTGGACTCATCGAGCCTTAATTATACCCCTTCAGAGCTTTTAATTTATTGTAAATTACATTTTTTATAATTTCAAATAAATACTAGGGGAATTAAAATCATTTCAAAATCCCTGTTTTCATGTGTTAACCTATGGGAGCTGGAAGGCCAAAAGCATGCATATTCCCGGGGATTTATGCGGGGTTTATTGGACTCATCGAGCCTTAATTATACCTTTTCATAGCTTTAAATTTCATGTAAATTACATTTTTCATAATTTCAAATAAATACTAGGGGAATTAAAATCATTTCAAAATCCCTGTTTTCATGTGTTAACCTATGGGAGCTGGAAGGCCAAAAGCATGCATATTCCCGGGAATTTATGCGGGGTTTACTGGACTCATCGAGCCTTAATTATATCTTTTCAGAGCTTTAAATTTCATGTAAATCACAGTTTTTATATTTTCAAATAAAAACAAAGGGATTTATAATCATCCTAAAATTCCTTGTTTTCGCGTGTAAACCTATGGCAGGCGAGACTTTTTTGGTCAAAAGCATGCATATTCCCCGGGATTTATGTGGGGTCTTTTCAATTTTTTGAGCCTTCACTAAGCTTTTTCAAAGTCCAAATTACATGTAAATCACATTTTTTATTTTTTCAAATAAAAACTATGGGAATTATAATCATCCTAAAATTCCTTGTTTTCGCGTGTAAACCTATGGCAGGCGAGCTGGAAGGCCAAAAGCATGCATATTCCCTGGGATTTATGCGGGGTCTATTCGACTAGTTGAGTCTTAATTATACATTTTCAGAGCTTTAAATTTTATTTGAGTCACTTTTTTCAAAATTTTAATTTAGTTCTGGGGGAATTATAATCATTCAAAAATCCCTGTTTTTGCGTGTTAACCTATGGGAGCTGGAAGGCCAAAAGCATGCATATTCCCGGGGATTTATGCGGGGTCCCTTCCACTTTTTGAGCCTTCATTAAGCTTTTTCAGAGTCTCAAATTAAATATAAGCTACATTTACACTAAATTTAAGGAAATACCAGAGGAACTATGATCATTCTTAAAATCCATGTTTTCACGTGTTAACCCCATGGAAGATGACTCTGTCATAAAGCAGGCATGATCCCGGGGATTCATAGTGGCATTTATTGACAATAAAGGTTCAAAAAATGTTTTTTGAACTATCCATCCTTTCTCTCGTGCAAAAATCAGGCTTGAAAGATAGAGTAAGATATGAAATATCAAGAAAAAAATTAGACATCTTTTCACGTGTTATGCCTATGGCGAACGTATTTTTCCGAGTCTTTTTTAACATAGCAATTTACGCATGCCGAATGTACTACGGAAGTAGGTGAGAGTAATCTGTCTTGATACTATTAAAATCTTAGAATAGTCACCGACTGTGAGGAAGGGGAGATATTTTGCCCTATATTCAATGAACAAAGAAAAAACCTCTTAGATGCTATATCGATAAAATACCCTTATTTTGCTTTTCTTGGAGGAGAAGAATAGTTCATATTCTTAATGAAATTAGATAACGAATATGTCATTCTCTGTCTAGCAAGTTACATAAAGGATATTATTACCAATAAGGTGGGAATTCTGATATTACTTATATCATATCAATTTAGATGTACATGTATATATGAGAATCCAATATTATTAACATACACTGATATGTTTACATATTTTGTAATTTGAAATGTATATATATATATATATATATATATATATATATATATATAAATATATATATATAATATATAAATATATAATTGTGAGAAATGAAAATGAGAGAATAATGTTGGCGTAGCTTAAATCAAAGTTCCCCAGAGCTGTCCTCCCTTTTTGAATTTTTGCAAAGGTTGAAAAAATGTCTCCGCCGGGAATCGAACCCGGGTCGTTGGCTTAGAACGCCAATGCCTTAACCACTAGACCACGGAGACGTCCAGTGATTTCGGCGACACCAGATTCAATTGACCGACAGCTTGACAAATCTTCAACCTTATTAATTAATTCCTTTGTCGGGGGCAGGTGAGTTTTGAACAAAGACAAGCCGCATGCCTCAGCTGGATCCAAGCGAATGCTTTGAGATACATGTATACATTAGAATAATAATCATTATAAACAATTGTAAGGAAATAACATATACAACAGCTTTGGCAACTCTCGTGGAAATAATTATAATTGTGAGAAATGAAAATGAGAGAATAATGTACATATATATATATATATATATATATTATATATATATATACATACATATACATATATACTCTTAACTTATAAGTTGTTACTATCTTTTCTCTCTCGTTTTCTTGTTGAAACATAATTTTGATGTACATATGTCTATGATGTTTAATAAAGTCAGTTCAATTCATTCAGATTTAAACTATGAGCACGTTTTTGGTTGAATGAGCATTAAAGTTAATCACCAGCTGGGTCCGGCCTCTCTTCCCGCATTCATACTCGCGAATGGGCAATCAAGTTTTGAATAAGTTGTTTCAATTTATGTTGCGTTTTATCATTTTTGACGTTCTCCCGGCCGTTCCCCTCTTTCATACTTTATTTATTTAGTTAGTTAGGTAAGAGACAAAATTTCCAGTGACCCTCAGGTTTTCATTTTCAACTGGAAACAAAAAGAGGGAAAATATAAAAGTAAAGAAAGGTTGCCAAAAAAGGGGGAAAGAAAAGAAAAGTGGACGAAGAAATGTCACAAGAAAAAAAATGTGAAAAGATAAATCACAGGATTTGAATAAAAAATATGAATAAAAAATAAATTAAAAGTAACACAGAGATTGATAGAGTGAAAAGGAGGTGGAAGAGAGTAGCAGCACAACTGTTACGACCCTGTCATAAACTGAGTCCTTCACATCTGATGTAAGATGTAGAGTGAAGTCTCATGATTGTCACATGGTCTGTTTATCTGTATTGATTTTGATGGCAGTCACAAGAAAATGTAATAGCCCATGGTGTAAAAAGTTATTGTTCATATTCAATGTAGATACCTAATTTGAAATGTCTTGGTTTCTGAAGTCGGAGAAATAAACATAACGTAACAAGAGGTTGAGAATTTAAAAAGTCCTTACTATGGGACAGAAAATACTATTGATGACCCCGTCCAAAAGGAAAAGAAAATTATTGACTTACACGTGTTATCCTCCCTCCATAACAGACTGATACCATGATGATCGGTTGTTGTTGTTTGTTTTTTTTCCTAACCTTTATGCCATACCAAATGCACGAATGAAATGAATGAGGAAATGGAATAGAAAAATGACACTGAATGCGGCAAAGAAGCTCATCAAGCAGTTGCACCCATGTTAACTTGAATGCGGGTATTTTTTTAAAAGCATGCACATACGCATAGGCGCCGGAAGTGGGGGGGGGGCGGTCGCCCCCCCCCCCCCCCAAACGAAAAAGTGGGGGGACAAAAATGCATTTTCGCCCAACCCCCCCAAAAGCCCCCCCCCCCCATAAAAAAAAAATCAGTAGTAAAGGAGTAAAAATCATGTGTATATTAAAAGCTTGATTGCTTTATTACGTAATTGTAAGCCTTTGTATTAATTTTTCGTATTCATGGAGATCACTGAAGACAGATAAAGCATTCAAACTTTAAACTTTAACGTAGTGGAGGTTTTGTATTAGACGCAAGGTTGCCAGAGTTGGCAGAATTTTGCTTTCTGGCAGAATTTTGACCGCTTTAGCATAATTTGACAAAATTTAGCAGAATTTTGGCATAATTCTGGTGTTTTGGTTTTTTTTCCTTGTCAGAGAATTTTCCAGTAAAAATACACCCCAAAAATGCTGATAACCTCTTTTTTTTTTTTTTTTTTGCTTGTCAGAGATTTTTCGAGTAAAAATACACCCCAAAAATGCTTGTCAGAGATTTTTTGAGTAAAATTTTGAATTAGCAGTAGGATTTGTATTGTTGTGAGAGGGTGGGAAAGCGTGTGTGTTTTTTTAGGGGTGAGAAGACATGAGCCCTTGAAAGGTGAGCCACCTTGAATGTTTGCCCCCCCCCCCCCAATCCCAAACTGCTTCCGGCGCGCCTGCACATACATGATTTGGGTTGACTGTATAGTTGAATTTTTATTGTACGCATTCTGATTTTGAATTAAGGAATTAGCACAAGGGCGACATTTGTGTTAATTTAAATGCACTTAAATGAATATGAATGACAAAATTTTGAAAATGGCCGGGAAAGCCTATAACCTTCAGTTTCCATACTTTGCATGTTTTACTGATTTTGTCATTGGCTAATTTTTGATTACATAAATCACTTGGAGACAATGACTACTAAAATTTGTTTCACATAATTAAAATTAAAGTACGTATTTTCTATGTTACTTATGTGACGAGTCATCTTGTTCAGCCGTTCCTAATACATGCTACAATTACGGCTGGTTTTAGAGCTATTTTTTTTCAAATCATAATGGGAGAATAACAAATACGGGGATGAGAGAGAATGAGAAGGAAGAGAGAAAATGAGAGAGTAGAGATATAGTAAAGGGAAAGGCATAGAGAGGGAAGAAAAGAAAGAGAGTGAGAGAGAGAGAGAGAGAGCTATGGCGGTAAATAAGGGGAGAAAAAAAAACATACCTCGCTTCTCTATAAATTTAAAGACTTAATGAATAATAGAAGATAACAAAAAACAAAACAAGAGCGTACTAAAAGTGGTCGATGGATGACATGAAAGAAGAAAAGGGCTAAAGTGATGTTCTTCGTTTCTAAACAGATGTACTTCATTTCTTTTTTTTCTCATTGTTCATAATGATAATAATAATAATAATAATAACAATAATATAATTCTTTGCAACACAAATAGGATGAGATCATTTTAAAGCTCTTTATGTCTGTCATCGCTATACAGTATGATGAAGGTATCATACAAGAACTAACGACATTGCATCATCTTTGCTCATTTTTTGCATTTGATTTCTTTGGGAATAATTTCTATAAGGAAATCAAATTAATGCACTGTAAAAAATAACTGAAAAACTACAGTTTTTGTAGCCCTTGAAATTACAAGTTATTGCCGTTATTTCAATTTTACAGTCTTTTCCTGTAAAACAACATCAAGTTTGTTGGTTTACCGGAAATCAGCATATATTTACATAATTTTATTGTAAATTTACAAAATATTATTGTAAATATATTCTGATTTCCGGTAAGAAAAAAAAAAAAAAAAAAACTGTGAAAAACCGGGCATTCCCGGCATCCTGACTGCCAGGAAATTCCCGTGAAAAAAACGACAAAATTTTTTAAAGTGTGGCAGTACTCCTTTATCTTATTTTCAGATATTCTATGCATTAGTTAGCGCCCTGATTAGCTGTTAAGTTCTTACTGACATAGTTCTTGCCCCCTGAGGACCCCTGAGCGTAGGAAGGGCTTTCGCTAAAAATATTCAGAAAATCTTAGCCAAGTTTGAAAAAAAAATGTGCAGCCTGATCACGATCACAAACATGACAAATAAGAATGGACCTATGGCCTTAATGAAAAAAAAAAGTTGTGAAGAAATATTTATCTTACCACTTTTACAGAGTTTGGCTCAAGAGGGCGGTGGTTCAGAAAGAAACGGCGTATCCATTGGTTTCTTGCTTTATATCCAAGGATAAATGTTCCTTCACCTGATTATAATCTCCTTTGGTGGTCTATATATTCTGAAGCGCTGTTTGCAGGAACTGGACAGAACACAAGGTAACTTTTAGTACTGATGTATAAGAGAACTGAAAGGGCACTGGAAAAGGGTGAGACTATCAAGAATGTGTGTACCCCTCCCATAATTATATCCTTCGTTCTTTCTAAACAAGTCAAAAGAACGCCAAAACAAAGATAACAATAATACTCAGTTCTTAATAGCGCATAATATTTTTGATCAGTGTCTCCATGCGCTTCCAAAAAGCGTTGGATTTATTACCCCGGGTCCGCATAGCTGCCTTAATAGCGAGCTTTTGATTTGCACGTCGACATAGTCGACTGATACGATCGAACCACATTTTGAAGCTCTGCGCATGCGTCACGTCGTCTCCCTCGTCTACTAGCCGAATCGAGGACGCGTGCACCCTGATTTTGCCGTCGTCCTAGATTCAGCACGAACGTTCATATATATGACGTCATACAAGCTCCAAATATGGATGAAAGTGCGACCCACACCGTCGTGAGAGATCGAAAGCGTATAACGCGAAGTGAACGGACTTGGCCTGTGCGACGTCTCCACGCTCTGGTGACTTGTCGCAGAAGTCGTTCGGAGCAGAAATCGAAAGCTCGCTAATGGTGGCGCTGAAACTCTAAGGAATAAATTCCTACCGCTACCCATTTACTTCAATCGGGTCAAAGTGGCAAATGTAGATTAATTTCTTGCCAAAGAACATTCATACCGGGCTGGGATTCGAACCTCGGACCTGGAAGTCTACAGTCTGGAGACTTATCCACTAGACCACAACACCAAAGATACCGTTATTTATGTAAAAAAAATAGTAATAAAACGGTTGATTGAAACAAAATTGAAACAAAAACAACTCTTCTCCAACTGAGGTTTCAAATTGTAAAGCTGAATGATACCAAGTTGCTTGGGGTAAGTTTTATGAAAATTCCTTCATCAATATTCTCGTCATAATGTTCTGATTATCAAATTAGATTTTCACTTTTTAAAAAAAATCAAGGCCACAAATCTGTATGTATCACTTATCAATTAAGAACACGACAATACCACTGTGCATCGCACTTGTCAATTCTGCCAAACTTTTGCTGTCCACTGTCATTAATGATTCATGACTCTAGGTTAAAAGAGATGCTCTGGAATTTTAGCTGCAATGCACAATAGCATTGTGTTGTGCTCTGAATTAATTACTGATACACACAGATTTTGTGGCCTTGATTTTTTTTAAAGTGAAAAACAAATTCAAAATTCAGAACATTGTTTTAAGAATAGTATTCAAACAAATGTCATGAAACTTACTTCAATTAAATTTGGCAACTTCCATCCTTACAATGTGAAAACCTCAGTCTGATACGAGTTATAATTTTTAACTTATCAATGATTAAAAGTGTCTTTTTTTTTAACCTAGTGCTTGCAGTGACACTTTTGAACTAAAATTGCTGGTATTTCAGTTTCATACACTACTTTTGCTCACCGACCTTACTTTTCAATCACAAGGCAATAAAGTTGAGTATGTAAGCTTTAATTTGATATCAAGTTTGTAGTCATTTGCCAAATTTTGACAAAGATATAAGCATTTTCCCCAAAATTGCAATAACACGTGAATTTTCCTATTGACTTTGTACAGGAGGCGCCGCTTCCAGCACCACCCCTGGTGTTCTAACTTTAAAATGTTATAACTCCAATTCTATACATCCTACCTCAATAAAGCTTTGCAGGCAAATGACATGGTAACAGACTTTTAAAATAATGCCAAATTTGTTGGAATAGCTTCCATGGTTTTGAAAAAAAATCCAACATTACTTCAACATGATATCAAAAATGGTAACAGCACCACCCTTTTGGGAGGACCAGTTCATGACACACGACCCTCTACAGTGGCTGCAACTTATATTAGCCTTACTCACAAACCTGGGGGGGGGGGGGGGGAGAGGCGTTTCATCAAGTGGCTTGTCAGTGATTTTTACAGACAAATTTGCTCTCAGTCTATCAGATGCAAGGATTTCAGTAGCTTATAACAGTTATTGCAACTTGTCATTGATGACAAGCTTTTTGAAACAGGGAAGCTACAGTGGTTATGAGGTTTCTTGGGCTGCTAATAGAGTCCCCATGAAAATCCCACAGGGACTAACTCCTGCTCTCTCATGGGACTGATCTGAAAAATAGGCACATAATAAAGCTCATGTACAGTATTGGTAGCTAAACGGAAATTGAAAAGAAACGTGTTAAATATAGTCTCATGTTGTTCTCCTTGTATTCATCTATGATTTCCAGTGAATTTCAGTGTAAATATCAGCAAGGAACGCTAGATCACTGCCATATGCTAAACCTTTCCACGCAGACGGCTCCCCGCACCACAATCGTGGGGCTTCGCTTAGAGACAGCATGTGTGCCACTGTGTGAGGCACTCACTGGTTTTACACGTGTGTGTGTGTGTATGTATGTATAGTGTATAGTGCATTATGCCGTTGTTGGGAGTTTACTGCCTGACCCGGCATCATTGGCGTAGACAGGTCCTCATACCTGGGGGGTATGATTTCTCCGAAGGGCCAGATATATATAAATATATATATATATATATACTTGTATACGTATATACGTACACATAAACACACACACACACACCCACCCCCCCCCCCCACACGCACACACGCCTATATATATAGTGTGTGTGTGTGGGGTGAGGGTTTGTAAACATGTACATGGTTTTTCTCTTTACATATCCAAGATACAACTTTAGCATTATGCTTTGCATTTTTGTATTATGATTTGAATATTGAGCGAGCGAGCGAAGCGAGCGAGCAAACAATAGCAATTTAAATTGTGACTGCAAAATTTCACAATGGAAAATTTATTTAATAAGCTATACTTTTAAATACGAGCGAGCGTAGCGAGCGAGCATTTGGGAATACTGGCTCTAAGTCACTTTGGATTAGGGGCACATGTTATTGAAAAGGGAAACGTAGTACTTATCATGGGGAAAAGGACACTTCAGTTAGAAAAATAAATGAATGTGTAGAAAAGGTAGAAAAGGCAGTTCATCACAGGTGAAAAGGGGCACTTATATAACACCTGAAGGGGCATTTATAAGAACGGGAAAATGTTCTTATATAAAGTAGAAAAAATAAATCAGTGTCTATATTATTACAAAGAAAAAAATGGACTTGTTACATTTAAAGGAATAAAAGGGATTAAAAGGGGGAAAATGCTCTCGTTGAAATAGGAGCATTTATCAAAGGTAAGGTGAGGGATGAGGTGTAATTATCAACATGGCCACTTAAAAGAATATGGAACTGGGACTCACTCGAAAGAAAAAATGGGCGTACTTTAATAATTATCTGAAGTTAATGGGAGAAGAAGAGGCACCGTGCCCACATGCAATGCCCGGAGCGGTGCTTCTGACCGGGCCTACATGTTATGATTGTCATTTCATAATTCTTCTATGTATAGTTGGGTGATGATCATCATCCTCAATAAATATTGGGTGTGATGTATTCCCTCCTTCTCCACCACATTCGATTCCACCACATTTCCACCGCATTTCATTTCAGTTTTGCAGAATTGCATTATAAAGGAAAGTTACCGACTGAACCCTCTAAATCCAGAATAATTACATGTACTTTGAATCTAAATAATTTTTCTGCATTGTGGCTTCGAAAAAAAAAATCACCTCTAAATACATTTGGGGATGGTAACACATGCAGGCCACCACCCCCCCCCCCCCCCCAACTTCATTACAAAAAAAAAAACACCTCCCTATCACTCCCAGATCAACACCCTTGTTGTATAATATGAAGTAGGTGGTTTTCACTTTCTAGTGGTGTAAAAATAAATTGGGAAAAATCAGAAGGCACTACAGCATTGTAGATAAATATTGATAAATTCATATAAATCTACAATATTGTACACAGATATATAACATTTGTATTGAAATAAAGAATATATAAAAATAAAATTAATAGATATAATATATCAAATTATATTTATCTACAACATAATATAGAAATGTATGTTTTCCCCCACTTTTTGTGTTTTTTTGTTTTTTTGGTGGGGTGAAACCTGGGGGGGGGGGTGTTTGTACACACCATCCCCCCCCCCCCACCCGAAAAGTTGGGGGGATGCATATCCCGATCCCCCCCCCCCCCCCGCTACCTACGCCCCTGCCCGGCATATAAATTATTTTTTGCCTCTCATTTGTTTGGTATTAAATTTTAGGAGGCGAAATCTTCACAGTGTCTTAGTATTGCTAGTAACTTGCTATTTATCAACAAAAATCATAGAAATCTGATGAAACGTTTTTGAGGGCTTACCAAAACTCTACATTACTTTTTTTTTTAAAGTGTTGAAGTATGTATTATTGATTTTATATGAATTTTTTTCAACAATGACATCATCTTTACGGGCCGAATGGGAATTACCCCAAATGACTGGATCTAATTACAGGCGTGCGGACATAAATGGCTTTCTTATAAATCTTTTCAGAGCGCCATCTGATCGTTCAACTTGAAAATCTTCACAAGGACAACAATTTAATAGGTAATCTCTTCCTCATTTGGGCAAAAGAAGTTTAACTTTTGGCCTTTCGCAATTCATTGAACGATAATGAAACACATATACATATGTTTCTGCCAATCATTTAGTTCAAATCAAATATTTCAAAAATGGGTTGTAAGGGACCCAAATACTTATTGAAATAAAGATTGTTGCCAACTGAGGGGACAAAAAAAATATAATTTAATAAATTAAATTTATATCATCCCAACATCAAGAAATTATACATGCATGTGTAATTTTCAACTGAATAGGCTACTCTATGTATATATTAAATGATTAAATAGGTAGACAAATAAATACATACAAAATACATAAATAAATGAATGGATTTAAAATTAAATTAAATATTAATGATATAGCAATGTTTGGACCAAAGTGTAAATAGGCAGGATTGGCCTATTTATAAAGGCAAAACATATCTGTAAGGCGACCAGACGTCTTTGTTGCCATTTGTTAGATGTACTGTACTGCAAGAGACATCAGCCTCCCCCCCCCCCCCCCCACCACGCCCCCTCCATGGATGAAATTATACCTGTGGGCAGTGGCGGATTTAGGAGGGCCGTGCCCCCCCCCCTTTTTGTGAAAGAAAACTATGCATTGTACCCCCTTTTTAATTGTTCCCCTCCTCTTTTTAGAACGGAAAGGAATAATATACATACAGGAATTTTTAAAAAAGTCCCAAACAAAACTCATGTCATAATTCCAGTTCGATGCTTAATATTAATTTACAAAAAATTGAAATAAAAAATAAAATCCTGCCGCAAGCCAATTCGGAACACGATACATTAGAATAATTATAATATACAACAATACTTTACTAACACCTACTGCTATGTTTTTTATGGTCACCTAGCCGGCTGTCACACTCAGTGACATTGAATGGGTTAAGACATCTCTCTCTCTAGCGCGCGCGCGCTATTTCTCTATTTTTTTCTCCCACCCATTCTTCTCCCACCCTTATGTGTATGCACGAGCTGACGAGCACGTGCCCCATGCAGGGGGGGGGGGGGCACTCACTATATTGGACAGATAGGTATGTACTGCTTTGACGACCCCCTTTTTCAACGGCCGATTGCCTTTCTCAAGATACTCGAATTTCCATAATCTGCCGTTCTCACCCTTTTCTCACGCGTTCTCAAGATATACCCGGCCGGAACAAAAGCGCTCGTCTCTCGAAAGCCCCGTCTTAACAGACACTTTTTAAAACGCCTCGACCGGGTTGATACCGGGTTAGATTTCTTGACCCCTTCCTGTTAAGCCGCTCCTACTGAGGTGTTGACCGGAATCTACCCGGTATAATTTTGCCAAAATTTGACTAGGTCCAACGAGGGTAAAATCACGACTCTACCCCTGCTAATTCCGGACAGCCGTTCTGTTAAGCCGCTCTCGGGGTAGTTTCTGACCCGTGGTTTTATCACCTGCTGCCCCGCTTTTTTAACCCGGCATCAGTCCCGACTCCGCCCGGACGCGGTCTATTAAAACGGGGCTTTAGTTTCTCCCGCGCGGCCCGTTCCCTAGCTCTCGCGTACGTACGTCCATTCACTCAAATGCGTGCTCAAATTATATGCATGCACTATAGAATCGCCGTAGTTCCTTAGACCATGTTTTTCCGCTCAGCTGCACTGTTAGAACGTTGATTAAAATTTTAAATCTTGTTGGTTAAAATTTTAATCAACCGAGGATTACCAGGTGAACCACAAATTTGTAGGTTAAAACTTTAATCAACGGCCTGTTTATTAAAGTTTAACCTGTGGTTGATTAAAAGTTTTAATCATTTGTTGATTAATCTTATTTTGCTCAACGTTGGTTAAATCGGTGTTGATTAAACTAAAACATATTGTTGGTTAAATGTTTAACCATTTGTTGGTTAGTTTTATTTTGTTGGTTAAATGTTTAACCATTATTTGTTGGTAAATCATATTTTGCTCAACATTGGTTAAACGGGTTTTGATTAAACTTAAACAAATTGTTGGTTAAATGTTTAACCATTTGTTGGTTAGTTTTATTTGGCGAGAAACTCCCTGGAGAAGCTCTTTTCATATCTCTGATTGTTGTCTAGCTAGTCTTATAAAGAAATAGATCTACTGTGTGATCTTGCTTTCTAAGTAAGCGGTTTGGGATGTTTGACCTGCTCAGACCTGGACTAGACCTGACTAAGCCAGACCTACCGGTAGACTACGCATACGCCTACACTGATGCTATATCTTTTTTTCTCAAAAAACTTCTAGTTCCAATTTTTGTCATATTGCCCTGTCCGCGAAATATGGACATCCGCGAAGTTGAACACACCGCCATACCGCCGGCGTCGCCTCCTCGCTACCGTAGGTGTAGTCAGTAGATCTACCGGTGGGCCTGGCTTAGCCAGGTCTAGTCCAGATCGAGCAGGTCGAACTAGCTCCCACGCCGTTTTAATTAGAAAGAAAGATCACACTGTAGATCTATTTCTTCCCAAGATTAAGCTAGACAACAATCACAGATATGAAAAAGAGTTTCTCACCTTCAAACACGCCGACAAGCTCTTTGAAAGTCCCCAATCATTCAGCGACTTGAATGACAACGCCTTCCATTTTTATCGCAAACGATTTCTGTGATAGATATGTGCGTGCAGCAAATTTGTTCCAAATCCATATGTGCATGCGCTGTTCGGTCACGCGATTGGTATTTTAATCAACTTTGATCAAACTTTAATCAACAAAAAGATAATTTGTCTCGACAGTTAGCACTATCATTTTGGCGGGAAAGCCAAGAACACTGTTTTTAATCAATGTTGGTTACAAAGTAACCAACAAGATTAAAAACAATAATTTTAATCAACAATATTTTTAACCCACGCAAGATTAAAAGTAATTTTTAACCAACATTCATTTCATAACCAATGTTGAGCCATTTTTAATCATTTTTTTTTAATCCGTAGTTTTTTAATACATGTTTTAACAGTGTGTGTATAGATCCACCGTTCCAAAGGCCCTATGTTTTTCGCTTCTAGTCAATTCCTTAGACCCCCATCTTGGGGTTGGCTGAGACACACCCCCGTCAACATAAAACTTGAGTGCCCCCCCCCCCCCATCTAGTCTGCTTCTACGCCACTTGTTATCATGGTTATGGGCAACAAAGTCACGCGTCCTTGTGCAAGTGAGGCTATAGTTAACCATGTTAACCAATACGTGACTTGGGGGCTCGTCAAGCAAAACCAGTAGAATAACTCCAAAACAGTCATTGCTTGGCCTAGGGCTTAACCTTGCGCACCTACATTAGGATTTGAACCATACAAACAAAGTCATTATGCTCTGTGCAAGCCACGGGAGAAGAACTTGCGAAATTACAACACGAGATCGTGCATCTGAGATTGGATTATCAGCTGGCAGAAAGGTGTTCAAAGCAGCAATTCATAATTGAGCAGGATGATGCTGATTTTCGCAATTTTGACTGCCTTTTTGGCAAGTGGGGTGGCAAAAAACGTGACATTTGACCAAGTAGCTGAGCCGATAGCTGACCACTATATCATCGTAATGGAGGTGAGAGTTGAATAATGACTACGAATTATGGGCGTCGATCCATCTTAAGGAGGGGGAGGGGATTCATAAATCAGGAAATATGCTGTGTATACTTAAAATTTAAATTTTCATCTGAACTAGTGTGATCGCATCATCCCCTAACAGCGGCACATTTAGAGGAGGCATAACCTGCCCTAAACCCATGACATGCCTAAGTACATAAAATACAGACTGGTAGGTCCTACCTACTTCCATCGGATTATTGTTCGCCACCCCCTCCCGCCCTCGTCAAATATTCAAGCCAAAGGGCCCTTTTCCCTTCCCCCACCTTTTTTTTTGGGGGGGGGGGGCATGTCAGGTATTTTTAGTACCTTAATTTGCACCTAAAAAGGCCATTGATAATTTTGTTCGTGATCAGTAATTTTTTTGAGAGAAATAAGCGTACATTACAAGAAAATGATAATTAAGGGATAAACAAAATTAGAACCGCTCAATTAAAACCGGTTCAGGTGATATGTACGGAAGCTTATAAGTGCAGCGCAAAGGCGAGTTGTTTAACTCGCCATGGAGTCTTGTTTCGGCCAAAAAGGCGAGAAGGCGACTTGTATAAAGTCGCCAAGTCGCCTTGTTAAAAACGAGAATGTGAGACTTAGGCGCCTTGTTTAAGACGAGAAGGCGAGAAGGCAACTTGTACAAACTCGTCAAGGTGCCTTGTTTAAGATCGACGAAAAGGCGAGAAAGCGATTTGTTAAAACTCGCCAAGGTGCCTTGTTTTAGACAAGAAGGCGAGAAGGCGACTTGAACAAACTCGCCAAAGCGCCTTGTTTGAAAGGGAGAAAGCGACTTATTAGAACTCACCAAGGCGCCTTGTTTAGGACGAGAAGGCGAGAAGGCGACTTGTTTAATACTAGCCTTGGCGCGAAATATCTCGCCTTCCCCCTTCTAGTCTTAAACAAGGCGCCTTGGTGAGTTTGTACAAGTTGCCTTCTCAGCTTCTCGTCTTGTAGAAGGTGTCTTGGCGAGTTTGAACATCTAGTCTTCTCACCTGCTCGTCTTAAACAAGGCGCATTGGCGAGTTTGTACGAGTCGCCTTCTCGCTATATGTCGTCTTAAATGAGGCGACTTGGCGACTTTGTACAAGTCGCCTAATCATATTCTCGTATTATACAAGGTATCTTTGCGAGTTTGAACATCTCGTCTTCTTGCCTTGTCGTCTTAAATGAAACAACTTGGCCATTTTGTACAAGTCGCCTTATCATCTTCTAGTCTTAAACAAGGTGTCTTGGCGAGTCAAACAACTCGCCTTCGCGCTGCACTTATAAGCTTCCGTAGTAATGTGACCGCGACCTGGCCAACAGCGCGCATCACATGCACCGTATAATAAGTCCGTTGTTACTCGCGTGAAGTACGCAGTGTTGAAACACACATACACACAGTGAAGCCATTGCAGTCTAAATTTCGTTCAATGCAACAACTTATGATTTTCCCCCACGTTAGAATAGAGTAAGGCAGGCACGTTAGAATAGAGTAAGGCAGCGAGTAAGGCAGGCACAATGGAGGAAAAGAGGAGAATCAACAGTGCAAAGACGGAAACTCGGCCGAAACGGACAGGGATCGACAAAACAAAGCAAAAATAGCAGACCAAGCCAGCACAGACAAGATTGGGAATCAGGCGAGCTCGAGGCGCCAGGAGCGGTACCCGAACGGCGACTGCAGCCTCGAGCAGGCAAGATCCACCGGCTCCAGCACTAGTGAGCGCAGCCGTGGAGATGGGGTCTACTAGTACTTCTACGGCTAGTAAAAATACAACAGGTGAGGCTCTTGCAACAGAATTCTAAAAATCATTTCCCTCCATCATACCTCATCATGTTGCTATAGAGGCCAACCAGAATCATAACGCAGGCTATAATGATAATAATGAAACTGCCCAAATAGAGGGCAGGAAGAAACCATGGTTGGGGCACACCATGGAATTTGGAATAGGAATAGGGGTTATAACAACCTCAACTAATCGCCTCTTAACCCGGTGGGAGACCCACTGGGTACATCCATCCCTGCTAACATAAGAGAAAAATATGGAAGGGGGAATATGTAGACTTAAACTTGCTGGTAAATGCCCAAGATATAGCCTCCAATACTATGCGCGAGGCAGCAGAACAGAGGACAAACCAGGCAGTTGCCCAAAGAGGAAGGGAGATGGGTTTTGAAACCCTGCAGTGCTCCATCCCAAAACAAGATTGTGTCCATAGAAATGTGGAGCAATGCCTTTCTAGTGTACATGACCATAATTATATTTGGAAACAAATCCAAATCACACACAAGAAATGTGTACTGCAAAAAAAGGACTGTCATCTCATTCGTTCTACTGCATCTCGCTAAGTACTACGGGTACGGTTAAAGGGACTATGATATCGAATTTCGCCACCGCTTTTAGGCAAGGAGGGGATCATGGATGGGCAGATATTAATAGGGGAACTGTGGCTCCTTCATGTAGTAGGAGGTGGGAACTCCACGTATGGCTCGCTGTAATGACCGCTTCCCCCCCCCCCCCCCCACCAGCAGCAGTGGGTGAACAAGAGGGAGGGGAAACGCTCAAATGCCCTGCCACCAAAACGCATGCTGGGTCAGAATAGGGCCAATCAATCTTCCCGAGCACCCATCTTTCGCACTTATGGGGCATGCCACGAACTTGATTTTCGGTCAGGGTCATGCAACCTTAAGGACTGTAGATACATCCACAAATGCATCCAGTGTGGCGCAAGCAGGCATGGAAAAGTCCATTTCCCGGACAACATTCACCAAACCTAATAGTAAGTAAGGAATGTGGGGACAATCTAAAGACACTGGAAACCAGCAAAATAGGAAGGGGGACAAGCAGGAGAAAGGACTACAAAACTTTAATGGGCGAAGTGAAGTCATTGGTACAAGTACCAATCAGGCTACAGAACCTGAAGAAATTATTAAACAATTATCCTAATAAACAAGCAGCAGAATCTTTGGACAGGGGATTTAGTGAAGGATTTATGCCAGTGGATCTCCCCAACTTGAAATCGGTTGAAAATAACAAGGAAATAGCTCGAGCGAAAATTCAAAAGGAGGTCAAACTGGGGCGTTACATGGGCCCCTTTGATTCAAGGCCCCTAGATAATGTAAGAGCTAGTCCCATAGGCTTAGTTCCTAAAAAGTCTCCAGGGGAATATCGATTGATCAATCACCTCTCCTTCCCTCCTGGTTATTCGATCAATGATTTCAATCCAGATGTGGTTTGCAAAGTGAAATACACCAGCTTCGACAAAGCAGCTGACATGATAGCTGGAACAGAATTAGCCAAGGAGGACATTAAATCTGCATTTCAGTTGTAACTCATATTAAAACGCCAAGTATTTTGAATTACTGGGAGTCAAATTTGAAGGGAAATACTACGCTGATAAGTGTCTACCCATGGGAGTTAGAAATGCTCCTGCCTATTTCAAGGAATTCTCCACATTTATCGAACATTGTGATAAGGTGCAAAGTGGCTCAAATAAGATGATTTCCTATGTACTGGGCCAGTGCAGCCAGGTGGTTTGTCATGCCACTATGTGGTACATGTACTCAAATCAGTATGTAAGGAATTAGGTGTCCCTTTAGCTGCAGAGAAAGCAGAAGGACCTATTACAAGGTTAACATTTCTTATTCTAAAACATCATTCTATGCTTATGCAAGTGCGAGTCCCCCATGACAAACTTACTACAGCCAGAAACAAGATCAAAAAAAGGTGTTGTATTCAGGGACAACAACGGTAAAAGCGATTCAATCACTGGCCGGCCTACTTAATTTCATATACAGGGCAGTTCGCCCAGGCAGACCATTTCTGCGCCGTTTAATAGACTCAACGAAAGGCCATACGGTTAGTAAGCAACATGTCATGTTAAACGAAGAATCGCGACTAGACTTTAATAGAGTCATGGCTTTTGTTTCTAGTGTACTACAACGGGATATCAGTTATCCCTCAGGAATGCTGGGTGTATAGTAGGGAAATTGACCTCTTCACAGATGGAAGTGGAGAGATAGGATTTGGAGGATATTTAGGAGGCAAGTAGTTCAATGGCCAATGTAAAATTCAGTCCATAATCAATTTAGATATTATTGATAACAGTGATAAGTCATGTGATGATACTTGTATATGTTACTTCATGCAGTTCTCACTTCTTGTTACAGGGGGACCTAGACGTTGGATCTGGATAGTAGGGGATAGCCTCGTCTGGAGGGCCAAAGAATGGGCATTCTGTTCCCTGCACTTCGGATAGCCAGAGTTTAATGTCCGATGGCATGGTCAAGGCGGCGCTACCCTCCAAGATCTCCCAAGAATGGTTACAAGCAGGTTAAGATGGGAAGCTCCACCGGCATTAGTTATAGTGCACCTAGGCTCGAACGACATAGGGCGATATGATGCATGTCGGTGCAGACAGGCGATTGATATAGCTCTGCAAGTCCTGCGTTCGGCACTGCCCGAAGCCCACATTGCCTGGTCAACCATCATACCAAGGCTATTCTATTAGACTGTACGTCACTCAATAAATATGCGAGGAGGAAATTAGCCAAATGATGAATACCTCCATAATCAAGCACAAATTTGACCCCACAAACCACGGCCTATTTTTGTAGGGATTGGTGCATCTCTCTGATAATGGATCTGACAGGCTCATCATAATGTCAAGTCAGCAGCAAGGGAGGTTGGATTCATATGAGGAGCTAGTTGACAGGAACTTAACACTTTCAAGCACTACGGTGGAAAGAGATTTGAGGAGGAAAGGAGACTGTTATGTTATTTTTACACATCTACCACAATAGTCAGGAGGAGAATGCCAATACAGTGCAGCCTCACTGTAACGAGGTCCTTGTTCTGCCAATTATTTTGTTTGATCAGGGGACAGGACCGAAAAAGTTAAATTGATGGAAACCTGTGGGATCACTGATATCAGTATCAAAGTTTACGCTCCCACGATTAGGATTGAGAAGGGCACAAACCCAAAGATTAGAGGGAATATCCTGCGGGTGGGTCACGTGATCGGCCATCGGGAGGTGCTACCAGCCTTTCCGATGATCACGTGACCAGAGATCCCCATGGCTTTTTGATTAGTTAGCTTAGTATGTTACCCCATTTCTGGTGCCTTTATATCTGTATGTTTATGATTACGTTATGTTTCATGATATTGTTTGGAGTTTAGACTGTTTTAATTGTTCAGCACACCTTGTGATATTCAGGCATACACTGCCTCTGTAAATCAACGCCTTGAACATGTTGAACGAAATTAAATGGCGAGCAATAGCAAATTACATGTGCACTTGTTTTCTTCTCAAAATGAAGCGATGACTTATTTCATGCTTGTCATAATTGTTTGGGCAAACTGCCACCCCCAAAAATGTGATAACCTTTTGTCGTTGTTTTGTATTTTCCTTGTCATATACTTTTCACAGATTCCTGGATTCGCCTGTGTCTTTAAAAATTCGAACTAGAACCTTATTTTTTCTGAGTTGAATTCATAGGAAACTTGTACCACTTAACATGCTTAAGATGAATATGTGCACTCCCAGGGAGTTTGTTATTTGTGCTATATTTACTCTGGTTGTCTTGCAAGGTTCACCTTGGCATGTTAAAGCGTGGAATGCCTAAACTGTGTACTTAAGAAAGGGCTTTTATTTTTGATGGCTTTCATTGTTTTGTTTTGTTTTTTAAATATTTATTGCCGTTTGGGTTGTAATCTAAAGTGTGTTTCTTATTGTGTGCTTAGTGTTTCTAATTTTAAGAAAATATCATCCAGAAACCAAAGATTAAAAAAAACGAAACAAAAAACGGCATATCCAATCATTAGTTTGTAGGTCTAAAAAGTAGTTGAAATTTCTCCAGAAATATAATCATCGAAATACATTTATGTTGGTCCATTTGTGTGTACAAACATATTAATTCACTTTCACAGAGGTATAGCTCTAAAATTTGACAAACACAAATAGAAACAAATTAGGGACGTATCGAATAACACTAAAGGCACTGCAAAAAACTCTACAGTTACCTTTGCTTGAGGGGAATAATGGTGATGTTGGTCACCCTTTATCAAAAAGAGATAAAATCGTCCACGTATAATTATGCCTTTAAAGCCCACCGCACACTATACGATTGACTGCGATCCGATTTGGAAAATTGATGTCAGTAGCATTAAATCTGGCCATTTTAACAAATAAAATCTACCTGATTCAGGTTCTAGTGAACAATACTATGAATACTAAATGTGACCCTCCACCACAAAACGACCAATAAGCATGATAAGTCGCAATGGGAGTTTTAGAGTAAACAGCTGAAAAAGGTTGTTTGGGGTGGAAATTTTTATATACAGATTTTTGTATTTTCTGAAAGTTAATTTATTAATCTACCATCTGACAAAATTTGGGGGTAAAATACCATGTTGAAATATGTTTTTACTGTCATTCAAAATGACAATTTTTTCCCTGGACATTCAAACTTTGTGAGTCATCTTGCTGGGATCGTACTTCACATCACTTTTCTAATATAGCTCAAAAACTATGCACTGTCTGTTATTCAAAATCTACAGAAACAAAGAAATATATCTATTCTAAAGTTTTGGAAAGTTTCAACCCAATCCAATTAGTACTTCTCAGTGTAGGCTAGGGAGCTTTTATCAACCTTTTGTGCAACAAACAATACGACACAGATTAGGCGCTCTTAAATAGTCACTCTTCTTTAGAGCCCGTTTTCTCTATTGTTTTGGTCATTAGCCTGTCTGACACTCTGACATTCTCATTGTAATTTATAAGGGTTTGCTTAGTCTATACAAGACAAGTTAAACTGTGCTGAAATTTTAAAACCCCAAATTTCAGACTTATTGGTCGTTTTGTGGTGGAGGGTCACAAATATAGTTTTTTGGTGTACTGTCAGCCTTATACAGTGTACCCAGAATAAGGGCCAAGTCAGTTTCAAATCTTAGACAATCGTAGAACTGCTCTGACGTCACTACGACTCGGAGCCGATTTTCCTCGGACTAGAAAGCTCGCGATAGGCTGTATTTCCGATTTTACTATCTATATGATTATAATTATAGAACCTCAATCAAAAATATATTTATGTGTTTAAATGTTTATATCAAATGATTATTACATTTTCTTCAGAAATCAGATCGCAGACCAATCGTATAGTGTGCGGTGGGCTTTAGTCTAAACGAGGGCGAGTGCCGCTCCCCACTCCCAAACAAATGGCAAAGAAAGAGAAAAGGGCGGGAAAAGGAAAGTTAAAGAGAGCGAAAAATGGGGGGGGGGGGAGGTGAACAGAACATGCAAGAGATTTATAATGTATTACTCCAGCCTATACCTTACCTCAAACGATCCCCTAGCTCTCTCGCTGGACTTGCCCATTCAGTAAAGAGTATGAATAAGATTAGTTTAGGATAATATTCAATTCAAATCAAAGTTTATTTCCACCAAAATGTACAATAAAAACAACGATAAATATACAGAGCAGAATTCTATATTGGATATCAAGGAGGTTCCCCCCCCCAAAAAAAAAAGAGTTCCTGTCAGAATGATGTGCGTGTGGGCTAGAATGAACACATTTTATTACCCTTGGAGCTAGTTTTTGTACCCCATTATTGTCTCTATTTGATTTTAACTTATTGGGGTTATCCCCAGAATAGGATACGCCATGTCAGACACCTGTGTGTCTACCACTGTGATGGCTACATCCCACGAGACTGACAGGACATGAGACCGACAATGTCGGTCTGGGGGGGGGGGGCCTTCTAAAAAGTTATCTGAGGGTTCACGAAACTGGTGGCCAACAAGACCGATATGTCAGTCTTGAGGTTAATCTGTCAACTTTTCTGAGGGTACAGTCTACGACATTGTCGGTCTCGTGAGCTGTTAGTCTACTTGGATGTCCTGATACCCATCGACGTATATCTTCTTAAATCTTTATCAGCGAAGAAAAGTCAGCATTTTTCCCCCCATTTGTTTCCCCCTTTTTTTTTGTAGCCGGGATATGAAGTGGTTCCGATCCAGAATCTTATCCTGAGGGATCGTTCAGGTATCTTCGATGGCGCCACTATCAAGCACACCTACACCAAGGCCATCAACGGCTTCTCGGCTAAACTCTCGAAAAGAGCTCTTGAGAAGGTAAGGATGGTGGGGGGGGGGGAGCAACATCTTCGTGACGTTACCCCTTTCAGAATCTGTTGCTGTTCTTTTTTGTTGTTGTTGATGGTATGTTTGTTACATCTTTCTCTTCTGTAGTGTCTAGCCTAATAATCATGATACTCGGTCGTACAATAAGACAAATTATCATTCCAAAACAATATCGCGAAAAAGGACAATTATTTTATTAAATGTCCTTCATTCAGTTTCTCCGAACATAGTGTTTGTGGATTGGAAACGAAATCTTTTGGAAACGACCTCTTCGTCAGTTCGAAGACCAAAGATTCTTTAATCGAGGGGAAGTTGTAACGATTTTCTGAGGTTGTGACTGACGGGTTTTAAAGATAAAGTTGAGTTCTGGTCATGCGATTAAATTGTGAAAGAAACAGGAGCTGATTATTATTAAGAATTAGTGGCTTTTGAATCATCAAAATGAAGAAAAGAAATTGAATCAATCTTGCTAAAAGTTACTTTACTGCACATAGAAATTGGTGTATGGAACTATTAAAACGCACATATTTGGTCCAAACGATTCCGCTATTTCTTGTCATAATCATTTCAAAGTAAGGACATTAAATTTCGAAGAGAAGTCCTTTTTAGGAGACATTTCTTTTCTCATAATTCTTCCACACTGAAATGAGAAAGCTCACAAATCAATTTTCACCTTTACCAGAACTCAAACTTCTCTTTAAATCCAATGGAATTGGCTGAATGATCCTAATTGAGGGAAGTAGCTAGTCATGCCCTCATTTGCCAACCATGAATAATAACATCTTCTCTGCTGAAAAGAAAATCGGTGTTTGCGGATCCGTGACTATTCTCAGTGAATGATGAAGGATTTCGTGAAGATATTGTGTTTATATCGTAATCAATATTTCCTAAGAAACTCACTGAGTAAACTTAAAACACAAACAATACATTCCGACTTCATGGCGCCTCTTAAAGGCCCAGTCACCATGGTCACCCTTTCATAAATGATGCGATCTCTTTCATGGGCAAGTCCAAGGTATTTGGTAATTTGGTGTCCCGTACGTTACCAAGTATTGTGGAGTTCTGAACATGAACTGACATCAAATAATTATGTTGTTTCATTCCATATATGGAAAGAATTGAGCTCTAGTAGGGCTATTAAATAAATACAGTCATCAGATATAATCAAATCTGAAATGTGGTTGGTAAAGTATGGAACAAAATCCCGGAACAAAATACATGCAGCTTGGTCTTGCCTTAACTAGTCACACCTCCGGGCCAATCGATTCCACACCGACTCCTCACTGACCGATTCTTAGCTATTCGTGGTAATGTAATCGTTTCGTTACTGTTTTCATGAAATTTAACGATACTGCCCATATACTTTTTATTTACAATCCGATGGGGAGACTTCAGTGCGGGAGTTCTGAAGAGTTGGGGAAAGTGGAGTTACCCCTTTATCATCGTCACTCCCAGGTTCACTCTGACCCGCAGTGATAGTATCTGTCAGGGTCCCAGATATGGGTAAAGTAGTATTGCATCCGGCAGCAGGAATGCACCTCAAGTACTCCAGCGGAAGATCCACTTCATGCCCTTGATGCTGGTGACCGGTCACGGCCGCCATACTGCTGCTGCACCCCAACCTGCCGTCTTGACTTTGTCTTGCCCCAGGGCCCAGATAGGAAGGGGCGAGAGAGTGAGGCTGACGCCTGCCCAACTCTCCCTCACTTAAATCCAAATTCACGCGCTAGTCATCTTCATCACCCTTCATTCATCTAGTGCAAAGTCCTGTGGCGACGGACGAGCGACAAAGCAGCAGGTGTGAATACACCTGCCCACGTAGACCTGCACACAGGCGGCTCAGACCATGGTCGTCTATCACTGGAACTCGAGGCAGCAGTGAAATTCGGCAGCCCCCTGAGTGACTGATCAGCCCTGTTTAGGATCGCACTGCTCAGCTCCTTAGCACGAGGAGCGGACTAGAAAAGGTGTCCCAAACATTGCCTGCCTCACCTCATCCTGGCCAGCAGACCGCGTTTGGAGGGATCCCACTACAGCGGTACGAACACTAGAAAGAAGAAAACCAAGGTGAATTCCTTCACCTTCGGCGCATGGAACGTGCGCACTCTGATGGACAACGGAGGGGCAGCTCAAGGAAGCTGGTACGGGCTACACATTCTTCTAGAGTGGGCGAACTATAGAAGACCGGCGTGAAGCTGATGTTGGCTTTGCAGTGAGAAACGAACTCGTCATGATCGGCATAGATTGATGCAACAGTAACGGCCTCCTACTCCTGCAGTTCTGCGCTGAATATGAACTTCTGATTACTAACACAGTCTTCCGTCTCCCTGCACGTAACGCTCTTGACCGGGAGATCTAGCATCTTGAAGAGATGGGCTGAACACTTTGATGCCGTCCTCAACAGACCATCTCACATCAACGAGGAAGCGATCAATTGACTACCACAGGTCGACATCAATATAGACTTAGACAACCCACCCACCCTGCCTGAAGTAGAGAAAGCCATTCACCAGAAGTCAAATGGCAAAGTTCCAGAAGCTGATGCCATCCCAGCGGATGTCTACAAGCACAACTGGGCCACAACTGCGCAACAAGATAGCGCAACTGTTCCAAACCATCTGGGCACAGGGGGCAGTCCCGCAAGACTTCAAAGACGCCTCCATTGTACACCTCTACAAGAGGAAAGGAAATAAAAGGACATGCGACAACCACAGAGGCATCTCACTTCTCTGCATTGCTGAAAAGATCTTAGCCAGAATTCTCCTGAACCGCCTCACTGAATACATAGAGAATGGTCTATTACCAGAATGCCAATGTGGTTTCCGAAAGGAGTGCGGTACCACTGACATGGTGTTTGCTGCACGCCAGCTGCAGGGGAAATGTCAGGAACAAAACGCCGACCTCTACGCCACTTTTGTTGACCTGACGAAAGCCTTTGAGACTGTCAGTCAAAATGGACTTTGGAAAATCATGAACAAATTTGGATGTCCGGATCACTTCATCGAAGTGGTCCAGCAGTTCCATGATGGCATGCAGGCCCAGGTCCTTCATGACGGAGAGTCATCCACCCCCTTCCCAATCACAAACGGAGTGAAACAAGGCTGCGTGCTGGCGCCGACACTCTCCAGCATCATGATCTCAGCGAGCTGACTGATGCCTTCCAGGACACAGACCCAGGCAGTAGCACCAGATACAGAACAGATGGCAAGTTATTAAATTTGCGACGTCTACAGGCAAAGACCAAGGTCCATGTTGACGAGCTGCGAGACTTCCTGTTCGCTGACGACTGCGCTTCGAAAGCTGGCAGCACCGAAGACATGCAGAGATCTATGGACTTGTTTACTACTGCCTGAACAACTTTGGACTTACAATCAACACAAAAAAGACTGAGGTGATGTACCAACCCGCACCACAAAAACCCTAACAGGGACCTACAGTGACAGTAAACGGGCAGAAATTGGCAGCTGTGGACAAGTTCACATACCTAGGCAGTACCCTCTCCCGCAGTATGCACATTGATGACGAGGTGGATACCAGAATCGCCAAGGCCAGCTTTGCCTTTTGGCCGGCTGCAGTCATCAGTGTGGGAACGTAAAGGGATCAGCCTCTCAACAAAGCTGAGCGTCAATAGACCCATCGTCCTCACAACATTATTCTATTCATGTGAGACTTGGACTGTATACCAGAGGCACGCAAAGAATCTTTACCAGTATCTTTACCATGCGTCGTCAGTCTCAACTCCGCTGGCCGGGGCATGTCACAAGGATGTCAGATGACTGCCTTCCCAAGCTTTTCCTGTATGGTGAACTGCTGGCCGGAGCACGCTCCTAAGGTGGAAAGAAGAAGCGTTTCAAGGACACCATGAAAGCCACTCTGAAAGACTTCGACATTGACCACAACTTATGGGAGACTCTTGCCCAGGATGGTCCAGCATGGCGAAGGGCAATCAGGAAAGGAGCAACAGCGCACGAGACACAGCGCATCAAAATTGCCAAGTTAAAGTCACAGCACTCAGGTCTCCTGTCATCGGCAACCCTCCACCACAAGCTGCCGCTGGACTGTCTTCCCCCACTGTCTCAGAACCTTCAGGGCAAGGATTTGCCTCATCAGCCACCTCTGTACCCACCCCAACCCACAGACGGATGATGCATGAAGATAGCTCCTCTTTCTGTAGGAACGACGACGAACACACTGCCTACATAATCAAAAGGGAATTTTGTTACAAACTGGGGGGACGGTTTGTTTTCGTTTTCGCGAACCGTCCCCAAAGTCTAACAACATTACCCCTTAATTATCTCAACTGATTATGTATATACTGTAAACAAAAAGTATATGGGCAGGATTTTTAAATGCTGTACTATGTCGTTATCAAATTTGAATTCGGTATGGAGTTAGTTTGGAGGTGTCACTCAGGTATACCATCATGACCATGTACTGCATAAAGTTCTCCGTCATACGGTTAGAGTAAGAGCAGATTTGGGGGATAATGCAGTGAAATTAAATATTTGAACATCGGCAGGGCAAAAAGTTCTTCTGACTGAGGTCAAGAAGGGTAATATGATTTTGTAAATCGAGAGGGATTTCAGGGGTTAATGATATTTATTTGTTAATGATATTTATAAATCGGCTAATGAGCTATCTTTTATACTGTATGCAGACGATACAAACATTTCGCAGCGATTCAAACTTGAAATCTCTTTACGATACAGTAAATGCAAGTCTCGAACATGTAAAGTATGTAAATGGTTTAAAGCTAATAAATTATCTGTAAATGTCAAGAAATGTAACTTCACGTTTTTTTTCACTATAATGGTAAGAATGCAGATTTAAATAATTTATGTATTGTACTTGACAATGTCACATTACCAGGGGTAGATAAAGCTAAGTTTCTTGGCGTTTATTTATATAGTTCCCTGTCATGGAAATACCATATTCTTCTTATTGTAATTCCTGCAAGCCACCCTGGTAAAACAAGACTAAATAGCTAAATAAATAAACTCTTTGGTGGATGAGCCAATGAATGCAGTGTTACAATAATTTCCTCAAAACTTTAAAATCATCGTTACGGGTAATTCCCCTTGTGATGTGCCAAGTGAAATACTCTAATTTGATTACGGAAGCTTTGTTATCCAAGCTTTCGAAATCGTTTAAAATGTTACCCGTCTTCATTGTAATGATTTAGAATAAATGCTGACGTCAATGCCGCCAGGTAATCGCACAAAAACAGGAAAGTACCCCTCTCATAGTTGAATGTTTTTGAAGCCTGCTGTGTGAAAAGAAATTACTTTAATATCACGTTTTATACATCCCGTGGAAAACCTTGAAATTATTTGCAATGAAACTGATTTTGTTAAATTATTGTATGTCTCATGAGGGATAAGAAAGCACCGATGCCATCGATGGATGCTCTTCAGGCCTGCTGTATATAACAAAAAGTGTTGTGTTCTATTCATAATTGGATCTCCTGAAAAAAAACCTTAGAAATCAATCATGTTCAAATTGAGAAAACAGATTCAAGGTTATTTCTGGCATCAAGATACTACCCTGGGATTAAAAAGAACATTCTCACGGTCATTTCAATGCAGCCATATACCCTTTTTCACAAACACACTCCATGTGTAGTTGTTATAAAAGTGCGTCAAAAAAAAGTTAACAGTTGGAAAATGTCTCCCTAAATAAATAATTATTTAAACATATTTGAAGGGAATTTTCATACCAGTGGATAGCTTAAAGTCTCTCCTTTCAAATGACACCAGAAAATCTGGCAATATTTTAAGCTCGAGTGAGCAAAGGCGACTTTTGCGAAAGGGTGCAAAATCCAGACTTGACAAGAATTCGTATTTTGTTCTGGCTGGTATTCACAATTTTTATAACCGTTAAAAGTTGGAAGTTGGAAAGAGTCTCTCCAAATGACATTTCAAAATATGTTCATGAATGTTTCATACCTATGGATAGCTTAGGGTCTCTCCTATCAAATTACACCAGAACATCTCCCGATATTTTATACTTGAGTGAGTGAAAGCTATTGTTGTGAAATGGTGCAAAATCCATGGTTAACAAAAATTTGTATTGGTTCTGGCTGGTATCAGCAAAGTTGAGAGTCTTGAAAAGGCTTAGAAACATTCATATTCTGGTCATTAAAAGACAATCTGTAAAAGAATAGGCTTTCTTTTCTGTATGCCCTGACAAATCCTATAAAAATGTTATGGTTGAATGAAATCTCCAACTTGAATTAAAACTTTGCCAAAACGAATATTTCAAAACACTCAATAAAGTAGTTAATTGGTCACTAAGCATAAAACTGGTGATGAGGTACGTAAGTACCTACATGGACAGGCTCTGAGAACAAAATCTGTTCTTTTATGAATTGTCTAGTATTGATTAAAATAAGAAATTTCTAAGGCTTCTCATGACTCTCAACTTTCCTGATACCAGCCAGAACCAATACAAATTTTTGTTAAAGGAGAATGAAACCCTGCGGAAAAATCATTGTTAATGAAAAGAGAGGATAGAGAGAAGCAATTTAAAAAAAGTTCCATCAAAATCGGTTAAGAAATGAGAAAGTTATGGAAGTTTTAAAAGTCTCAATTTACTTTCTATGGCGATCCTCAAATTGGCAATATTGCTTCAAAATGACAGGTTTAGTAGGACAACTCTCCATATGTTTTGTACACAAAATTTCATATTTTCCCCATTATCTCTCAAGGTGCAGCTTGTCTCCTTCTTAGCTCAAGATATATCATGGAGAAATGTATTTGACGCAACATATGTTGAGTTCACAAAAAGACAAGCATCATTTTTAGAGATGATGGAGAAAATATGAAATTTTGTGTAGAAAACACATGGAGAGTTGTCCTACTCTATCTGTCACTTTGAAGCAACATTGCCAATTTGAGGATCGCCACAGAAAGTAAATTGAGACTTTTCAAACTTTCATAACTTTCTCATTTCTTAACCGACTTTGATGGAACTTTTTTTTAAATTGCTTCTCTCTATCCACTCTTTTTTTAAATGAATTTTCCCCAGGGTTTCATTCCCCTTTATGTTCTGGTTTAATTTGATAGGAGAGACCCTAAGCTATCCATAGGTATAAAACATTCATGAACATATTTTGAAATGTTCATCTTGTCAAGTCTCGATTTTGCACCTTTTCACAATCATCACAATAGTGGCCTTTGCTCACTCGCGCGTAAAATATCGCCAGATCTTTAGGCATAATTTAATAGAAGAGCCATTAAGCTATCCACAGGTATAAAATTTTGCTTCAATATTTATTTTGGGATACTTTTTCTGACTGTTGAGTTTTTTCTGGGACGCACTGTAGATACAGGTTTTCAGTAATATGTTTATACTGCATGAGTAGTTGAATTTTCTTCGGTGCAAGTGTCTTTTGTCGACAACAAAATTGAACAGATGGGGAAAATATATGCAATCTATTATCAAAGGTTACGCACATAGTAGGTCGTTCAAGTCAGAGGACAAAAGTAGATTCATATATCTTCATGTACGTGTATTTACAAACACATTTGATCGAAGAAACATCTCATAAAGGTGTTTTTTTATTTGGATTTATTGGGAAGCATGAATATCGCACGAATGAAATGTCTTTTAGTATACAACATAATAGAAAAAGCAAATAGGAGCTTATCGTTGTTGGATCACTTACCGAATATGTCTAGACTGCATCTTTCATTAATCTCATTTATTTTTTAGACCTGTGAAGAAGAAAAAAAAAACTTGAACGGAGGAACAAATACGTGATCGTATTCCGTATTTGGACCATAAACACTGATGTCACTAATGTAGCATGATCACAAATGATGCAAAGAAAATTTTACCGTTCTTCTATTCTCACCCAAGTGAGAAACTTGCAAGCTAAAATTCAATTGTTGCCTCTTGAATAGAGTTGATAATATTGGAAAACAATGGTAACGAAGGGAATCCACTGTGTACCAGGGGGGGGGGGGGGGGGCGGGGGGAGATTTGGAAGCTTATCCTACCAGCAGGTTGGTAATTTAAGTTCAAAGTTAAAGTTATGGTTATCGTTACTTTTGGATCCATGGTTGAAGTCAGGAAATCAATTACCGTTAAAAAAATTCCCACCTAACTATTGTCGCCTGGTCATATTTTATATTTACTTATTTTTTTATTGAAACATATTTATTCAGGATAAAACATGATCAGTAAAAGTTGTTTTCCATCATGGTCGTAATACAACAAATATGAATGCAAGTTACAAAAGAGCATCAAAATTGCAGTAGCATATTGAAATCTAAAAAACGGCATTAAGTGAGTCCTCATTGCTTGTATTGGATCCATGTCTATCCATAAATATTTCAATTTCATTGCAGAGTCTGTACAAGCACTGTTTTGTACAGCCATACTAAGCTAGTTGGCTACTAAAATGCTCCCTATTTGTCAACTAGGCAATAATAGCAGGAATAAAAAAAAATCTTCCTAAGTCATAGTTGGCTACTTAGCCCTGTTCTTAATGCCTACTAAATTGTTACTAGTTGTCAACTAAATCTACGCTGGTTGGCAATTAAATCAAAATGGTATTTCCAAAACCTGGCTAAGCTTATTTGACAACTAAATTTCATTCAGAATTTAGCGTTGATGTAGAGTACCTCTAAATTTACTAGTTGGCAAATAACCGTCATTCATCGCAAATCGTCAGAGGGATTAAATGGTCAGATTTGTAATCACAACAAAGCGAAAATAGATCGTCTTGTTTCTGTCATTCTGAAAATTTTAATTTCAAACTGCCCCCCCCCCCTCCCTCATACAGAATTTTAAAAAACCTGTATCATATGACTATTTGCATTTAAGTCCTTACACATTTGTCAGAACACATATTTTCACAAAAAGAGATCCAGTGGTTTGTTAGGTGAGTATGTAGGGGACAATATCCTAACACCACTGGAGCTCTTTTGACAAAAAAAAGAAGAAATACGGATAGAATGTGAAATAAAGGTAAACTGATATATAAACACGATGAATAGGGAAAGAGAAGGAAAATTAAAAAACAGAAAAACTAAAAGAAAGGGACACCAAGGAGAAAGAAACTATAGCTGGGATTCCTAAGTCATTTATTAAAACCCTATACAAACATTTTAGGTAAAAGGTGTACTACCTTGAAAGTTGCATGAATAACATATTACATATTGTCATTTTTACGTTGCTATTATGGCATTTTATTTATTTCTTATTTACTACAGAAATACTATTATTGGTAAACTTTCTTTATGGGTCTGATATAATAGAGTGAACTAGAGTCGAAACGGTCCCTCCCTTGTGACGTGGGAGGGAAGATATTTCCCAAGAAAATTTTTGGGAGATTATTTTTGCAACCTACCCCTCCCCCCCCCCCCCCCAACCTAGAGAGTGCTGGCGGGATTCCCGAAATTATGATGTCCTAGAAAATATTAATGTTGACAAAATGTTCGCTCCTCCACCACCACCCCCCCCCCCCCCCCCCCCCCCCCCATATTCGGCAGCCTGTTTCTGCCGATGCAAAAGGTTCATGTTGTCAGATGATTATGATATAAGTACTTGTGCCATCTGTCTTCTATTTAAAGACGCCATATTAATTCACGCGAATCTAATGAAGGAGCATGGGCATCAGAGTTCTAAGTATGTTTCAACACTCATAACTGGCGAATGGGCTAATTGCCGATTAGCGCAGGTACTGACGCAATTGAAATAACGTGTGAGCCATATATGCGCTCATATTCACCCCTTTTATCTGCATACATGATGGCGATGCTCATACGCTAAGAAATAGAATTGAACCGGTTCGATTTCAAATCCTATTGGTTATTAAGCAATAGTTGGAGAGATCAACGCGGGCTATGACGCCTCGTTTGGGACGGGCTTAATCCTGCACAGGAAATGTTATTGTCTCTGTTTGTGACCAGCAACGTAGGGAAGCACCAATCTGCTGTGGTGACTTTTTTTCTCAGGCAAGCTATTATTTTACTTTGTTCAATGAGTACACAATTACATTATATTCAAATCTTGGTCGTTTTGTTACTGAGAGAGATTGTTTTAATGTTTATTTTATAAACGATGGAGAATCAGGAATGTGATTTTATTGCAGAGAATAACAATGGAAACAATATCCACTAGGGAAAATCCAGTATTTAAAAAGGGGGAGCAATATGCCGGAAATGTTTTGACAAGATGTCATTTCGATTGCGTCTGTATCCACGCTTGTCGAGGCTGTGAAGGCAATTACCCAATACGCCCATGATAAGATTTTGCACATTTCATTTTGCAATCACTTTTTGAACGACAAACTGACGTGGTCCTAACTTCAGCAATTGACGCAGCGTGTGAGCCTGATTTTGCACGGTCCTAGCGTCAGAAAAAGAAGCCTCGCGTGAGCCGGTCTTAACATCACAGCCATCATTGTAATGTTAAATACTGAGTGAGAACGTTAGGATCCATCTTATAGGCTGTTTTAATCGAAAATTGCAAAAATAACCAGTCTGACACATATTTGATTATTTGTAAATATATATATGCTCACTCAGTTCTAAAATATGTATTTTTTATTTCAAACTGAATGGTATACTGAATGTTATTACAAATATATGTGTTGAAATATTTTGGTTACACATATTAGGGCTACAACTTGGCCCTGTGTAAAAAAAAAAAAATTAAAAAAAACATGCTTGTACGCCTGCCCTCGTTACACCCCACAATTTTATTCAATTTATCTGCCATATTAATGATGTTAAAATATTGTTTCATTACATGGACACGGACAGTTTTCCAAGGCGTTTTTGCCTTTGGTACAGACAAAAATGAGACGAAGAGGGGAATGAATTTGGAACTTGCGCGGTCAACAAACTTCCTGAATAGAACCTGCAGAGGACCTAGAGAAGACCATGCGCAAATGCAGCAGACCCTGCAGCCCATTTTCAAAGCCCCCTACAGATTTAATCAATGATAATCACTAGCGTAGCGTGGTTTCAGAAATTGAGGGGGCATCAGCATCATGGGGTGGAGACACCGATCTTATTCTTTGGATAAAATGCAAATCAACAAGGATATCGCTCAAAGGAGGGTGTGGGAGGGGGTCGTAACGTCTTCTTTTTACGTCCCCCGGTTTGTTTGTTTTTTTCTCTCTCTCTTTTTACTCCATTTGATTTGGATGGCATTTACCCCCTTCCTCCCCCCCCCCCCAGCTTTGCCACTGATGATGGTAATATATACTCACAGAGTCTATTCTTCGTCTTACACGACATGCCTTCCATCATCATCATCAATATCATCATCATCATTTTGTGTGTTTTTTTAGAGTTTTAAGGATGTTGTTCATAAGTAGCTTCAGCATTGTTTGAACAAAGAAATCACTTCTTTTATTTTTTTCCCCCCAATATTGTTCTATTTGGACTCGCCCAGCTACTGACCAGGGAGGAGATAAAGTACATATCTCAGGATGGTATTGTCCGAACATCAACCGTGCCATCATGGGGCTTGGACCGCATTGGGCAACGTAATCTGCCTCTTAATGGAGCCTACAGTTTTACCGGTAAATACTTGATTTCACAACAGCTTAGAACTGCAAGAATCTATCAATTGAAAACTGGGACAACTGACAAAATATTTTTCTGTTTTCAATTTAAAGACATTTACTTTCAATTTTTCAATATAAGTATACAAACAAATAAATGAACAAAATAATTTATATGTATTTTAACAAAAATATGGCTAACTATACATTCACGAACCTATACATAGGCTTTGTTGTTGAGTACTGGTCGTCATGTAATTCAATTTTGAAAGAATTTGTCTGAAGATTATTCTGAATGCTTGGTATTATTCAGGTATTAAAAAAAACTTACTAAATCTTGCTGAAAATGCAACAGAAGAAAGACCATCGGAAGGACTTAACAGTAATACGGGTATTACGTTGGATTTTGCACACACGTGAAATCAGTATTATTTTGGTCGGAAGGTATAAACGTCCAGAGTAATCATTTCCAATAAAATGAAAGTTCTCAAATCATGTTTTCACTTCTACCTAAACTCAGCCTTCTCCTTGAAATTGTCGATAGGAAACCACGTGCAAAGAAATCTTAACCGGAGAGTAAAAATGCTACTCCACATGCACGGTATTACTTCGGTGATCACCTATAGCGTTATTAAAAGTAATGTATAATTTTGGTATAAGCCCTCAAAAACTTTTCGTCAGATTTCTTTGATTTTAGATGATAAATAGCAAGATACTAGCAATACTAAGCTGCTTTGATTATTATTATTATTATTATTTTTATTTTTCTTGCTCCTCAAGTGAGATATTAAACAAATGAGAAAGGAAAAATAATTGAGATACCTGACCCAGGGACGTAAACTCTAACAGCAGCTTGTAAAACTATGAGGATTGTTGTATGTTCGCATACGTTACACTCCTGGAGAAGCGCTGGGATTGTTGTGCTGGGAGCCGTCGGGATGCAAGGGTCTTAGCCTAGGGCAGCGTAAATCAGTTATTAAGTATTCCTTACTCATATATGTGTATGCATTTTCTCTCTTATTTATATTGGATATATTACCACAGTTCCCCAGTATTACCATATGTTTCTTAGTACATGATTATTTATGTTATGGTTATCCTTTGTAAAAATATAATAACAATTTCGGCCCACAAGCTGCAGACGATTTGTTAATTGATAAACAGTTTTGAATAAATAATTTTTTTTTCTCGGAAATCATGGATTCATGGATTTTGATACAAGGATAACAATATGAGAGTATGTTTAATACTTTTCTTTCCAGTTTAATTTTTGCCACCAAAAGTACATGAGCTTTAAGTTGTCTGCAAGTCAGGTGATTTGTGCGAACAAGTGCAGTTAGTCATGACCAAGGGGGCAATTATCGCATCATCACAACGATGGATCTGTGCGAAAGAATTTTCCATTTCAAAGCTACAGTAGTTGATGAACGCTAAGATAACATAAGCTACTGCAAAATTGCGGGGGGTCTTCTTCTTTTTAAATAGAAGTCCCGGTATCAAAAAAGATAGGCTGCATATTGAATGGAAGTTTGAATATCTTTTCCTTTGTTTTATTAACTTTTGACAGGGTAATTAAAGGGTACCAATCACCAAAAATAGTTTTGCTCTGTATGTTAGAGGTTGCATGTCGTTATACTACATTCAAAATATGGGCTTCAAATATTAATTCTATAAAGAGATATTGCAATTTTAATTGCACTCTCTGTAAGCGTGAAAGCAACTCGTTAGTAGACTACTCGACGCACCCGTCCGCCCTTGCCAAGGTAAAGGCTCGCTCGGAACCAAACTCTGAGATCGGTTCCGCGCGAGCATTTTCATGTTATCCTTTATTTCCTTCATACTCATTAACTGTTGACCTATAGAATGCCAGACAAAGTTCTTTGAGGTTTATTTTATACTTTCTAGCTGTACGCAAATTATTTTTTCAGGTGACTGGTACACTTTAAAGCAATAAGACGCACGAGCACTCTGAAAATTTTACAGGTTGAGAAAAGTATATAATAATGAGAAAAATATATTGCACGTGACGTAATTACAACTTAGCGTTTATGGCCCGTATTCTCGAAAGTGAACTAAGTTAGGCCTGGCTTAACTTAGGCCACTGATTTATGGAAGGCCATTATTTTGTCAACCCCTAAATCCCGTGTAAACTACTATATTTATGTAACAAAATATATATACAAAATTATTTCCTGGCTTAAAATTAGCAGCAGAAATCAAATTTATCGTGAGGTTTTTGTATTTGCATTTAGTTCCAGAACTAGAGGGAGTCTTTGTTGCATTATTTTGTAGGATTAAAAGTGGGTGATATTTGGCTCTCCGTAATTCAGTGGCCTTAATCTACACACTTTGTAGCTTTAAGGCCACCGCACACCATACGATCGGTCTGCGATCCGATTTCAGAAGAAACTGTAATATCATTTGACAAATCATTTAAAAACGAAAAATATTTTTGATTGAGGGTCTGAATAGTCCTACAGATAGTGAAATCGATAAAACGGCCTTCGCCGAGTTTTCTCGTCGGTGGAATGGCCAAATCGGCTCCGAGTCGTAGTGACGTCACAAAAATCGTACGACTGCCTACGATTTGAAACTAATTTTGCCCTTATTCCCTGTAGAAAGCTGACAGCTCACCCAAATCCTGTGTTTAGTATTCATATTACTTTTCAGAACATGAATATGGTAGATTTCATTTGTTAAAATGCCAATATTTAATGCCATAGCGATTTATTTCACAAATCGGATCGCAGATCGATCGTAAGGTGTGCGGTGGCCTTTAGCAAAACGTCGTGGCGCGTAACAACACGGGAAAGACGCATATGACAAAATTCTTAAAATTCAGAATTTTATTCTATAGAGGCAGAATCAAAATATTACAATTTAGAATTAGTATTCAAATCTTTCAATATTTTTAAGCAAAGTAACATGAACATTTTTATTCAGATATGTCTGATTCTAATTTTAGAAGCACAAACAAAACTAGCAGTTTTCTTCCATGCCTCTTTCCCACGTCTTTATGCGCCATAGCGTTTCGCTAAGCTACCTTAGCCGGGGGCTTAAAGTTGGGTACCTTTCGAGATTACGGGCCTATATCCTTATTTTTCTTTCATTCTTTCCCCCTCCTCTCTGTACAGGAAATGGGTCAGGGGTCAACGTCTATGTCATCGATTCAGGTATATATCCAGAAAGTATGTACTTCGGAGGCCGAGCTAAGGCTGCTTACGATGCTGTTGGAACAGGCGTATACGTAAGTGTTCTGTTGAGCCTTCATTCCTGCTCTGTATGTTGGGGCCCCATGTTGCTTTACTATGTTTAAAATATGAGCTTCAAATGTTACATTTATTAAGAAATATTGCAGGTTTAAATACACTCAATTAACATAAAAGCTAGCTGTAAGTAGACTAGCTGACGCACATGAATTTCCTCGCATAGATTCCGATAGAGCGAGCGCCGCGAGCGCGGGACCCAAGTTATACAGTGTGTCCCAGAAAAAACGAAACCCTAAAACAAAGGGTTATTGTGACCACACTATTTGCTCTATGAATAATCATCTATTTTCCATAAACTAGAAGTATTATGCTTTTAAATGATACCTTGATGGCATCCATCCGTATATGCTTTACCGAACAGCAGCATTTTGAAAATTACATGTAAAAACTCAGTTGTGCCAGATGTGGGGAAAACCGTGAAAACGTTAGGATCACATGCGAACATGACCCAAATGAAACATTACTTTGAAAACCCTATGAGAAGACCGTTTTCATCTGTTTCTATCAAAAGGGTAAGGGGTATTATATCCCTCATTAAAAATTTCTTGCTCTTGGATTGGTCGAGAGCACTTCATGTGATTAATCATAATTCTACCAGAAAAAGAAATTACTCCGGGAGAAAAATAGGTTTAGTGACGTCAAACTTTTCAGAGTATGATAGTTTTTTTACTATCATGCCCCTTGCTCCCTAGAATCATTTCTCTTGACGCGTACGGCGAGCAGCCAGTAGTCTCCCTCGGGTAACTCCCGCGATGGGACGGCGCGGGCACCAGTGAAACTACGCCGAGCCCGAGAATTTTCATAAATCCATATAAAGAAAAGTGAGGGGGTGGGGGGCGGACACTGAACAAAAAATAGCCGTCAATTTTGCAAAATATGCATGAAGTAACACTAAGCCCAGTAAATATTTGCAATTAATAATTCTGTCAACCTATCTTGTCAAAGATTCTTGACAATTTGCATGAAATTGTGTTCGATTTACTGTTTAAAAGTGACCTGTCCGGACACACGACGTGTTGGTTATGTAAATGTAATTGGATGTAGGTCAGTAGATCAGCTGTTTCTCAACATGCGCAATCGTACTAGCTAATGCGCGTCGTAACGCGCACGTCATCAGTCGAAATCAAAACATGGCGACCTATGTCTAGCCTAGTGTCCGTTGAAAGGAAAAAAAAAATGATTTTAATTGACGAGGACTAAAAACAAACCAGGATTGGAAACAAATGAAGTAGCCTATATTCAGTTATCAGGTAAACTTTATCTACCGTGTTCGGTTATATCAGGTAAAATTTCATTTGAGTGTAAACTGTCATAAATAATTATGTCGTTTGACCCTTTTTAATTGTTTGTTATACTGTTTTGTGTTACTTTTTATTTAGGCCTAGTAACAAAGTTAGACCTAAATATAGATCTATTTAACGTTTAATAGCCTACCAGACTCTAACAGTAGTAGTAATTAACATTAATTAAATGCTAGCCGACCCGAAGACTAAGTTAGGCCTAGCCTAGCCTAGTATTAAATTATTTTTTTTATTTATTTAATCTAACTGTGCCTGTGCAGTTCATAACTAGCCATATGATATAGTAGATCTACTTTTCACTTTCGGAATTTCACCGATTACGTTACGGTATAGATCTAGATCTAGTACTACCCTTTAACACTTTATAACAGGATTAAAATTAACTTGATGTTATAGACAACCTAGTCCTAAAAGTTAGAGGCCTATAAAAGAAAATTAATGTAAGGGCCTTTATTCTGAAATTTACGCGTTATCAATATTTTGGGTACGCGTGAAATGAAAGTGCGTGACCTTTACGAATGGTCAAAATGAAAAGTGTTTAACCTTTACGAATAGCTCCATATAAATCGTACTAAAATAAACTTTAAATAAGCGCGCATTGCCCATTCGCGCTCTTAAATAAAACACATGTGCGCAGCCAAGAAGGGTTTAATGAAAAGGTTTAAACTTCTTTAATTTGTGAATTCGGGCCTATGAGTGTCTTTTTCGAGAAGTAGAAGATAATTGTCTTTCTCGTACCAGTTAAATGTTTCAAATGTGGAATATAAAGTAAATAATCACCTTTTGATTTCAGGCGATGAGACGTACTATCACTTCCTCGGCGATCTGAATGTATACGCTATCTTTCCTCAGCTTCGCTTCGGAAGGATAGCTACATCCAGATCGCCTCGGAAGTGATAGTTTGTTCCATCACCTTCACCAACGGTAATTATTGCTGAATAATAATGATAATAACTGGCTGGGGTTCAGTGTGCTGGGTTTATGTTATCCTTTGTTTTCCTCAACATACTTAACTGTAAACTAATAGAATGCCAGATGAAGTTTTTTGGTAAAAGTTATGCATTTAAGCTGTACATCATTTTTTAGTATTACATAAAGAAAAAAGAAAAAACAACAACAAAGAAATACATAAGGAAAAGGGAAGACAGAGAGAAGAAAAAGAAAGGAATACATAAGGAAAAAGAAGAGTGAAGAAAAGCAAAGAAATACATGTAGGAAAATTGGAAGCCAGAGAGATAAAAAACAAAGAAATACATAAGAAAATAGAAAATCAAAGAGAAGAAAAACAAAGAAATACATAAAGAAATTAAAAGATAGAAGAAAAACAGAGAAATACATAAAGAACTAAAAAGAATTTACAGTGTAAATCGTCACATGCTTGTGTGTGTGTGTGTGTGTGTGTGTTTATAGATATATATATATATATATATATATATATATATATATATATATATATATATATTTGAATCTTATATGAATATTATTATATATATAATTGAATCTGGTGTCGCCGAAATCACTGGCCCGTCTCCGTGGTCTAGTGATTAAGGCATTGGCGTTCTCAGCCAACGACCCGAGTTCGATTCCCGGCGGAGACATTTTTTCAACCTTTGCAAAAATTCAAAAAGGGAGGACAGCTCTGGGGAACTTTGATTTAAGCTACGCAACCATTATTCTCTCATTTCCATTTCTCACAATTATATATATATATATATATATATATATATATATATATATGTGTGTGTGTGTGTGTGTGTGCGTGTGTGGGTGTGTGTGTGTGTAAACATATTTAAAAGTATCGTATTTTGCAGCCGTCCCTTTGCTTTGGAATTTAAAGATTGAGAAAGCATCTTGTAATCGTTCATGCCTTCCCCAGCATTCTATATAGGGTTTGCGTGCAAAATCGCTTGCATAGTGAAGCGCGGAGAGTGATCTCCTGGTAATCGATTAACTATTTCGACGTCAGTCTGTCTCACTGAGCGGCGAATGCTTACGAACGTTGCGATTTTTGTATTCGCCAACTTTTCTGACGAATGTTGGCGAAAATCAGGGTTCGCCTCTGTCATTGGTGGCATGGTCACGTGGAACCATGGTCACGTGGTTTCTGTAGCATTGGCGAATCAAAACGAACTTTAGCGAGTAATAGCGACACGTATTACAACCGTTTGCAAGGCTTACGACTGTTATGCAAACACTTGCAACTGTTTGCGGAAAAATTAATTCGGAAAGAAAATTTGAATTTGGAAGGAAATTTTAGAGGCCGCGGAGCGTTTTTGAAAGTGGGGGGCTGATCTGATTTCACTCATTAATGCACCGGCGTAAATTCAGTTTAAGCAGTGGGGGTATGATCGCAACATTGAGGGGAAATTTCCAAAGTTTAGGGGCACCGATAAGGGCTATTTCTGGAAAAAAGGGCATCTATAAAGGGAAAAATATACAATCTCTAAACATTGTCATATATACCCTACACGGTGATTACATTTTATAAGGATGTCAATTATGTTTCTCTCTTACATGCTCTAATATAATTTACTTAAGCATCAAAGTTTGCAGTTGGGTTTGATGACCTACATATTAATGTGCGAGCCAGCGAAGCGAGCGAGCAATTTTTTAAGATCGGTGAGGCTGCATGGTGATCAACAACATCTTATAAAGAGAAAAAAAAAAGGTGTTTAAACACAGTCTCGGCATGAGAGACTGAAAGACCTCTAATAAGTAACATAACTATATCAAATATAAATGTGAGCGAGCGTAGCGAGCAATCCTTGACGAAATTAAAGTAAAGTTGCTTTAAATCGCTATAAATTAGGGCACAAATTATGGAGCAAGAAAAAAGGGGCCCTTATCAAGAACGATAATGGCACTTATCAAAAAAGAAAAGGAGCAGGAGTATGTCATATTAAAAAGAGCAATTATCAGAGGATGAAACATGTGGTATTTGTCGCACATGAATATTGGCACTTTATACCAGAGGTAAAAAGGGCACTTATGAGAATGGAAAAGGGGTGTTTTTGTTTTGTTTTTTTATAAAGGAAGAGTGGCTCTTATCAGAAGGAACTGTACTTCTTAGAAAGAAAAGGAGCCCGTTTCAAAGTGAATTAAGGAAAACTTATGAGAGGTGTAAAAAGGCACTCATCAGAGATGTCATGTGTCATTTAACAGAAGGCGGAAGGGGCACTTGTCGAATAAGAACGGGCACCTCTCAAGTTTGAATAAAGAATATGGCCACAGGTAAAAATGCACTTATCAGACGGAAAGGGGGTAATTCTTGAATCTGAAAAGTGAGAATGAAAAAAAGGCAGTTATTAATAGAGATTGATAGGTACATTTGATGCAAATGATTTAAAAGGGAATTGTCGAAGGAAAGATTTTATTAGGAGTTTTATGAAAGATGAAAAGGGAAGAGGCTCGTTTATAAAAAAATAAAATAAAGGGAGCACTTATCAGAAAGAATAGGGGCAATTATAAGATTGGAAAAGGGGAACGTATCATAATATAAAGGAAATGGGGAAGGGGCACTTCTTACTAAGAAAAAGGGACAGTTGTCAAGGAAGAAGGGGCACCTCTCAGATTTTAATAGGCCTCTGGCAATTATCAATTGTAATAAAATCAAATTTAAAGATTGTGGAACGGGCAGGAATATAAAGGAAAGGGAGCACTTATCTAAAGTAATCTATGTAAAAAGGGGGAACTTCTAGGATACCCAATTTCCTGAAATACTGGGTACACTGTACCCCCTCCCCCCCCCCCCACACACACACACCACAGCGCCTGATTTTAAATGATCCTTAAAAAAATCTCTAAAGAGTTGATGCGTCATTCTGAATCCTGAAAGAAGACTCATGGACTTGTAGAAGATATGATAGATAGACTGTCATATTAGAGAATGCTGTACAGTCCCGAGAAGTCACCTGAAAATATCTGAGCTTGTTTTCTACACTTTGTTTATAATACCATGATTTATTAGGCCTAGATTTTGCATTAACTGTGCATTAAAGAGGCGGGGATGTATTGCCCATTTGTACCAATGGAAACATGTTCGTAATGGACATGGATGAGAGATTTTGATATATAAAATCGGAAATATCGGGACAATCAAATCATATCTTTAGCACTTTATCTGCATTCTATAGGAATTCTCACTACAGTAACAGTCTTTTATATTAATTCTATCAATTTTATCAATTACTACTAGCCCCCCCCCCCCCCCCCCCCCGGTTCCGCGGCCTATGAATTTTGAACATGTTCAAAATTTCTTTGCGATGAGAAAAACTGTTTGCGACAATAAAAACTGTTTGCGACAATAAAAACTGTTTGCGAACTTCTCTGCTACCTTTTACGAACCCTGACGAAACCCGAATTCGCTACATTCTCAAGCATTCGCCGCTCAGTGAAATACTCCCTTAAGTACGGGTTTGCGTTATAACGGTTTTGCGTTAATTTACTACACTGCTTAGGGCATGACTCTGACCCTTACCCTAATACTAATTGAACTCTGCCTTAACCTAATCCAAACGCTAAATCTATAAACCCTGACTGTAACCCTGGCGATAACCATAAATCGAGAAAGACTTTTTCGGTACACTTCTTTTGTTCATTTCGCATGAACCTTTTTAACGATATTTGAGAATGTTTGCAAGCGTATTTCAGCACTTTTTTTTTTAATGCATACAACAACCAGGTGAAGATCCATGGTTTTGTGAAAGGGGGTGGCACAATATTCCGAAAATTTTAAGACAAGCAACTGAAAATGGGTCTTCAGATTACTGGGTGCCTTTTTTACCCCCACGCCGAAATAATTGGTCATCACCTCAAATGAGAAGGGGCAGTTGTATAATTAGATATGCCTCTCGTCGGGCCAGTTGTACCCCCACCCGCTCTAAATTAGGTAGTGACAACACCTACCTTTTTGACCCTATATTTCTGTTGGCCCCTTACCAGCTTACGACAGTTTTATCAATAACTACTTTTATTGTTGAATAACAGGGTATTGACTGCGATGGTCATGGCACCCACTGTGCAGGGACGATAGGCTCAGAGATATTTGGAGTTGCTCCGGGTGTCAATTTGTTTGGAGTACGTGTTCTTGGTTGTGAAGGATACGGTACAACTGCCGACGTCGTTGCAGGTAAATCAAAGGGCAATCCTACATTTTTAACTGTTTAATTTGTGGAGGTGTCGTGGTCTAGTCAATACGTCACCGGAATGTGGATTGCATGGTTCCTTTGGAAAGACATTGACCTACACTGCCACTCTTACAGGCGCGCCGGAAGCAATTCTGGATTGGGGGGCAAACAACCCAGGGGGCTCACTATTTTGGAGGGGGAGGGGGCTCATGTCAAAAATTTTCGGAGGTGACCAGAGGTGTACGCAGAATTTTTTTTTTTTTTGGGGGGGGGGGGGACAAGACGCGTAAAAATTTTCGAAGAAACTCGAAAGCGAGATAGCGAAGCAACAGAGCTGGTTACGAGCACTGGCGTAAATCACACATATAATCTTTTATTTTGCGAGCGAGCGAAAAATAACCACTTTTCTAAGTTATACACAATATTTTCATTCCAACTCTTCTTCTTTTTCTTCTTCTTCTTCTTCCTCTCCCTTTTTTTTTTTTTTTTTTTTTGGGGGGGGGGGGCGCCCCCCCAAACGAAAAAGTGGGGGGGCAAAATGCATTTTCGCCCCCCCACTTTTTCGTTTGGGGGGGGGCGACTGCCCCCCTGCCCCCCCCCCCCCCCCCCCGCTTCCGGCGCCTATGCACTCTTACCCAGGAGAGAATATGTACCTGTGAGGATTGCCGAAATGTGTACGGCACAACATGGTAGGACTACTCCCATAAGGAGTGGAGATGGTGCACACTGCGGGCTTGAAATTCATTGTCCAGGCGGTAATTATGAAATAAAATTGTAAATCCAATTTATTCACGTAATTGAATTTCTGTCCCATCAAGGGGTATTAGCAATATTGGTCATGCTTCAAGAAAGGTTCTACCTGCGCCCCTGACAAAAGGTTGATTTATGTTAAATATATGCATAGGGTACACAAAGTCATGAACCCTACTTGATCATCCGGACATGACTGGTTTGGCATTCTGCCAATCGTCATACACCATAAAATTGATAGCATTTAAATAACTACGTGGAATAAATCAAGAAACTAAAAATATCTAATTTGATCTGTAGATATTTATTTTATTGGAAAAAATTGTAAATTTAGCTAACAATAGCGTAAAAAGCCCAAATTAAGCTAAACTCTAAGGTGTCCTGCTTGTATGTGAGACGGCGCATTCAGTTACAGTGCGAAGACTGATTGCACTGAGCCAAAGAGTTTAAATACGAAGAGTGCTCAGTCTCGAAATACAGCACGCGTATATATTGTGGTACATGTCGATCGGCCGAGAGGGAAGATTATAGTCTTTATCAAGATGTTTGTATTTTTTATTTCCTTTATTTTTTTCTTCTTTTTCTGTACATCGCTTTTGGTAAAGCCGTAAAGGGCATAATCTTGTCCCAAAACAGATAGGAATCAACATACTCTAACTGCACCATGGAGGAGAGGGAGAGAGTTGGGAGGGGGAGCTAGGAGAGATGTTTGTATTTTTGTTAAAGTTATTTGCTGTGATATTTCTATTAATATTTATGTGATTTGGGGGGGGGGGGAATGGTCCAAACATGTTCCCTGATATTAAGCTCTATATGAGCAAACACTGCGATATCTGACGGGAATGTCGAGAAAAGTAAAAAAATAAAATAAAAATAAATAAATAAATAAAATGCTATCTTTATTTTTCTAAATCAGAATATTTCATTTGATATCATGATTTATGTAAATTTTAGGGATTATAGACGTATAATGTAAATCTATGGCCTTATGTTAAAATCAAGACAGAAAAGGTTTTATTAAAATGAGATTGCGAGCGAGCAATGCCGTAAATACAAAGATTAATTAAGAGTGGCGTATCCAAGATTCTCTTTTTTTAAAATTGGTGCCATATCCAGGAATGCACGTGCCAGCCAAAACTAATCTGACATATCTTATATTTACACATCGAATGAAAGGAATTGTGTGCCCCCCCCTCCCCCCTCCCCCCCCCCCCCCGGCACAGAAGCAACATGAAAAATATGACTTTTTTTTCCTTGCTTGTCTGAAAATTCAGAATAGACAGCATCTGATGATTTTTTGTTCGTCTGGTGTGAGCCCCCCCCCCCTCCCCTGCATTCCTGGATACTCCACCAATATAAATAACTTACAGTAAGTTATTTGTAACATTCTGCTGTAGCAGTTTGAGACGACAGGCGAAGAAAACAGTAAGGGCTATTTTGAATTGAATTAACTAGTATCCAACAATAGCAGTCCTATTCTGTCTTTGTAGGAATATCCCATTCCTTTTGCCCCAGCCCCCTTTGTCTGTCTGTCTGTCTCTCTTTCTTTCTCCCCCTCTCACAGGCTTTCATTTTCTAATAATATCTTATTCTCTTATTCTCTCTTACAACCGATCTATAAAAATGACTCCAATAGAAATGAGGACAAAATAATGATCTCTTGTTCCCCCCCCCCCCTTCAATGGTTCAATTTAATGAGATCGACCACCAACACCATGCAATCCCATTCTTCACATCCATGACAGAATAGCAGGTGCTGATCCATGGGGGGGGGGGCGAATCGACCGCGCCCCCTTTTTGGAACCCAACTGGCATACCTTAAGTACACAATAAAAAAAAAATGCCTCTTTAATTGTGTACTTTTCGGCTCTGTGCCCCCTCCTCTACAAAATTCCTGATCCGCCCCTGGAATAGGAATTAGATTCTTTTGAACTACAAACTACAGGTATACACGGACTCTGGCCTAAAATGTAAATAAAACCGGATAGAGCACCATTAGTTTGGGAGCCTACGAGGCTAACAATGTTGGTCTATTAACCCTCCGAGAAAACTTGTAAAAAAGCCCACCCCGCAAGACTGACATGACAGTCCGGGCATGGACGAGTGGCGGATTTAGGGGGGGGGGGTGCAATCCCGGCCCATGCCCCCTCCCTTTTTTTAAAGAAAGTCATACATCATTGTCCCCCGGTCCCTTTTTTTGTTTTTTTTTTTTTGTTTTGGAGGGCCGGCGAGAAGAAGAAAAAAAATTCTTTTTACCCCTCTCCCCCCCCCCAAAGTGAGCAACTATTCGAGGACTGGCGAAAAAAATTCTCCTCCTCCTCCCACCCCCCCCCCCCCCCCCCACGGAGCAATTTTTGGAGGAATGGTGAGAAGAAAAAAATACGAATCTCCCTTCTAGCAGTTCCAAAAAGTTGACAGCCCTGCATTTGTGCCCCCCTTTTTTTTTAAAACTACATCCTGCATTCGCCCCTGTCATGGACTGTCAGTGTCAGACTCATATCCATAATAGGGTTCAGAAGCCCCCTCCCACTACATTGTCGGTCTCGTTGGCTGAAGCCAATAAACGACAATCAGCAAGTAAAAACCTTTGATGAGCGAAGTTTGAGGAGAACACCTTTGGCAAACTGAAAGAGTTCTATCAGCAACGTCACCACCTCGATCGGTATCGCAGAGGGGTAGACCTAGCCTAGCTAGAGCTATACACCTTGTCGGTCGCTATTCAGCTCAGCTATTTCATGATTGCATGATCTCACATCAGTCATTTTGGCTAAGCGTAATTCGGTGGTAGAACATTGATTATATGAATTTATGAATTTAAAACATTCAATTTTGCCTCTGGTACATTAGAAATATAATAGTGAACTGGAATTTAGTGAGAGTTTCTTCCGAATAACGGCTAGCAAGGGCGGATCCAGGTTTTAAAAAAGGGGGGGGGTCCAAAGGGTGAGAAGTTATCATTCTGGCAAACGCAAGCGCCTCTATAGGCATATATATATATATATATATATTGCCTGTTTGACTATTTTAATGTTGAAATATAGTTGGGCGCGCGGAGCGCGCCACAAAAATTTGATAATACGAGCCTGAAAATGTCTTAGTTTGTACTGAAATTACATTTAATCTATTAATATTACATGGAATTATTGTTTATTTGAGATGGAAAATACATATATAATGATTGCAAATTACCATCTTTTATCAAAAAGTGCGGGTATATTTGTACAGGCCACCCCCCCCCCCGTACATCAGAACTGGGAGGGGGGTTAATGCATACCCCCATCCCCTCCGGGATTTGCGCCATTGGACTGTATTAATATATATAATTATGTATATATATATATTTTTTAAAGTTTTCCCAGATTTTCCAGTCTGCATTGCTGTGCAGGACCTCAGATGGCATGTGGCAACAACACAAACAGTCCAGTGAGACAAATAAGAATAAAATCTGGAAATTTATTACTTGAGATTGGTTCTTCAATGTTGAAGTACTATATGTTGATAACCTAGGAATTGGGTGTGCGCATGCTGTACAAACACACTTAGTAAATTTTAGTGATACATGTACACATTGTACAGCAATGAAGAATTATTCACTAAATATCATCTATATTATCTCCTCCCATCCCTGAGATAACAATTCGCAAGTGTTTACATCATCACGAGTTATAAATCACAAATCACAAAAGAACACAAAAAAGGGAAAGTTCCTTAGATTCAGGAGTTCACAATCAAGGCCGATCAACAACAGTACCAATACCAGTTTTGCTGAAAATTCACAGGATTTAACAATCAACCACAGCATCTACTCATTAGGCAAAATAAATAAGTTTTGTATCACAAAACTAGTCATGGTGCAATGTATCAGATTCAAGCGTTCCCAATCAACAACAAGAAAAAATATACCAAAAGTCCTCGGAGAAAACAAACCTCCTCCCCCCCCCCCCCCCGAGCACCTGTCATTACCTTTGAATTTCGTGACTTTGACCTTTTTGTTGACTCTGACAGACCTTTGACCTTTTGTGTGACTTTAAGTCTTGACCTTCACAACTTTAACCTTTATATGGACACATGAAGTTCACTTCTTGCGATGTACAACCATAGGGTAGGTGTAGGGAATACCAAATTATGCACGTTTGCATAATTTGCATAAACATGAACACAGACATACACTAGTAAGGTTTACCAATGCTTTCAGCAACTCTTTTTATTTCTCAGGGTACCGAAATAATGACAAAAATTTGTTTACCTAATGAAATAATCTCCTTAATGACGTCATAGGTAAATGGTCCATTATTCCCTACCCATGAAAGTAATACGAGACCGCTACATTTTCAACCGAAATCTCAAATATTTGTTGAGGGAAATGATATTTCGTTGGAAATGTAAATACCAATAAAGAATTGCTTTTTGGAGAGTATATTTTGGTTTCATCAAAATCTGTTGCAATTTTAACCAAAAATTTTATAGCATTTATCATCGGATAAATTTAATTACCATTTAAACGGCATTCAACCTGTTCAATGTGCCGTTACTTTTGCCTCCGGCAACTTTACATTTTGTTGTTGATTTTAAGTACATCAATACTGAATTTTAAAGATTACAGAGAGCTGTAAAATGACATTGAAATACGTCTTAAAAAGAAAGATGTAAAATGACGTTAAAACAACTTAACACATCCGCCAAGTAAAAAAAAAAAAAAAAAAAAAAAACCGGCGCCAAAAAGGGGGGGGGTCCGGACCCCCGCGACCCCCCCCCCCCCCCCCTCTGGATCCGCCTATGGCTAGGCTGGGCCCCTGGGCGGGCGGACATACGTCTGCTACATGGTCGTCTGCTAGCGCACGATCTCATTGGATGTCGTGATCTCACGTGATCGATACTACACGCCCACATTACGTCATCAATAACAACAAACGGTTTCACGTGTAATATGACAAATTATTTTTTTTGGTCAAAAGCATGCATATTCCCGGGGACTTATGCGGGGTTTAAATGACTCATCGAGCCTTAATTATACACTTTCAGAGCTTTAAATTTCATGTAAATTACATTTTTCATAATTTCAAATAAATACTAGGGAATTAAAGTCATTTCAAAATCCCTCTTTTCATGTGTTAACCTATGAGAGCTGGAAGGCCAAAAGCATGCATATTCCCGGGGATTTATGCGGGGTTGACTGGACTCATTGAGCCTTAATTATACACTTTCAGAGTTTTAAATTTCATGTAAATTACATTTTTCATAATTTCAAATAAATACTAGGGGAATTAAAATCATTTCAAAATCCCTCTTTTCATGTGTTAACCTATGGGAGCTGGAAGGCCAAAAGCATGCATATTCCGGGGATTTATGGGGGGTTTACTGGACTCATTGAGCCTTAATTATACATTTTCAGAGCTTTAAATTTCATGTAAATCACAGTTTTTATATTTTCAAATAAAAACTATGGGAATTATAATCATCCTAATATTCATTGTTTTCGCGTGTAAACCTATGGCAGGCGAGACTGTTTTGGTCAAAAGCATGCATATTCCCCGGGATTTATGTGGGGTTTTTTCAATTTTTTTGAGCCTTCACTAAACTTGTTCAAAGCCTCAAATTACATGTAAATCACAGTTTTTATATTTTCAAATAAAAACTATGGGAATTATAATCATCCTAAAATTCCTTGTTTTCGCGTGTAAACCTATGGCAGGCGAGACTTTTGGGGGGTCAAAAGCATGCATATTCCCTGGGATTTATGCGGGGTCTGTTCGACTAGTTGAGACTTAATCATACATTTTCAGAGCTTTAAATTTTATTTAAGTCACATTTTTCAAAATTTTAATCTAATTCTGGGGGAATTATAATCATTCAAAAATCCCTGTTTTTGCGTGTTAACCTATGGGAGCTGGAAGGCCAAAAGCATGCATATTCCCGGGATTTATGTGGGGTCCCTTCTACTTTTTGAGCCATCATTAATCTTGTTCATAGTCTCAAATTACATGTAAGCCACATTTACATGAAATTCAAGGAAATACCAGAGGAACTATAATCATTCTTAAAATCCATGTTTTCACGTGTTAACCCTATGGCAGATGATTATGTCAAAAAGCAGGCATGATCCCGGGGATTCATAGTGGCATTTATTGATAATAAAGGTTCAAGAAATGTTTTTTGAACTATCCATCCTTTCTCTCATGCAAAAATCAGACTTGAAAAAGATAGAGTAAGATATGAAATATCAAGAAAAAATGAGACATCTTTTCACGTGTTATACCTATAGCGAACGTATTTTTCCGAGTCTATTTTAACACAGCAATTTACATCTGCCGAATGTACTACGGAAGTAGGTGAGAGTAATCTGTCTTGATACTATAAAAAGTCTTTGACTGAGCTGCTGAGAATTGAATCACCGTATTATGCCAGGAGCCTGTCCCGAAATAGTCACCCCATTTCATCCATTCGATTTGACCCTTTAAAGGGCCCCTGCAACCAAATGCAAATTTTTGCTGATGATGAGCAGGGATGCATACAACTAATATTCTATTATTCAAATATCTAGATATGTTTCATAGATTTTTAGATGTTTTTTTGAAATATTTTTTCCAACCTCCTAAGCTCCAACCTTAAAAAAGCTCCAGTCTCTCGTTCCTGTAATGACATCATCTGTCAATCATCAGTCAGCTATACACTAACATTCTACAATAGACAGTGGAATGTAACTTCGCCCAGCTTAGCACATGCTCGCAATAAAATTGCATGCTTTTGAACAATACCTTCTCATTACCATTCTTTTCCTGGTGCTGCTACAGCATAGCATTGTATGGTCTATTAAAACAGATGGTCATCTCTGGCAAAGCTAAATACCACTGTCGCTCCTTAGCCAAAGAGTTTAAATACGAAGAGTGCTCAGTCCCGAAATAAAGCACGCGTATATATTGTGGTACATGTCGATCGGCCGAGAGGGAATGTTATAGTCTTTATCAAGATGTTTGTATTTTTTATTTCCTTTATTTTTTCTTCTTTTTCTGTACATCGCTTTTGGTAAAGCCGTAAAGGGCATAATCTTGATAATGTCCCTTCAAATACAAACTTATGTCCCAAAACAGATAGGAATCAACATACTCTAACTGCACCATGGAGGAGAGGGAGAGAGTTGGGAGGGGGAGCTAGGAGGGATGTTTGCATTTTTGTTAAAGTTATTTGCTGTGAAATTTCTATTAATATTTATGTGATTGGGAGGGGGGGGGGAATGGTCCAAACATGTTCCCTGATATTAAGCTCTATATGAGCAAACACTGCGATATCTGACGGGAATGTCGAGAAAAGTAAAAATAAAAAATAAAAATAAATAAATAAAATGCTATCTTTATTTTTCTAAATCAGAATATTTTATTTGATATCATGATTTATGTAAATTTTAGGGATTATAGACGTATAATGTAAATCTATGGCCTTATGTTAAAAGTCAAGACAGAAAAGGCTTTATTAAAATGAGACTGCGTGCGAGCAAATCCTTAAATACAAAGATTAATTAAGAGTGGCGTATCCAAGATTCTCTTATTTTTATTGGTGGCGTATCCAGGGACGCACGTGCCCTACGTGCCAGCCAAAACCAAATCTGACATATCTTATAGTTACACATCGAATGAAAGAAATTGTGTGCCCCCCCCCCCCCCCGGCATAGAAGGAACATGAAAAATGTGACTTTTTTTTTCCTTGCTTGTCTGAAAATTCAGAATAGACAGCATCTGATGATATTTTTTTTTCGTCAGGTGTGAGCCCCCCTCCCCTGCATTCCTGGATACTCCACCAATATAAATAACTTACAGTAAGTTATTTGTAATATTCTGCTGTAGCAGTTTGAGACAACAGGCGAAGAAAACAGTATAGGGCTATTTTGAATTGAATTAACTAGTAACCAACAATAGCAGCTGATGATATAATTTATTTATTACCAGTCCTATTCTGTCTTTGTAGGAATATCCCATTCCTTTTGCCCCAGCCCCCTTTGTCTCTCTCTCGCTTTCTCTCTCTCTCTCTCTCTTTCTCTCTCTCTCTCTCTTTCCCTTCCCTCCCCCTCTCACAGGTTTCATTTTCTAATAATCTCTTATTCTCTCATTCTCTCTTACAACCGATCTATAAAAATGACTCCAATAGAAATGAGGACAAAATAATGATCTCTTACTGTTTTTTTTCCTTCAATCGTTCAATTTAATGAGATCGACCACCAACACCATGCAATCCCATTCTTCACATCCATGACAGAAGGCGCGGATCCAGGGGGGGGGGGGCGAATCGACCGCGCCCCCTTTTTGGAACCCAATTAACTGGCATACCTTAAGTACACAATAAAAAAAATTGCCTATTTAATCGTGTACTTTTCGGCTCTGTGCCCCCTCCTCTACAAAATCCTGGATCCGCCCCTGGAATAGGAATTACATTCTTTTGAACTACAAACTACAGGTATACACGGACTCGGCCTAAAATGTAAATAAAACCGGATCGAGCACCATTAGTTTGGGAGCCTATACGAGGCTAGCAATGTTGGTCTATTAACCCTCAGAGAAAACTTGTAAAAAAGCCCACCCCGCAAGACTGACGTGACAGTCCGGGCATGGACGAGTGGCGGATTTAGGGGGGGGGGCGCAATCCCGGCCCATGCCCCCTCCTCTTTTTTAAAGAAAGTCATACATCATTGTCCCCGGGCCCTTTTTTAAAAAAATGTTTTGGAGGACCGGCGAGAAGAAAAAAAAATCTTTTCACCCTCTCCCCCCCCTCCCCCCCCCCCCCCCACTGAGCAACTTTTCGAGGACTGGCGAAAAAAATTATCTTCCCTCCCCCCCCCCCCCCCCACGGAGCAACTTTTGGAGGAATGGTGAGAAGAAAAAAATACGAATCTCCCTTCTAGCACTTCCAAAAAGTTGACAGCCCTGCATTTGTGCCCCCCCTTTTTTTTTTACTACATCCTGCATTCACCCCTGTCATGAACTGTCAGTGTCAGACTCATATCCATAATAGGGTTCCGAAGCCCTCTCCCACTACATTGTCGGTCTCGTTGGCTGAAGCCAAAGTAAACGACGATCAGCAAGTAAAAAACTTTGATGAGCGAAGTTTGAGGAGAACACCTTTGGCAAACTGACAGAGTTCCATCGACAAGAGCTAGACACCTTGTCGGTCGCTATTCAGCTCAGCTATTTCATGCTGATTGCATGATCTCACATCAGTCATTTTAGCTAAGCGTAATTCGGTGGTAGAACATTGATTATATGAATTTATGAATTTAATACATTGAATTTTGCCTCTGGTACATTAGAAATATAATAGTGAACTGGACTTCAGTGAGAGTTTCTTCTAATACCGGCTAGGCTGGGCCCCTGGGCGGGCGGACATACGTCTGCTACATGGTCGTCTGCTAGCGCACGATCTCATTTGATGCCGTGATCTCACGTGATCGATACTACACGCCCACATTACGTCATCAATAACAACAAACGGTTTCACGTGTTATATGACAAATTATTTTTTTTTGGTCAAAAGCATGCATATTCCCGGGGATTTATGGGGGTTTAAACGACTCATCGAGCCTTAATTATACACTTTCAGAGCTTTAAATTTCATGTAAATTACATTTTTCATAATTTCAAATAAATACTAGGGGAATTAAAGTCATTTCAAAATCCCTCTTTTCATGTGTTAACCTATGGGAGCTGGAAGGCCAAAAGCATGCATATTCCCGGGGATTTATGGGGGGTTTACTGGACTCATTGAGCCTTAATTATACACTTTCAGAGTTTTAAATTTCATGTAAATTACATTTTTCATAATTTCAAATAAATACTAGGGGAATTAAAGTCATTTCAAAATCCCTCTTTTCATGTGTTAACCTATGGGAGCTGGAAGGCCAAAAGCATGCATATTCCCGGGGATTTATGGGGGGTTTACTGGACTCATTGAGCCTTAATTATACATTTTCAGAGCTTTAAATTTCATCTAAATCACAGTTTTTATATTTTCAAATAAAAACTATGGGAATTATAATCATCCCAATATTCCTTGTTTTCGCGTGTAAACCTATGGCAGGCGAGACTTTTTTGGTCAAAAGCATGCATATTCCCCGGGATTTATGTGGGGTCTTTTCAATTTTTTGAGCCTTCAGTAAGCTTGTTCAAAGCCTCAAATTACATGTAAATCACAGTTTTTATATTTTCAAATAAAAACTATGGGAATTATAATCATCCTAAAATTCCTTGTTTTCGCGTGTAAACCTATGGCAGGCGAGACTTTTGGGGGGTCAAAAGCATGCATATTCCCTGGGATTTATGCGGGGTCTGTTCGACTAGTTGAGACTTAATCATACATTTTTAGAGCTTTAAATTTTATTTAAGTCACATTTTTCAAAATTTTAATCTAATTCTGGGGGAATTATAATCATTCAAAAATCCCTGTTTTTGCGTGTTAACCTATGGGAGCTGGAAGGCCAAAAGCATGCATATTCCCGGGGATTTATGTGGGGTCCCTTTCACTTTTTGAGCCATCAATAATCTTGTTCAGAGTCTCAAATTACATGTAAGCCACATTTACATGAAATTCAAGGAAATACAAGAGGAACTATAATCATTCTTAAAATCCATGTTTTCACGTGTTAACCCTATGGCAGATGATTATGTCAAAAAGCAGGCATGATCCCGGGGATTCATAGTGGCATTTATTGATAATAAAGGTTCAAGAAATGTTTTTTGAACTATCCATCCTTTCTCTCATGCAAAAATCAGACTTGAAAAAGATAGAGTAAGATATGAAATATTAAGAAAAAATGAAACATCTCTTCACGTGTTATACCTATGGCGAACGTATTTTTCCGAGTCTATTTTAACACAGCAATTTACGTCTGCCGAATGTACTACGGAAGTAGGTGAGAGTAATCTGTCTTGATACTATTAAAAGTCTTTGCCTTAGCTCACTAATCATGCTAATGATCGACAGATGATGTCACTGCAGGAATGAGATCTGGAACATTTTTTTTTTAGGGTGGAGCTTAACATGTTTGAGAAAATGATTTCAAAAAATATTTGAAAATATGAAACATATTTAGATGTTTGGATAACAAATATGAGAAGTGTGCATCCCTGCACATCAACAGAAATCAACTTGCATTTGGTTTGCAGGGGACCTTTAAAGTTACTTAGACCATCTAGGTTTGACAGCATGGGTGTCGATCCCGGGGGGGGGGGGTGGCCTGTATTATCATTCCCCCCCCCCCCCCAATAATTTTGGATAAAATGAATAAAATAATAATACATTAACTTAAGACTAATAATTATCCAAACTCACTATGTTTGATCTTGAAATATCATCACATTTCTTAATGATTAGAATTAAGGAAATGAGAAATACCATAATTTCAGTGCGAAAATATCGAAGAAAATTCGTTCGCTCGCATAGTTATTCTCAATTAAGGGGTTCCGTCCATTGGCGTAGATCCGTGCATTCCTTCTTTTTCTTAAAAACCATTTTGGGATGCTCTAAAACGCAAGTTTATAGACAGATTTTTGAAAAAGTCCCTGGAGTGGGAGGGGGGATACCCCTCTCCAACACCCTCGCCGGTCATCCCCCCCCCCCCCCCCCCCAATCTTGAACACGGATCGACACTCCTGGTTGTCAGCCTGACCGTAGCCGTCGAGTTTAGCCCACATAGCCCCCAAAAGAGACCCCAAATTAAGTCTCCTAGTGCATTTCAGCCTGACATTCACATACCACGGATACTTGAAAAGCTCTTCTATTATGCATTGTCAAACGGCGGGTGAAAATGGACAGTGGGTGTGTTTACATAATCATGGCAATATTTTTGAACTGCTTTTGAGAAAGCAATACATTTTTCACAATTTAATAATTTATTAATCAAAAGACCAATTAACACCAAATTGCACCGAAAGAAGATTATTATACTCAAAATTATGTCATGAAAATTTGAATTGAATTGAAGAAAAAAACTTTTGCATTACCATAGTCAGAAGAAAAGAAAATAGTTTTGCTGTAGATACAGAGCTTTTTTGGGGGAGCAAAGCATTGTCAAAGGGCACTTTGGGGTTTTCATTTTAGGGGGTCTGACATTCCCATCCCGATGGACAATTTTTTTCAGTTTTTATAATTTTTGTGGAATGTACATCCATAGCTCTTCCTTCTGACAAAATTTGATCGCTGGGCTTCAAGGAAAAATTCACCCCATTTTTTAGGGGCCGTCTGACACCCCATCCCGACGGAAATTTTTGTCATTTTTTTTGTTTGTGTTTTGTAATGTCCAGTCATACTACTTCATAGTGACAAGGTTTGGTGCATGGGGGAGATGGGATGAGATCGACCGACTTTGGGGCTTCTTTTGGGTGCTCTGGGGGCTAAACCCGACGCAGGGGTGTCGATCCGTGTGCATGATTGGGGATGACCGGCGAGGCCTGGAGCGAAGCAACCGAGCGGGGAGAGGATATGGGAGGGGGGATACCCCCTCCCACTCCAGGGACATTTTCAAAAATCTGTCTATGAAACTTGCTTTTTAGAGCATCCAAAAATGAAATGAAATGAAAAGAAGGAACGCACGGATCTACGCCAGTGGACGGAACCCCTTAATTGAGAATAACAATGCGAGCGAACGAAAATTATTCGATATTTTTGCATTGAAATTATGGCATTTCTTATTTCCTTTCTTCTAATCATTAAAGAATGTGATGGTATTTCATTTTTTTTTTTAATCTAGAAATTAATTTCAATTTTTAAGATAATTTTGTAATTTTAATTTTCATGGATTTAGCTCCTTTGGGAATGAAACCTTAGTCAAATATCTATTTCTGCACATTTAAAGACATTTAACAATTAAAATTCAACAGTAAACACATTTTACATCTTTCTGATGTTTATTTGTTGAGAATTTTAAAAAAAATTAAGAATTTCTTATCTTTTCTAAAGACAGTGATTTTCGATGTTTCATTCCAAAAGGAGCTAAATCCAATTTATATTCATAAAAAAATTAAAACTCGGTCAATTAAGTCAACATTTTGAACTGATGATGTTGACTAGTAGCCGCAACATGTGCTTAAAAATCTTATTACACAGCTTTAGGGAATGTGGTTAAATGAACAAATCCTAAATGACCATAGTGGATTTAGCTCCTTTTGGAATGAAACCGTTTTGGATTAATAGCTCCTTTTGGAATGAAACCTAAATTTGTAACAACATTTTTTCAACCTTCAGAAAAGTATTTTTAAATCCGATATGGTGCATTTGATTCCCATGTCTGAGATGCACATATTTATCTTTAAAAATCTATTTCGGTCAAAAATGGATTTAGCTCCTTTTGGAATCAAGCTCTTCATATGTGTATGACGTCACTGCTGAAGGAGCGATTTCGGCATCGATATTTCAGCGCTGCTTCTCTCCAGATATACCAATTTCCAAACGTTTATCACTGTTTTCTGCAGTTTAAAAACTCGTTCCGGTTGTTGTGTGTTTCCTAATCTTTCTTATGATATAAAAGTATTTTTTGTTTATTTAATCTTTGGATGTATACTTTAAGTTCAGATCATCCTGGTTGTATCTTCCAGGTTGTGATTATGTTGCGAATAATTTCGAGCAACCCGCTGTTGCTTCGATGTCCATTGAGGGCCCACCGCATCGGGCATTAGATGATGCTGTAAGGGGTATCATCGCTGCCGGTATCACTACTGTTGTAGCCGCTGGGAACTTGAATAGAGACTCCTGCTTGATCTCGCCTGCTCGTGTCACAGAGGTTTGTACACCGAGTTGTGTAGACAATAGAAACTTTTAGAATGCTTTGATAATTTACATAATAATTACTATCCCAACTCGTACGGCAAAAAAAAAAAAAAATAATAATAGATTTTTAAAAAATTAGTAAATGTAAATCATTTTAATGTTTTTTAATTTGTATAAAGTCAGTAAGTAATCAGAGTAAGCATTTGTAAGCATTTTGATAATTCATCAAATATTCATTGTTTACATATATGCATGCAAAAATAACGGCTAGAGATTTCCGCAATCATAGCAAGACCGATGGGTTTCGCCAATAAGCCGGTTCGTAATTAGTATATGGTAAAAATGACTCTGAAATGACCCCAATTTGTACAGGAACGCCCATCTGTTTTGGTGGACGCCCTACTTGTTTAACACGTGAACAGGTGAAATCATACTGACCGGTGCGCGCATCATGTTGCACACCATAGGTGCACACACTATGTAACCGTATAGAGATCTGTTGCATATGCGCAAATCGTAATTACGAACTGTACTGGCTAATTAAATAGATAAGCATTGTTTATATACTTTCAGGGGCATCGCTAGCGGGGGGGGGGGTGTCAAAATTGCTGTCGGTAAATGCGCCACCTCTGTCGGCAAAAAAGAAGGAGGAGGGAAGAGGAAAGGGAAAAGAAAAAGGAGAAAAGAGAAAGGAAAAGAAACAAGATTTTAAAAAAAAAAGGAAAAGGAAAGGGAAAGAAAAGGAAAACATAAACAGAAAGAAAAGAAGGAAAGAAAAAGAAGGAAAGATGGCCAATTTTTATGCTCGCTCGCTTATAAGTTGATATTCGGGCAAAAAGTGTCCCCCTTCGGCAATGGGCTACAGCCCCCCCCCCCCCTTTCCCATCGAGGATTATCAAAGTTCCGATATTCGGGCAACCACCACTTCATAGTCGGGCAGCGAGATGTCAGAATATCCACATATATTTTGGGCAGAGAGGTTCCTAGATAATTATGTAACTTATGTACATTTTCACTACGAAAAGTTTTATCAAATTAGGAATTAAAAAGTTGATATTCGGGCAAAAGGCGTCCCACTTGGGCAATGGGCTGCACACCCCCCCCCCCCCCCTGAGGATTTTCAAAGTACCGATATCCGGGGAACCACCACTTCATATTCGGGCAGCGAGGTGCTAGAATGTATACATATATTTTGGCCGCGAAGTTCCTAGATAATTAGGTAATTTCTGTATGTAACTTCTGTGCATTTCCGCTATGGAAAAAATTTAGAAATTGACAAGTTGATATCCCATCCCCCCCCCCCCCCCCCCCCCCCCTTGTTGAAATTGGCCCGTATGATCAAGATCCCTACATCTGCGATATGCTTTGATTATTATTTGTGGGGGGGGGGAGATTTGGGTATAGTATTTTTGTCGGCAAATTTGGGTGTCACACCCTAAAAATTTGTCGGCACATTTGGGTGTCACCATACCCCCCCCCCCCCCCTCTTCAAAATGTTCTAGCGACGTCCCTATATACTTTAAAGGTACTCTGTAAAAACTGTTGGGTAAGATTTTCCCAACATGAGCGTAAGTTTGTGTCGGACCAGCTGTTTGTCTATTTTATGCTATTAAAAATAGGTAATGTTTTGCCCAATTGCAATCACATTCTAGTATAAACTGAGCAAAAATTACTCGAGTTGGACATAGTTGCTCACACGTTGGTTGGATACATATTATTACCCTCATGTTCGGCAATGTTTTAGCTTACATTTTTTTACCGTTTAGGTTGAAGCCGTAGTATCATGATACACTATGAAACTTTTAGCTTTAAATTTCGTTGACATTGTAGACTATACATCCTAATTTTCGCCACGCATAAAACAGATGATTTCTTTTCCTGCACAGGCAATAACTGTGGGTGCTACAGGTATCAACGATCGTCGGGCTTCTTTCTCCAATTACGGACACTGTGTGGATGTGTTTGCACCAGGTGTTTTCATCCCGAGTGTGTGGATTGATGGCCATGAGACCATCAAAGCAATCAGCGGCACATCCATGGCTTGTCCTCACGTTGCAGGTATATAATGACGCATGCACACTAGGCGTCATGACGTAGGACTGCGTCAACGGTGGCGGGATATCGTACAAAAAGTGGATGCAAACCAAAAGATGCAAATATTGTTTTTGAATTAATGGCATATGCACTAGTTGAATTCACGTTCTCGATTACGTCAGTTCTCCGCCAATCTAGCCTGTGATGGAAATTAACCCATATTCCATTTAATTGAAGTACTGTTTGAAATGTTTTTTTTGCAATTCCTTTTTTTAGAGATGAAACTTTTCAATGATGCGCAAAACGCCGTACAAGTCACTAAAGTGGTCTTAATGTCAGCAAAGTGACGCCTATTTAACACCCAGGTGTTAAATGGGTACCCGGTAGGATGCGAACGTCGTTGTGGTTGGATTAGCATGTGCATGCTCCCCACAGGAGTTGAGAATGTGCACTGTAATGTGCAGAATCGCAGTTGAATCCAGTGACCGGGTTAATAATGCTGTAAGTGCTTTGGTCGGTTACATTGTAACTGGTAAGGCGCTATATAAGAAACAGCTATTATTATTATTATTATTATTATTATTATTATTATTATTATTATTATTATTATTATAATTATTTTTATTATCATTATTATTATTATTATTATTATTATTATTATTATTACTATTATTATTATTATTACTATTATTATTATTATTATTATTATTATTATTATTATTATTATTATTATTAATGTGAGCAGGGCATATAGGGCATATACCATTGTTAGCATTACCAGTGCACATTCTGAGCTCCTGGCTTACATGGAAGTGCTCAATCAAATAACTCTCAGGATAAGTGATAACCAAATTTTGATTCATTAATGCATTGGTCACAAATCAGAGCCGCAACCGACCGATTTGTAGCCTACCCGGGCGCTATTATTTTTTTTTTTGTTTTTTTTTTTTGTTCTGTCAGGAATTTAGGCATCGCTTAGCGATTTTTGGAGAGGTCGAGCGGGTCATAAAATCCCAGCGATGCCAGGGCGGATCCCTGTCGATTTCCAGTCGGTCACCGGTCGAATATAGGTCAAAACTTTGGCGAAATCGGGGAAACTTCTCTGCACGGCGTCCGGGCAGTGACCGATTGATGGCCCATCGATTCCCGGGCGGCCACCGGGCAGCGACCGCTCGGCAGGTTTTGATCTAGCGGCTTCGATTTTTGACATAAATCGCTCGACGGCGACCGTTCGATGAGGACGGCGCGCGCCGATTTTCCGTCGATCGCTGGTCGATTTTTTGTCAAAAATGGGCGAAAAAACGGGCCCCCTCCCCTGGGACCAAAAAGGGGCCCCAAAAATGCTGAGGACCTTTTTTTTTTTTTTTTTTTTTTTTTTTTGCTTGCTTGTCGGAAAATTTTGTAAAGATTGAGCCCCCTCCCTCAAGTAATCCTGGATCCTCCACTGGACCGAATGCCTCTCGGCAGCCTTTAATCAAACGGCTTCGATATTTGACCGAAAATCGCTCGATTAGGACGGTGCCCGGGCGGCGAGCGAAAAGTGGGCAGGCGCCGCCAGAATTTCAACTCCGCGTTGAAACTTCAGCGATGCCCTAAAAACCAGCGGTGCACGGGCGGCCGCCGCTTGGTGCCCGGGCGAAATTGGCTAAAAACTCGCCGCCCGGCCGTCGAGCAGGCTATTTTTGGGGGGTTGTGACCATAGCTTAAATGTCCCTTTTTTTTGTCGTTTATTTGCAAGTTCGTTGTTGATGAACCACTCAGTGGATCGTGTTTCTTTTAGTTTTCGTTTTCTTTATTTTTTCTTTTTTTAATATATGTATCATAGCATGTGGTGTCCTTATTAAAACAGTGGAGATGAAATCTTACATCTGATTTTCTTTAATAGGCGCTGCAGCTGTCGCTCTTGCCAATTCAGCTGCTGCAATGTCTCCTACTGAAGTTAAGTCCAAGCTCATCGATGACACTACGAAGGGCGTGGTAGCAGATGCTCGACCAGGTTCTCCTGATCGCCTCCTCTTTGTACCGTAGGATTCTTCCATCAACCATCTGAAAATCATTGATTCCTGAAACTACTCCCCAAAAAGTCCTAGTGATGCCTATCATTTCATCAAATAGTTTTGATAACTGATTAAATCCTTAATGACGACATGGAATCCATTGTATTGGAAGGGATCTATTAAAATGCTATGAGGATGTGTCATCATATGAATTAATTCACTGTCCTTGGGATTAGAGGTACTCGTACTGTGAAAGAGATATTTTTGTATGATATAATCTGTAGTTGAGATGCTTAATGTTTTTCCTCTGTAGAGACCCCGTCACAATGTCAGTACCTTCCTGTAGAATGGAGACATTGACTTTACATTCACTTGACGTATAGAAAGGAAATGTTTGTTTTTCTTATGTTGTTTTTAATTTAAAAAAGTGGCATATCAGGAAAAGACGCCAAGTGGCGTGTAACCCAGACTAACATAACCGTTATTAAGTTCCCTTCTTTGTCGTTTAGTTGTATAACGTATACATTCTATTTTTGTAGAAAAATAGCCAGATACCTCTCTGGGTATATTACTTTTTCAATTCTTTAATGATAAAGCCAGCTGGTTTCAAAGCAATGAAACTTCAATTATTTCGTTGTTATCCAAGAATAACTTTAATTTCTAATTTCAGGTCTTGATTAATTATTTTTTATTTGTAATATCGTTATGCAAGTCTTTTTCATTAAATAAGCTACAAATTAAGAGCTCATATATCGTCTTCCAGATTCTTCTACGTGTATTCTTTGATATTTTAAAGATACCATGTTACCACCGGGAAGAGAGCAAATCGTGTGCAACAGTCTGCTCATTTCTTGGAAATCAGTGCATTGTTTTGCTTTCTTTTGCCCCTTTCATACTGGAGATCTTATTTTTGAAAGTGTCTCCGTCCTTCTGGTAAGAACCTCCTGTAGTTGTAGCTCAGAGAACACGATCATCTTTTAGAGATCGAGCCTTGTCAAATATTGCACCATTTCGTCATTGAATTATTATCCCCTCGCCGACTAAGTCGGAGGGGATATAGTAAAGCTGCTGTCCGTCTTTCCGTCCGTCCGTCCGTCCGCAACAAATCTGGTTTCCGTTCGATAACTTTAGTAATGTTTGACGGATTTTAATAAAGGGCCTATTCAAAGAAAATCGCAAATTTGTCAAATAATGCATCACTAGAAACTGGGAAGCTTAAAGATTGCAATTGTATAAGTTTTACGTCAGTAGATGATTAAAAAATAACACAAATAAAAGCACTTCTCAGCATCTGGAATGTCCGAGCGATTCTCCAGAAATATATCGATGTTTTGATGACGTCACACCGGTGACCAATCCTGCCTAAGCAGACGACGTCCTATAACGAATGAACGTAATTGCAATTCAATTATTTTTTTTCAGATAAAGAGATAAAGAGTTTGGTGTATTTAAACATGACCGTATTTCACAGCACTTTAAAAGGGGAGTGAAACCAATTCTGGTAATTTTTGTAAATATACAGGATAAGGATCAATGATCAATCAAAGAAACCACACTTTCGAATTGAAAAGCCCGCCGAATAGTAGCATGGAAGGTAGCATATCCGGTACTCAGGACCCAAGCTGTGGAACGTTATCCCTGACACAATAAAATACTCCGCATCTCTCGCTAGCTTCTCAAGAAGGATGAAAAAATATTTCACTTCATCTTACAAATAATATGGTTTAAGACACTTCCACACCCTCCGTTGTATCTATTCTCTCTATTCTTTCTTCTCTCTGCCTCTTCGTGAATATTTCTCTTTTCCGTACAATTCTCATGTTGCACCTCCATTCTCCCCCTCTTTTTCCTCTTTCCCCTTCTTTTTCTTTTCTTTTCTCCTCCCCCTTTTTCCCCTCCAATCAAGCTCAGCGGTCTCTTTCTTTTTTTGTATGTAGCTATTTTCTTTTTATATATTTATTATGTAATAATGTATTATGTACTAAGGGCACCCTCGCCCCAAGCTTTTGCTTTTAGAGGTGTGTCCTCCAACTATGTATGTATCACATTAGTGTATATTTTGTCATATTTTTTGTTCAAAATATATGTACATTATTTTGTTCATTTATTAATTTGTATATTGAAAAGTTGGAAATAAATGTCTTTAAATTGAAATTGATACATTCCCAATTGAAAAATGCCGCGGTGCATGCAGCTGAAAACACAATGGCGTATTATTTCGTTTACAAGCGACTGATTCCTTTATTTTTTTAATGCTGTATTTTTCATCAAATAATACAAAACACGAAGTTCACAGTGAGGCAACAGATTAACATTTAGACTGATGCTAGTGAAGTAAGATAAATAAATGAAGCGGAGATGACAAAACAGGCACTGAAAATGTGTAAGATGTTATGGGACATGTCTGCTTAGGCAGGATTGGTCCCTGGTGTAACGTCACATATCTCAGCAGCGTTCGAAGACTCTCTTCACGTGCTATAGCGGGGCTGTATTTTATCACTTTATGATTGGTAAATAATCATTATTTCAAATGTTTGGATAACGTTGTCTAATTTAAGCTTCACCTTCGCAATGATAAGAATTAAATGAATATTTGAAATCACCAGAGTTCTACTCTAATGAAATTAGATATGAAGGTACATTGTATCAAAATACAGCCTAAGTTCGATTTCGGAGTATGTAGGTCAGTGGTCAAAGGTCATAGTTCATTAAATATGCGAAAATAGCTTTAAAAATCTGGTTTCCGTTCGATAACTTTAGTAATGTTAGACAGATCTTATTTAAAAATTCGGTAAGAAGGTACATGGTATGAAGGTATAGCCTAAGTTTGATCTTTGAATATGTCATAGCTCATTAAATCGTTACTGTTTTCACGAAGTGACGGATGAGCGTGCAACTTAAAGAAAGTTAGTTTTGAATAAATCGCTTTCAAAGTTTTAAACCATAATCTCAACCTCTTTAATGTATGAAGGTTGAATAAATTTTATATCCTGGGATAGATCATATTTTAATGTTTAGTTCTATGTTTAATTATTTGCATTTTTTTTTTTTTTTTTTTTTTTTAACTGGGGGAAAATGAGCTGTAAACATAACCGTCATTTCGTGAAAACAGTACGAGTCCGGCGAGACCGGTCTCGAGTCCCTATTTCTCGGGACTCGGACTCGGACTCGGACTCGAGCCACAAGGACTCGGTCTCGGACTCGGACTCGACCAATGGTGACTCGTGACTCGGGCGAAAATCGGGTCGAGACCGGCAACGAGACCGGCAATTTTTTCCCGTTTTCCGCTTTTAATTTTAGCTCAAAAAATTACCCCCGCTATTTTCGCGCACCTTGCTCGATTGAGCTGTATTTTGAACATGAACTTTAAAACATCGATCGCCGTAACGGTACGAGAATGGGCCCAAATAGACGATAGACGTTAAGATTAGTCGTATGCTTGTATACACTCGTTATACCTACACGTATTACACAGACAAGTATTGAAATTGATATTAACCATGTGGAGATGGATTAATCTATAACACACGTTTCCCCATAGACCCCAGCCTGGGATATCTTGGGCAGTCTCAAACAGATTACTATTCCACTTGTATTTGAAGCTAGTATTATGAACTACAGTTTTCATCTTGTATCTTTTTACTTCCAAGCTATGTTCCTGTGGCAAAAGTCAAATGTGGCAAAAAGTCAGTCAGCAATTTATAATTTTTGACAGTGTCAAACGGTTTTGTTACGGTTTAACAATTTCTTTCGTTTTACTTGAGTCACTTAGTCAGTTTCTAAAAATGAATGTTAATGTTGCACTTGTAGTACAAGCCATTAAGCCAGTTTAATGAATTAGCTGATACATGTACACCAGGCGCGCCGGAAGCAGTTTGGGATTGGGGGGGGGGCAAACATTCAAGGGGGCTCACCTTTCAAGGGCTCATGTTTTCTCACCCCTAAAAAAACACACACGCTTTCCCACCCTCTCACAACAATACAGATCCTACTGCTAAATCAAAATTTTACTCAAAAATTCTCTGACAAGCATTTTTGGGGTGTATTTTTACTCGAAAATTCTCTGACAAGCAAAAAAAAAAAAAAAAAAAAAAAGGTTATCAGCATTTTTGGGGTGTATTTTTACTGGAAAATTCTCTGACAAGCAAAAAAAACACCAGAATTATGCTAAAATTATGCTAAATTTTGTCAAATTATGCTAAAGCGGTCAAAATTCTGCCAGAAAGCAGAATTCTGCCAACTCTGGCAACCTTGCGTCTAATACAAAACCTCCACTACGTTAAAGTTTAAAGTTTGAATGCTTTATCTGTTTTCAGTGATCTCCATGAATACGAAAAATGAATACAAAGGCTTACAATTACGTAATAAAGCAATCAAGCTTTTAATATACAAATGTTCACACGATTTTTACTCCTTTACTACTGATTTTTTTTTTTTTTTTTATGGGGGGGGGGCTTTTTTTTTTGGGGGGGGCGAAAATGCATTTTGCCCCCCAATTTTTCGTTTGGGGGGCGACTGCCCCCCCCCCCCACTTCCGGCGCCTATGCATGTACAAGGGTTTTATTAGGGTTTGACGATTCACTCTTTTATTACTTTAATCAGCTAAGATTGAACTATTGGTGTTCTTGCATGGTGAAATATTGTTTTCCCTCTTTTTTTTCCATTTCAGTTGAAAACTTTCTTTTCTATAATCTGGCTTCAGTGGCATTCAGCCTGTTGTATTTTTGCTCTGTTGACTTATAATTGATAAAAAGTGAAATTACAGGCCTTTGAAATGAACAAATATTAATTCGTGTATCTTTTCTTCATTGAGGTATCACAGAAACATTAAAGTCAACTCTTGATCTATAATTACTGTGGATACAAGCAAAATACTTGGCCTGATAAGGCTTGATCACATATGAGCCTTTTGTCAACGAGACATGTACCTTGGTCAATAAAACTTCTGAAATTCCACCAGTACACCATCACCGAAAATCTAACCATAGACATTTATCTCAACATTTCCAATTTAATTTTCTTACCTTCTGTCAGAATTTTTAGTATTAATAGCTGCAAATCTTATAAGCACCAAGCGACATGTTATGGCGACAGATCACTCATTTGTGAGCAAGCCTTTATAGTTGTCCGCATTCGTACTAAGAAAAGTTACAATAAATTAAATTCTCTGACAAAATTGAAAGTTTTCAATGAACCAGAAACCATTTATGTTATAGAGAGTTCACGGTAAGGCATTTATCATAATAAAAATAATGTGACGTAAACAAAATTGCAATTTAAGATGTTCCCATCGGGACTCGGACTCGGACTCGGACTCGGATGTCCAGGACTCGGGACTCGGATGCCAGGACTCGGACTTGGACTCGGACTCGGACTCGGACTCGGACTCGGACTCCAGGGACTCGCACTCGGTCTCGGACTCGGATGGGATGGACTCGACTACAGCACTGTTGATTTGTTTTCACGAAGTGACGGATCTTAATATAATAAAATATAATGGGACTTGATCACCGCACATTTAACCGTCATTTCGTGAAAACACAAACTCAATTCAAGGACGCGCTCTTTTTTGTTTTCACGAAGTGACGGATCTCAGCAGCGCACGTAAAACATGCGGGACGACTGTTAGCCGTCACTTCGTGAAAAACAGAAAATCCGTTTTTCTAGGTATTTTCTTCTTGACGTTATCGCCATAGTTACATAATTAGACGTTATTATGGTCTGAAACTTTGTGAGGTTCAAGATGTTAGTGAATGATGTCCAAAAATGCAAAAAACTCAAAATCGAAAAAATATGCGATTTTCCTCATTACCGTCACTTCGTGAAAACAGGGACGAAATATGCAAAAATAGCTCATTATGTATGCGAAAATGTGGTTTCCGTTCGATAAATTTAGTAATGTTAAACAGATTTTAATGAAATTCGGTAAGAAACTACATGGTATGAAGATATAGCCAAAATGCGATCTTCGACTATGCAGGTCAAAGGTCAAAGTTCACAGTTTATTAAATATGCGAAAATAGCTAATTATATACATGTATGCGAAAATGTGGTTTCCATTCGATAAGGTAAGTAATGTTGAGTATGTAAGTCAAAGGTTAAAGGTCACAGCTCATTAAATATGCAAAAATTGATAATTATGTACATGAGAAAGTTTATTTCAGATCTTCTCGTGGGTAATTTCATAAAGTAGTAAACTTTCTGTACATCCAGTCCCCAAGTATTAGTATAGTAAGTTTCTTGTCTAGTAATATAATAGTATAGTCTAATGGAGGTAACTTGTTCTGATGACGTATACAGGCCATTTGAATCCCTTGTTATTGATAAGTTCTATACTGCACTGAATTCAATTCATTTGTAAAGGTATTTATTGAAAAGCCACGTTGCACCTAAAGAGCTGAATTATTACATTTAAATTAGAATCAAAAATTCATTTGAATGCCCATGGCATTACAGAATGATAAAAGCAGAATGATGCAGAAAACAAAGATAGAGAGAATGATAGAGAGCAGAAAAAGTAGAGAGAGAGTGTGTGTATAAAGGAGAGGTGAGAGTGAGAGAAAGAGAGGGAGAGAAACAGAGTGGAACGAAAGAAGTATACATCATATCTGAAGACAAAATCGTTATTATTAGCACTAAGCCAGTTTATTACATGTTACAATTGTACAAATGACCCTGAAATGACCCCTAATGTGTACGCTCATTTGTTTTGGTGGACGCACTATGTGTTCAGGGGGTGTTTAACAAGTAAAATCATACTGGCGCGCATCACGGTGTGCACACTATGAAAGCGTACAAAGGTCAATTGTACTCGGTACAAATGACTTTTATCTGCACATTTTAATTATGAACTGGCTTATTTAACTGAAACAGAGAATAAATCCAGGCTCATCAAAAAATTATGTTTTATAATGAATTTAATCATTGAAAAGGAGGAAGGTATAAAGAGAGAATGAGTGGAGGCGAACGAGAAATAAAGGATGAAATGTAGAGACAAAAATGAAAAGAAAAGGAAGATAAAGAAAGCAGAAAGGAAGAGGGTGGAGAGAAGGACAGACAGACAGACAGAGGTGAATAAATGTGAGAAGAAAAGCGTATGCACGCTTTTCTAACCCGGTGGTCAACACAAGAAACCTCTCACCTGTACGGTAGCTTAGCGAAACATCATGGCACGTAAAATGCGGGAAAGACGCATATGACAAAATTATTCAAAATCATAATTTCATTCTACAGAGGCAGAACCAAAATATTAAGAACTAGGATGTAGAATTAGCATTTAACTCTGTTAACACGCAAAATAATATAAAAACTTTTCTTCAGATTAGTCTGATTATAACTTTAGATGCATATTTTTAGACAAAACTAGCAATTTTGCTCTTTGCGTCTTTCCCGCGTCTTTATGCGCCTCTACGTTTCGCTAAGCTGACTAATAATATTTTCTTATCGAGCTATTAAGCCAATGTTTGGAAAGAAAATAGGAGGAAAATTACATAGACTTGAGTTTGGTACCATAGAATGGGACATTTGTGGGACCGTTTAAACCAGAAGTTAGACGTATGCCTTGATCAGCATCATTTACATAAGAGTTTGGCCAACTTGGATTCAGTTGGGTACAATATCCCTGCCGGAAAGAACACAGTGTCCCACAGTGTGAAACACAGTGTGCAACACAGTGTGAAATCATCTTCACACTGTTAAATTGGAGCGTTTTAACATTGTGAATCACATCTTCACATTGTGAGCGAGTAAATTCACACTGTGAAATCGAACATCACTATGTGAACACTCTGGTAAACCACACTGTGGAGCTGTCCACAGTGTGAAATCATCTTCACACTGTTAAATTGGAGCGTTTTAACATTGTGAATCACATCTTCACAGAGTCGACTATGTGAACACACTGTGAACACACTGTTAACACACTGTGGGACACTGTGTTCTTTCCGGCAGGGATGGTTTATATTTCTATATTTCTTTGTTTCATGCCTTTAGGTCACACACGAGTAATTTGTCCGCTTGCAATGCATTTTGGACCCCATACCTAAGATGATATTGGTAGCTGATCAAAAATATTCATATAAAATTATAATTATATCGAAGCTTGGACGACATGTATCTTAGAGGAATTATTTGATCTGCAGTGCATTTTCACTGTTCACAGCATGGGAAATCGCAGTTTGTGATTAGCCTCGCTTCAGCCTTCACAATATTTGTTGTAGCCAAATAAGTGCCAAAATAAAGTACCTAATGTTGTAATGGTTGTAGTACCATCAGTGTAGTTGCTACTTTGTCAGTTCAATTGATTTTCGTGAAGAGATTATTTAAATATGATTTTTTTTTATGTGCTTCAAGTTAACACGAGTTTTTATGGGGCCCTTGTGTGCCCCCATCCGTCTCTACCAGTGCAGTGCCATCTGTACACAGAGTTTGGCCATCTCGGATCCAGTGGGTAGTAATATGGCGCATTTTGCTTTGTTAGGGCAAGCATGCAACAAAAGAATATACGCCATGGTGAGGCCAACTGATACCGAGTTGGTCACATTCTGTGTATGCAGTGGCGCAAATCCATTTTGAAATTCGGGGGGGGGGGGGGGGTCACCACATGATTTAACTTTTGTACCTGTCCGAAATGACTGAAAATTTGTTCTGACAACCCCCCCCCAAAAAAAAAAAAAAAAAAAAAAAACAAGGTTATTCAAAAAGGTGGGGGGACATTCGCCTATCTTCAAAAAGGTGGGGGACATGTCCCACTGCCCCCCCCCCCCTGGATTTGCGCCCATGTGTGTATGTATAGCTCTTTACCAGTGCATAAAGCAACGGCCTCCACGTTTGATGCGACCGGTCGCCTTGTTAGGGCTCGCAGAAAAACCCCGCCGCTGTACTGTTTCAATACATTTTTATGCATTTTTAGAATCAAATAATTCAGCAGTGTGAATTCTTTTCCTAAAATTAACTGCAAAACAGGCGGAACATGTTTATGCTTACAAATTCTAAAGGCGATTTTAATATGGCAATCAGTATAATGTCTCTTTTGAATAGAAAATCAAATCACGTATCTTTTGCATAGGAGTACCCTGGAATCGTACAGCAGACGATGTCACTGTGTTTGAGTGTAGGGCTTCTAATTTTGGTTGTGCTCGCATAGAGCCGTGCGTACGATGCTATATCCACGTGGTAGAGGTCGATGGAGTACCATAACCATAGACGTATTATAGATTTACTAGACGGAAAGCAGCACGCGCGGAACTCATTACGCGAATGGAATTAGGCCCCGCCTCTTTCGGATCATTTGAAGAGCCCGATAAGCACCCGATACGTTGCATTATTCATATTTCTTGTGCGTGTCAGTTTATTGTGAAACTTTGATTGGATGCAATGTCATGAATATGTGCATAATTCGATAGTATCGATTAAAATTTACTTGACCTCAACTTCGTCAATTCAAGACCTATTAATTATGCATATTTATGCAGTGACGTCACCCGCAGGAAATGAGAGATATTAGTTCAAAAGTACAAGGTGAGTAGAGCTCAAATCATGAGTAAATTTCGTATATTTATTTTATTAATAGCAAAGAATTGTATATTCTAGGTGATCTATAATAATTTCTCTACATTTTAAAAGGATTGACAAGAGTTGTGTTGAACAAGAATTGAAACAATTTTCTCTCGAAATTACAGTTCTAAATTTATCGTCGAGAGGTAGTTTGACACGTCGTCGTCGAGAGGTAGTTTGAGATTGCTGTCCTCAAACGCTGCAGCTCATGACAGCTACCCAGGCAGTCCCGGGTCAGTTTGAGCCACCGGCGCGGTGGCTATTTCGACAGCGTCAAAAATTCAGTGCATGCAATTAGCAAGACAAGTTGGATCTAAGTAGATCTAGATCTAGATCTAACGTTAGTAAACTCTTTGAATTATGATAGACTGTATTGGGAGCTTTTCCTCATGTTGTTCATATGTATGCTGCACACAAGCGTATTCGTTAGTCCAACCTGGAGTTGGACTTCGATCTAACGTAAGGTACCTTACTCGGTGGTCTACTTGTTAGATTTGGAAACTGTGTGTGGTGGTGGGATTCTACAATGTCGATGATTTTGATAAGATGTGTAGACCAAAATTAGTGCAGATATAAATTCATTAATGTTACACGAGGTTTACTGTTTTGAACTCTGAATATCTGTTGAAGTTTTATTCCATAAACCGAAATCTGAAGGATAGTCTATCTTGAGTAGATGTAGATTTGGCTAGGGCTAAAGCTGTGCTTAAGGGAAAAGGTCAAAGTGGATCTCCAACCATGTTTGATAAGAACTCTGTTCAACTTCACTTTCATGCCTGACTTTTTTTTTGTTCGTTCTTAAAAGACTTGGATCTATCTACTACATTTGGTTCAGTTCATGCCATTTGGTCAATTAAACTGACTGGAAGTTAACTAGAGTCTGGTAGACTGATTTTTTTTTTGAGGGGGGGGGGGTGTAGGCAAATGTATTTTGGCCAAAAATTCAGTTAGGTGTTAAAGCCAGTTTAGGGACCCTTTCAAAATTTCAGACACACATCACTAGAACGTTTTGTTGCTGAGGCTGTTTCTTTTTCTTTCCAAGAAACTTATGTAGCTTGAATGCACCTTAATAAACATAAGATAGCTAATGATGAGTGAATTTTGACCTATGAAAAATAATGGATTGGAATTTATTTGCCTGATAAAAACAATTATCAATGTATAGCTATGACTGTAACAAGAAAGACCAAAAAAAGTGACAACTCTGTTTTCATTTTTTTTTTTTTAAACAGATCAAAATGGAAAGGAACCCAAGAAATGTTATTCAAACATTGCGCAAACTGTTGACCATACAAGATGAAGCAGAAATTTAGCCTTCCTAAATTACAGGTAAGTTTTCAGAACATTTCCTGAGTATCTATATGCTTATACATGTATAATGTAATTCGAATAATTTTATGATTATCATAAATATTGTAATTTAACAGGAATCAAGGAAATGAACTTTAAAAGCAATTAGGGTTTCCAGGGGTCCCTAAATGCGTTTAATAGTTAAAAGCATATTACAGATACCCTTACTAGTTGCCATTGAATTTTGAATAGCTTGTCCTTAAACTATGCAAACATTTTAAACCATTACCAACAAAGCCCAGCATTGTGTGTAAGCATGATTCAAGATTTAAGATTCAAGATTCAAAATACATTTATTTCCTTCTCATAATCATAATCAAATACAAATACATGGAGAAGGAGAAGATTACACTTCACATTTATTCACAATACATTCTGTGAAAATGGTCTCTTTTGAGCTTTGATCTATGATCTAAATTAGATGTATTTAGATGTTTGAGAAGATCAAAAAAATTCAGAATTAGTGGAGTACAAATATTTCTACGAAATATATATTGTGTACCTCTAAATTACTTTCATTTACACATGTACTTATAAATTTATTTATCCTTTTTTTACACAGCATGATTCTTTACAATGGATGGTGAAAGAATATTGAGATACACAATCAGGAGAAATGAACAACAGAGCAGATATACTGACCTGCAAAACAACAACAAAATAACCAACAAAAAAAAAGTTTTTGAAAATATATCAATATAAAAAATATATAATAGGCCTATATCAATAGTATACAACTTGAAGAGGAAGCAAGTTGTTTGAAACGATTGTAATTTCCTTTCCCTTTGATGAAAAAGAAGAATTTTTAGTCAAATATGGGAATTTTATTTAATTTTTATAAGGATTCATCATTTCCATTTTTATGCTTACAAAAGAACTTAATTTTAATGAATGTGGGTAAAATAGCTTTTTATCAAGCAATATTCACTCTGTTTGAGTCATGCATATATAAATATCTGGCACATTGCAGTCCTTTCTTATTGTTTACGACCTTAATAGTTTTTAATTTGTTCTATTTTCTCTTTTCATTCAACAGACCTACGGATTACCACTACAGCTCTTCATTCCTGTTAACTAGATCAGCAGTCTCACAAGTGGATGCATGTAATGAAGTTGGGGATTTCATTCAGAATAAAACAATACAGATATCCCTAACAAGGGTTTCTGATTTAGAAGATTTTTGTTGGAATATTTCATTTGCTGAAATTCTAAAAAATAAGTGCTTTCAGCTGAATGAAATTTAACAAAACCTAGATTTGATTTATGTCGATGACCATTTCAACAGTATAATAGAATGAAACAGTTGATATGCAAATTGCTTGAGAACTTGTGAGAAAAACCGAATATTCATTCAATGATACACTAGTAAGTGATATGAAAATTTGATTTACCACTAGACTTCTGCAAGGATGTTCAATTTCAAGATTTTCTTTTTTTTTTTTCAAATTATAAACTTGTTATTTGAATTGATATTTATTGTTATTAAATAGACAACAAAAACAAAAAAGGATTTAGTTCATCTCTTTTATCATGTTAAGGGGATGGAAAGTCATCTAGTTACCTTAAACATTTGCATATTCTTAGAGCTTTTTAATTCTAACTTGAATTCTCATTTTAGTGATAATGTTCATGTGACATACTTTTACATAGAGTATTCAAGGGGGGGGGGGTGGGGGTTCCATAACTAGAAATTTTACATGCAAAGTTTGTGTGAAAGGTAAGCCAGAGTTAGAATGGAATGAGAAAGAGAAAAAATGAGAAAAAATGAGAGAAAAAGCAGTGGTATCGCTCGAGGGGGGGGGGGGAATGGAAGGGGGCAGTATCAGATTTAGGGGGCACTTCCGGCCCATGCCCCCCTTGATACAGAGGTACATACCTTCAGTGTACATTTCAAGATTGTACCCCCTCCCCCGCCTCCTTTGAAATGACCTTTTTCAACTTGTCAGGGAATTTTATGCAATGAGTGCCCCATCTTTTACAAAATCCTGGATGCACACCTGGGGTGGCGGATGGTAATACACCTTAATATTTGCAATGTTTCAAACTGTCAGTATTTTGGCATCTCAAAAAATATATAAAAATATAAACTTCAGTTTCACTTTTTCATTGTTGGAAATTTGTAGGAATTTTTTTTTCTCGGCATGGTTACTATTGCCCCATTCAAAATTCTCTAGCGACACCCCTGCATATGTGAAAGGAAGGAAGAGTGAAGACAATAAGCTTTGACTGGAATGGACAATCATAAGTTGATGGAAATGAATGGTATTGTATAAGACTTGTGATTGAGTGGTGACTTACAGGCATGAAAGCTGGAAAGGAATGGCAACAGTGGCGTATCTGGCGCTTGGCGTCAAGAGGGGTTAAAAAAAGGGGTTATCAATGGCGACAATTCCCCCCCCCCCCTTAGCCCCCAAAAGTCGCAGGGGGTCGAGTATCTCGCCAGCCCTCCATAAGTTGCTCAGTGGATCGGGGAGGGGGGGTTATCAGATTTTATGGGGTCCAGGTTTCCTCCATAATTCTCTGACAAGCATTAAAGCAAAAAAAAAAAAAAAAAAAAAAAAAAAAGGTTATCAGTTTTGAAAATAGTTCGCCAGCCCTCCAAAAGTCGCTCAGTGGGGGGTGTCAAGAATCTCGTTTAGGAACCCGATAACTTTTTTTTTTTTTTAACTTGTCAGGGGGCACTCTGCCCCCCCCCCCTTGCCCCCAGCCCCTTGGGTACGCTAGTGAATGGCAACATATAAATTTTACTCACAAATGCAAATTAAAAGTTAGAAGATAATTCTAAGTTCCCGGTATTTTGATTGTTCCAGTGGGGCTCAGTGGGAGGGGGGGGGGGGGAGTTATCAGATGTTTTCCTCCATAATTCTCTGACAAGCAAAAAAATGAAATAAATAAATAAATAACTAAAAAATTGTAACTTTTTTTCCCCAGCCCTCAAAAAAGACGCTCATTTGGCGGGGGGGGGGGGGTATCACATGTTTTCCCCCATAATTCTCTGACAAGCAAGAAAAAAAAATGGGAGGAAAAGTCGGGGAGGAAAAATCCCTTCCAAAAAAGAACAAACGTACTTATATTATTACAAAAAAATCATTTACATCAAGACTAACTAAAAGGTCAAAGAAAAAATCTCAGTTAACTAAAGGACCCCATCCCCTCACCCCCAAATGGAGATTATACTTTCTGTTATGAAAACCATCCCTGAAAAAAAATCCTACACTGCAAGAGTTTTTTTTTTTAATTATTTCATTATACATTTATGTATCATTTATGTACTTATTTATCATTATCCTTTATGCATATTGAATGAATATATTCACCGGTATTATATCAACAAGAAAAGAGACTTATGCCACTGGTGACGTGTCAAGTACTTTACATTTATTTTTACATTATCTGTATCCATGATTAGATTCGATTCGGTCTGTCCGGTTACATTTTTAGCTTTATTTACTTGTTCACAAATTTGCAAAGCGATATATTTTGATTCGGAGATCGATTACAATTAAAGTGCATTGACCGAGCGCCGTCTGCCACAATTAGAAATTACCGACGCTGATTCGTCGAATCTGTACGTTGAAGCGATGAATACATTACCATAAATGCATATATTACTGAATTTGACCTTTCTCACTGCGCATGCTCTAAGCTGATGTGCGTAATGTGTTTCATACCGCGTACTAACACATGCTACTCTCGGGGAGCATCTTACAAAATGAATCATGCATTTACGCTCATGAATTATGCAAAGGTGCTTATCGGGCCTTCTAATGGACCCCGACAAGATGGCGGAGCTTTAGGGGCCTGACCATAACCATAACAATGCAACGTGCGCTGGTGCGCCATATTGTTAACTATTGGCCAAACGCTGTGTATATTAGGGCGCACATCTGTAATTATTTCCCCATCGGCTCAATGTGTTAGAAATGAGAAATAAAAAAAATCATGAAAAATAAGTGATAGCAATGGCATCATTCAAACTTGGGTCTTGAATAGTTCATCAAATTTCCTTGACTTCCTGAAAATATGAAAGGGTGTTTTTCAGCATTTTTTCTCTCTACAGTGGCTCAGTCTACCCACAAACCTGGTCTAATCAGTATAGTAGTTATGAGGTTTCTTGGGCTGCGAATAAAGTCCCCATAAAATCCCATTGGGACCAACTCCTGCTCTCTCATGGGACCTATCTGAACCTGTAATTATCCCTCTTTAGGCACATATTCAAAAAAGTATTGAAATATGTATTATTGATTTTATATGAATTTTTGTCAGCATTGCATCATCTTTACGGGTCGACTGAGAATTACCCTCAAATGACTGGATCTAATTACAGGCGTGGGGCCATAAATGGCTCTCCTATAAATCCTCATAGCGCCATCTGATGGGTAATCTCTTTCTCATTTGGGCAAAAGAAGTTTAACCCGATGAGTACTGAATTCACTGATTCCCATAACCTTGACCCTTTCAGGACAGAAATTATTAAAGGGCTAAATTGATCACATGTTTTGCTTCCAATTGGCAACAATAATAATTTTCTTTTAGTGCTACATAGTTCGATTAAGGTGTAATGTCTTTGAAAGCAACATACATGGTCATAAAGTTTGTCGAAAAGTTGAAAAAATTGCCAATTTTTATGAAAAATAATGATTTAGAACCTCTCAATGTGTTGCCAATTTAAGGATTCTAAAGCTTATTCTCGTTTTTACAATTCCTGGCATCAAATGCGATATGGTTATGCAACAAAAATGGACATAGTGTGTGCAGAATTTTTTCTCTCTTTCTACTCATGCATCTCGTAAATGTTTCAGATCTCTGAATCAAAAGTTATTGAGCCAAACCACAAAATGTGAGCAATTGTCTTGAAAGGGATAATACAGGGACAACCCGGTTCCCGTGGCCTTTTGCAATTCACTGAATAATAATGGAACACATATACCTGTTTCTGCCAGTCAGTTATTAGTTCAACTTAAATATTTTAAAAGTGGGTTGTGAGCGACCCAAATACTTATTTGAAATAAAGATTGTTGCCATCTGAGGGGACAAAAAAAATATCATTTTAAAAAAATATCATCCTAACATCAAGCAATTATAGGTGCAATTTTCAACTGAATATAGGCTACTCTGGGTAAATAACCATTGATTAATAGGTAGATAGATAAATAGATAACTAAATTTTAAAAGATTTAAAATTAGATTAAATGTTAATGATATCGCAATGTTTGGACCAAAGTGTAAATAGGCCTGATGGGCCTGTTTAGAAAGGCAAAACATACCTGTAAGGAAACCAAACGTCTTTGCTGCAATTTGTTATATGTACTTTACTGCAAGAGATATCAGCATCCCCCCCCACACACACACAAACACACACCCGCTCCCTTCATGGCAACAAATTATACCTGTGGATTTGTTATGTTTATTTCATACTGTTTTTTTTTTCATCGCTTAAACATATTTATTTAAACGATGAAAATGTATTGAATGAGAATCTGTTACTAACACCTGCTGCTATGTTTTTATGGTTGTCTTATTGTCAGCCGCAGTACCATTACATGGGTTCAGACATTGAGGCGGCACTGGCATCATGCGGGGGGGGGGGGTGGCACCTGTGTTACTCTGAATGAAGTAGAAAGGCAATTGGTTATGGGTAGTGTAGGAGGGGTCGTATCATTTTCTTTTCACGCTTCTTTCTTCCTCTGTCTCTGTGTGTGTGTGTCTCTCTCTTTCACGTTATTTCTCTCTCTTCTTCATCCACCCCTTATGTGCATGCACGAGCTGACAAGCACGTGCCCCACCCCCCCCCCCCCTTCCAGCACGCTGCTACGCCACTTGTTATGGGACAGCAAAGTCATGCGTTCTCGTGCACATGAGGCTATTGTTCAGCATATCAATCAATACGTGACTTAGGGCTAGTCAAGCAAAACCAGTATAATATGCCCCAAACCGCCATCGCTTGGCCTAGGGTCCATTCGTGGCTCAGATGACTGACTCGCTTAACCTTGCGCACCTACATTTAGGATCTGAACCGCACAAACAAAGTCATTATGCTCTGTGCAAGCCACGGGAGAAGAACTTGCGAAATTACAACACGAGATCGTGCATCTGGGACTAGGATATATCAGCTGGCAAAAAGGTGTGCAAAGCAGTAAGTCATATTGAGAACAGTGATGCTGATTTTCGCAATTTTGACTGCCTTTTTGGCAAGCGGGGTGGCAAAAAACGTGACATTTCACCAAGTAGCTGAACCGATAGCCGACCACTATATCATCGTAATGGAGGTGAGAGTTGAATGATGACTACGAATTAGAGGCGTCGATCCATCTTAAGGAGGGGGGAGGGGATTCATCAATCCGGAAATATGCTCTGTATACTTAAAATTTGAATTTTCATTTGAACTAGTGTGATAGCATCATCCCCTAACAGGGGCGTATTTAGGGGAGGCATAACCTGCCCTTATACCTGCCCTAAACCCATTATGACATACTACATAAAAGACAGACTCATAGGTCCTACCCACTTCCATTGGCTTATATTGTCCCCCCCCCCCCCGCCCTCGTCATATATTCTACCCAAAGGCCCCCTTCTTTTCCTTTTCCCCCCTTTTTTCGCATGTGAGGTATTTTTTTTAGTACATTAGCACCTAAAATGAAGTAATAACAATTATTTCATGCTTGTCATAATTGTTTGGGTCAACTGTCACCCAAAAAATGTGATAACCTTTTTGTTGTTGTTTTGCATTTTCCTTGTCATATACTTTTTTTTTAAATTGTGCCCCGCCCCTTTTCACAGATTCCTGGGTTCGCCCTTAAGGTTCAAACTGGAACTTTATTTTTCTGAGTTGAATTCAAAGGAAAATTGTACGACTTAAGGTGAATATTTGCACTCCCAGTCCCAGGGCCTTTGTTATTTGCACTATATTTACTCTGGTTATCATGCAAGGTGCACCTTGGCGTGTTTAAGCGTGAAATGCGTAAACTGTGTATTTCAAAAAGGGATTTTTCTTTTTTTGAATGGCTTTTGTTGGTTTTTTTTTATTATTATTATTTATTGCCGTTTGAGTTGTAATTTTGAATTTTGTTTCTTAAATATTGTGTGCCGTTTCTAATCTTTAACAAAATTCATCCAGAAACCAAAGATACAAAAGCGAAAAAAAAAATACAATATCCAATCATTATTTGGTAGGTCTAAAAGGCGCTTAAATTTCTCCAGAAAATAATCAAATACATTGACGTTGGTCCATTCGTGAGTGCAAACATAACGTTCACAGAGGACGCTCTAAAATTTGACACAAATTCTTTAGAGCCCGTTTTCTCTATTGTTTTGGTCATTAGCCTGTCTGACACTGACATTCTCAGTGTAATTTACAAGGGTTTGCTTAGTCCATACAAGACAAGTTATCATTTTAAAGCTTAGAATCTAAGCTTTCAAACTGTGTTGAAATTTTAAAACCTGAAATTTCCGACTTATTGGTCTTTTTGTGGAGGGACATAGCGTAGCTGAAGGGGGGAGAGGGGGCAGACTGCCCCCCGCCCGACAACTTTTTCCCAAAAAATTGTGCCCCCCTCCTTGTGGAACTGATAAATTTTTTTACTTTTTTTTTTGTTGTTGCTTGTCAGAGAATTATGGAGGAAAACTGAACCCCTTAAAATCTGAGCAGCCCCCCCCCCCCCCCCACTGAGTGACTTTTGGATGGCTGGCAATTTTTTTTTTTAATTTGCCACCCCCCCCCCCCCCCCCCCCCCGAGCGACCCCCATGAGCGACTTTTAGAGGGCTGGCGAGAAGAAAAAAATACGAATCTCCCTCCAAGCAGTTTTCCAAAATTGACAGCCCTGCATTTGTGTGCCCCCTTCTACAAAATCCTGGCTACGCCACTGGTGGAGGGTCACAAATACAGATTTTTGGTGTGTGCTGTCAGCCTTATACAGTGTACCCAGAATAAGGGCCAAATCAGTTTCAAATCGTAGACAATCGTAGAACTGCTCTGATGTCACTACGACTCGGAGCTGATTTGACCTTTCCTCGGCCTAGAAAGCCCGCAATAGGCCTTCCGATTTTACTATCTATATGATTATTCAGAACCTCGATCAAAAATATATTTATGTATTCAAATGTTTATAACAAATGCTATTACATTTTCTTCCAAAATCGGATCGCAGACCGATCGTATAGTGTGCGGTGGGCTTTAGTCTAAACGGGGTCACGTGACACTTCCCACTCCCAAACAAAGGGCAAAGAAGGAGAAAAGTCGGAAAAGAGAGAGAAAGTTAACCCTTTCAGGACAGGAATTATTTAAGGGGTAAATTGATCACATTTTGTCCTTCCAATTGGCAACAATAATATTTTTCTATTAGTGCTACATGGTTCTAACAAAATGTAATGTCTTTGCAAACAACATGCATCATTAGAAACTTAGTCAAAAGTTGAAAAAAATTGCCAATTTTGATAAAAACAGTGATTTTGAACCTCTCAATGTGTTGCCAATTTAAGGATTTTCAAGCTTATTCTCCTTTTTAAAATTCCTGGCGTCAAACGCAATATGGTCAAGCAACAAAAATGGAAACAATGTGTGTAGAAATTTTTGCTCTTTCTACTCATGCATCTGGTATATTTTTTAGAGCTCTGAATCAAAAGTTATTGAGCCAAACCACAAAATGTGGTCAATTGTCTCAAAAGGGTTAAAGAGAGCCGAAAAAAAAGGAGAGGGGAAACATAACATGCAAGATGTTTATAAAATATTACTCCAGCCCATACCATACCTCAACCGATCCCCTTGCTCTCTCGTATTTTACCCATCTTGTAGCACCAGTTTCTCCCCCCCCCCCCCCCCCTTTCCTCCTCTCCCTGATGGCTGGACTAACGCTGCGCAACTACTAGAATACTTATGATAAGTTATGAATTCACAAAATTCCACTAAAATTTTAACGAAATATTTGAGAAACAGATTATGGTCGTGTGAAGATAGATAAAATTTACAGCCATTTGCACAAATGAAATCTGACAACCAGTCGCCAAAGGTCGCAATAGCGAAAAATGTATCTGACTGAATTGACCTCGTACCATTGCGATTGATATCAACGTCCTATGTTTTAGATTTTGCTCGGAGTTTGACGTTTGAAGGTTATTTGTTCCACTTTTACATCAAAAAAAACAATTTAGATTTTACAAGCAAAAAAGTTCTGAAATTAAGTATAATGTACGGTAAATAGGTACAGAGAGAAAGAGGGGGAAAAAAATTGTATATACGACAGACAAAGTTCTAAGAAAAAAATGTAAAATGCGGGTACCGCAAATAAAAGGCATAGCTTGTAATACATATCTGCTGAATAGTACAAATGGTTGCACTATTAAAGCGGATAATACATGTACGTTTTTGTTAAATTAAACCATAAGTTTCAAACCAAAGGTTTATACTTTAGTGGTGTCAAAATTTGCATAAGTAACTTGCTCACATTCTTTTTCTTTTTTTCTTTTTTTTTGTCAGTCGTTCCCTTCCAAACAAGCTAAAGTCAATAATAAGACCGAGGAATAATTGACGCTATTCAATGAAACAAAATAAGCGATGTTTTTTTCCTTTCTTGAACAAAAACACCGAATTTGCTGGTTTTAAATAATGGAGCGGTCAATTCTTTTAGGATTTAAGACCTGTGCATCAGTAGTCAAGCCTTACTCTGCACTGTTGATTAAATCTGAATAGGATTTCTGTCTCAGCATCGGTCATTTAAAGGTTATTCCCAGGGCCCTGCATTCGCAACATGATCCTAAAACCCATTGTCATGAGTGTAGCCTTTCATCATGTTCATAACATAGTTTTAAAAAGAAATTCATAGGCCTAAGTCGGCATTTCGAAAGTTTGTTTTCTCGCCCTTGTACCCAGTTGTGGATTAAAAAAAAACAAAAAACCTGGCACACAAACTAAGTACACACATACAAAATGTGTCCCTTTGCAGAAAGTTCAAGGCTAGTGAGACCGACGGATCAAGAACAAACAGCCCACGAGGCCGGAAAAACAAAGGAATACATAAGGGAAGAATTTCGGTGTCATGGGCTGTCAGTCACGTGGGCCCTCTAGTGAACCCTCAAAAAAGTGGAGTAGAAGGTTTACGAGACTGACATTGTGCCGTCGGAGTCTTGGTCTGTATCCATATATTTAGAACATGGCTCAAGCGTTTTAAATTTACTGTATAAATAAAGTTTTAAACTAGAAACATTTGCGGGAATTATTTTCTTATACAACGCATGGTTACATGGATACTAGCGTTTGGGAAGTAAGCGTCGTTTACATTTTGGTAAAATCTTGAAACACTCAAAAACCATTGGCACAGTAAACGTTGGTTAGAGTTCAGTCTTGATAAAAATGAAAATGTAGCTACCATCACTACTAATGGTGATCAACGTCGATATAATTGTCTCCTGATTGTATTTACTTGAGCAAATTCAATGTATTTAGTTACTGGATGTCTTATAACTAATGCTAATGAAAAATGAATAAAGGTAAACCTGAACATGCTGAAAGTGTCATTTTCCTCGTCGTTTTGCCCGATCCAAGCTCTAGCAAGCCCACCAACTTGAAACAATCATCAGGTATACTAGAATCTTTGACGTAGTCAGTAACTTATGGGACAAAATGCCCTGGAGTTGCCCATTCAGTCAAGAGTATGAATAAGATTAGGTTAGGATAGTAGTCAATTCAATTCAAAGTTTATTTCCACCAAAATATACAATAAGAACAATGATAAATATACAGAGCAGAATTCTATATTGAATATCAAGGAGGTCCTGTCAGAATGATGTGCGTGTGAGCTAAAATGAACAATTTTTATTACCCTTTGGAGCTCGTTTTTGTACCCCATTATTGTCTCTAGTTGATTTTACCTTATTGGGGTTATCCCCAGAATAGGATACGCCATGTCAGACACCTGTGTGTCTACCACCGTGATGGCTTCAGCCCACGAGACTGACAGGACATGAGACCGACAATGTCGGTCTGGTGGGCCTTCTAAAAAGTTATCTGAGGGTGCACGAAACTGGCGGCCAACAAGACCGATATGTCAGTCTTGAGGTTAATCTGTTAACTTTTCTAACGGTAAAGTTTACGACATTGTTGGTCTCGTGAGCTGGTGGTCTACTTGGATGTCCTGATACCCATCGACCAATATCTTCTTAAATCTTTGTCAGCGATGAAAAGTCAGCATTTGTTCCCCCAATTTGTTTTCCCTTTATTGTAGCCGGGATATGAAGTGGTTCCGATCCAGAATCTTATCCTGAAGGATCGTTCAGGTATCTTCCATGGCGCCACCATCAAGCATACCTACACCAAGGCCATCAACGGCTTCTCGGCTAAACTCTCGAAAAGAGCTCTTGAGAAGGTAAGGATTGTGGGGGAATCAACATGTTCGTGACGTTACCCCTTTCTGTTGCTGTTCTTTGTTTTTATTGGTTTGTTTGTTTTTACATTTTTCTCTTCTGTAGTTTTTAGCCTAATAATCATGATACTCATTCGAGAGCAATATCGCAAAATAGGACAATTATTTCATTAAATGTCCTTCAAGCAGTTTCTCCTAACATAGGGTTTGTGGATTCGAAATGTTTTGGAAACAACCTCTTCATGGCTGATTCATCTGTTCGAATAGTTCGAAGACCAAATATTCTTTAATCGAAGGAAAGTTGTAAAGATATTCTGAGGTTTTGACTGACAGGTTTTAAAGATAAAGTTGAGTTCTGGTAACGCGGTTACATTGTGAAAGAAACTGTCTGGAAGCAGAATCCGATATATATTTTTTAAGAACTGGTCGCTTTTGAATCATCAAAATGAAGAAAAGAAATTGAATCAATCTTGTTAAATGTCACTCTACTGCACACAGAAATTGGTATATGGGACTATAAAACGCAATATTTGGTCCAAATGATTCCGCTATTTCTCGTCATAATTATTTCAAAATAGGGACATTTTTTTTATAAGAAGTCCTGTTTAGGAGACATTTCTTTATCTATATTCTTCCACACTGAAATACGAGAATGAGAAAGCTCACAAATCAATTTTTCACCTTTACCAGAACTCAAACTTTTCTGTAAATCCAGTGGAGTTGGGTGAATGATTCTGGTTGAGAGTAATTGCTAGTCATACCCTCAATTGCCAACCATGCATATTAACAATTCAGACATACTCCATATCACGTATATTGTTAACGCGGGTAACCGTCTTTAATCTCTGCTGAAAAGAAAATCTGTGTTTACGGATCCGTGACTATTCTCAGTGAACGATGAAGGATGAATGATATTGTTTTTGATGAAAATTTCCCATGAAACTCACTAAGTAAATTCAAAACATACACAATACATTCCGACTTCATGGCGCCTCTTAAAGGCCCAGTCACCATGGTCACCCTTTCATATATGATGCGATCTCTTTAATGGGCAAGTACAAGGTATTTTGTAATAATGGTGTCCCGTTCGTTACGAAGAATTGTAGAGTTCTGAACATGAAGTGACATCAAATGTGTTGTTTCACTCCATATATGGAATGACTTGAGCTCTGTAGTAGGGCTATGAACTAAAATACAATCATAAGATATAATCAACTCTGAAATGTGGTCGGTAAAGTATGGGACAAAATAACTTGGTCTTGCCGTAACTAGTCACACCAGTCCTCCGGGCCGATTCCACACTGACCAATTCTTAGCCAAGCGGAGTAGTTTTGGTACCGGTTTCACGAAATTTAGCGATTCTGCCCATATACTTTTTGTTTACGATAAATACATAATGAAGAGGGTATGCTGTTACAAACTGTGGGGACGGTTTGTGAAAACTACTCGTATATGGAATACGCATATTTTTGTTTTCGCGAACCGTCCCCAAAGTCTGTAACAGCATTCATATCGAGTGATTATGTATTTCATGTATTTACTGTAAACAAAATTTATATGGGTAGCATCGTTGAATTCTGCACTATGTCGTTATCAAAAGAAATCCTGGAAGATATACATTTTTAACCCCGGAAATGAAATCACAATTTGAATAACGTAAACTTTTAAAGGGATACTCAACCGCAGATTTTTGGACGTTTTTATGCCGCGAGAGGGCACCGTGATCGTTACCTGATCATGTCGTTGCCCCCGCGGGGCGCAAACTTCGGACAGACTGGTCGTCGCGCAACATGCACGCTCCGCCTGAGCTCAAGCTCTCGTGCGAGATTCGGTCGGCTTCGTGCAGTCCGAAATGTAATCCCAGCAGTCCGACAGACGCGTTCGATGCACAAACTTTGTGTACGAGTGAATGGGGCTAAGGGCTTACGCAATCCCGACTTTCCCCACGGCCGCCTGGTGGCGTATCAATTTAAAACGTGTTTTTCTCGAAATTTACTTTTGTCGCTGCTCGCGTTTAAGCGGCCACTTCGTGAAAATGGTACTTTACGTTATTTAAATTTGGATTCCATATGGAGTCGGTTTGACGGTTGACTCAGATATACCATCATGACCATGTACTGCATAAAATTCACAGTAATACGGTTAGAGTAAGAGTAGATTTGGGGGATAATGCAGTGAAATTAGATATATGAACATCTGCAGGGCAAAAGTTCTTCAGACTGAGGTCAAGAAGGGTAATAAGATTTGGTAAATCGAGAGGGATTGCAGGGGCCTTTCGGAGAAAATGAATACATTAGGCTTTGAATCTGATTGATGTCTTACGATTGTAAATGATTTAACGGTGTGGGGCCTTTTCTTCGGCTGGAATACCGTGCATCATTGAGGGTTTCCATTTTAACATTTTAGATTCCGAATTGCAATCTGTTTGGTGGCAAAAGCCTATTTAGATATATACACAGGAAAGCTACCCCCTATTTTTTTTACAAATATACTTGTGAAATATAATTTTATAAGTATTATTTAAGTTTCATTCTACTGTTTCAAAGTGTAAGACAATAACTTGCGGAATTCCACAGGGTAGTTTTCTTGGGCCATTGTTATTCATATGATTTGTTAATAATATTTATAAATCAGCTAATGAGTTATCCTTTATACTGTATGCAGACAATACAAACATAATTCGCCTCGATTTAAACTTGAAATCTCTTTGCGATACAGTAAATGCAAGTCTCGTACATGTACAGTTTGTAAATGGTCTAAAGCTAATAAATTATCTGTAAATGTCAAGAAATGTAACTGCATGATTATTCACTATGGTAAGAATGCAGATTTAAATGATTTATGTATTGTACTTGACAAAGTCATATTACCGAGGGTAGATAAAGCTAGGTTTCTTGGCGTTTATTTATATAGTTCCCTGTTATGGAAATACCATATTCTTGAGGGTGAAAGTAAATTGTCAAAAAATATTAGCATTATATCCAGAATCAAACATATTTTGCCCAGTGGCATTCTGCGTGTGTTATATTGTGCTCTCATACTCCCATATTTTTTCCTATTGTAATCTTGTTTGGGCTAATTCTTGTAAGCCACACTGGCAGAACAAGACTAAATAACTAAATAGTTAAATTCTATGCTGGATGAAACAATGAATGCAGTGCTACAATAATTTCCTCAAAAATTTGAAGCATTGTTACGTCAATGCCGCCAGGTATTGAAAAGTATTGAAACGGAAAAGTAGCCCTCCCATAGTTTAATGTTTTTAAGCCCACTGTGTTAAAACAAATTACTTGAATATCACGTTTTATCCGTGAAAAACCTTGAAATTATTTGCAATGAAACTGATTTTGTTAAATTATTGTATGTCTCACGAGGGAAAAGAAAGCACCGATACCATCGATGGATCCTCTTCAGGCCTGTATATACAGAAAGCGTTATGTTCTATTTATAATTTGATCTCCTGGAAAAAAAACCCTTGGAAATCAATCATGTTCAAATTGAGAATACAGATTCAAGGTTATTTCTGGCATCAAGATACTACCCTGGGATTTAAAAAAAAAAAAAAAAAAAAAAACATTCTCACGGTCAATTCAATGAAGCCATACTCTTTTTCACAACCACACTCCCTGTGTTATTATTATACAGTGCGTCCAAAAATAAAGCAACCAGTTGAAAAAGTCTCCCTAAATGAATAGTCATTTAAAGATATTTGAAGGAAATTTTTATACCATTGTATACCTTAAGGTCTCTCATATCAAATGACACCAAAAAATCTGGCAATATTTTAAGCTCAGGTGAGCAACAGCGACTTTTGCGAAAGGGTGCAAAATCCAGACTTGCCAAGAATTGGTATTTTGCTCTGGCTGATATTTACAATTTTTAGAACGTTAAAATTTGGAAGTTGGAAAAGTCTCTCCAAACATGCCAAATGAACATTTCAAAATATGTTCATGAAATGTTCATACCTATGGATGGTTAGCTTAGGGTCTCTCCCATCAAATGACACCAGGGCCCCGTTGCATAAAACTTACCATTTATGGTAACACTGCTATCAATGGTAACTACCATGGTAACATCACTCAACAGCCAATCAAAATCAAGGTTTCCATGGGAGTTTAATACCATTGACGGCAAAGTTACCGTTAATGGTAAGTTTTATGCAACGGGGCCCAGAACATCTAATGATACTTTACGCCTGAGTGAGTAAAAGCTATTGTTGTGATATGGTGCAAAATCCATAGTTGACAAAATTTGTATTAGTTCTGGCTGGTATCAGCAAAGTTGAGAGTCTTGAAAGGCTTAGAAACATTCGTATTCTGTTCATTAAAAGACAATTTATTAAAGAATAGGCTTTGTTTTCTGTATGTCCTGACATATCCTATAAAAACTGTATGGTTGAATGAGAAATCCAGCTTGAATTAAAACCTTGCCAAAACGAATATTTCAAAACACTCAATATAGTAGGCTTAATATAGGAGCCACCCGGTTCCCGTAGTCTATGGGTTAATTGGTCATTAAGCATAAAAATGGTGATGAGATACGTAAGTACATACATGTACAGACTCTGAGAACAAAACCTGTTCTTTTATAAATGGTCTAGACAAGTATTGATTAAAATAAGAAATTTCTAAGCCTTTCCATGACTCTCAACTTTGCAGATACCAGTCAGAACAAATACAAATTCTTGTCAAGTCTCGATTTTGCACCTTTTCAATCACGACAATAGTGGCCTTTGCTCACTCGAGCGTAAAATATCGCCAGATTTTTAGGTGTCATTTCATAGAGGAGACCCTAAGCTATCCACAGGTGTGAAATTTTACTTCAAATATTTTTGGGGGGAGACTTTTTCTGACTGTTAAATTCTTTTCTGGGACGCACTGTAGAGACAGGTTTTCAAAAATGTTTATACTGCATGAGTAGTTAAATTTTCTTCTGTGCAAGTCGATTTCAGTCGACAACAAAATTGAAAATGGGAAAAATATATGCAATCTATTATCAAAGGTTACGCACGTAGTATGTCGTTCAAGTCAGAGGACAAAAGTAGATTCCCATATCTTCTCGTATACGTGTATTTACAAACACATTTGATCGAAGAAACATCTGATAAAGGTTTTTTTTTTTTTTTTTTATTTATTGGGAAGCATGAATATCGCACGAATGAAATGTCTTCCGGTATACAACATAATAGAAAAAGCAAATAGGAGCCTATCGTTATTGGACCACTTACCGAATATGTCTAGACTGCATCTGTCATCAATCTCATTCATTTTTCAGACCTGTGAAGAAAAAAAATGTTGAAAGGAGAAAGAAATACGTGATCTTATTCCGTATTTGGACAATAAACATTGATGTCAACTAATGTAGCATGATAAAAAAAATGATGCAAAGAAAATTACCGTTCTTCTATTCTCACCCAAGCAGGAAACTTGCAAGGTGAAATTCAATTGTTACCTTTTGAATAGAGTTGATAATATTTGAAAGAAATGGTAACGAAGGGAATCCACTGTGTACCAGGTGCGCATATATTTTTTTTACACAACTGGGGGGGGGGGGAACTAAGAAGTGCTCTGATCAAAGAGGCTAAGTCGTCAGTGCTCAATAACGGCAGCGCTATATGCCCGAACAGTTTAACCAGGGAAGGGAAGATGATAGAAAAGGACAAACAAAGAAATGCATAAGGAAATAAAAGAGGATAGTCGACTTCTAAAAAGTCACATGTCGTCATGGCGACACAAGGTATCTTGCCAAGTCGACTTCTAAAAAGTTACATGTCGTCATGATTACATAAGATATCTTGCCAAGTCGACTTCTAAAAAGTTACATGTCGTCATGATTACATAAGGTATCTTGCCAAGTCGACTTCTAAAAAGTTACATGTCGTCATGGCGACATAAGGTATCTTGCCAAGTCGACTTCTAAAAAGTTACATGTCGTCATGGCGACATAAGGTATCTTGCCAAGTCGACTTCTTAAAAGTTACATGTCGACATGATTACATAAAGTATCTTGCCAAGTCGACTTCTAAAAAGTTACATGTCATAGCAGGATGTAAGGTCCCCTTGAGCCTATATAAACAACTATGCCTCTCACAGCAGTCAATATATCTACATTATTTTGGACTGGCTGTGTGACGTAACAATGAATTTGCGAATTTGCACTATATGCGCTGGAGGTTGCTAGTTATAAATCTAGGGGTCCATTAACTATAACAATTAGTGCATGTTCTATTAATTTATGCACCATTACTGGACTATATGAACTCCAAATACTAAATTATCCCTCGTGCAGGTCTATTTCACCTCGGCCTGCGGCCTCGGTGAAACAAAACTGCACTCGGGATAATGTAGTATTTGTCGTGCACATAATCCAGTATAGTGCATGATAGACCATGCACTATTTATATAATAATGAATTTGTGAAATCATTATATGTATATAATGGGAATCGTTGTATTCATTATATATATATATATATATATATATATATATATATATATATAATAAAGGATGACTCGAATGCATTGAATGCCAATTCCAAGTATTTTTATACTTGGAATTGGCATTCAATGCATTCGAGTCATCCTTTATTATTTCTCATCATATGCCAATACGTGGAACATCATGAATTTATATATATATATATATATATATAATGGATATCATGCAACCATTATATACGTATAATTAAAGTGCATGTAAATCGTTCTTTATAAATAATTTATGTTTAATATCATTATATCTAAATAATTGGAGAAGTGAGCTAAATAATGAATTATATGTAAATAATTGAGCTAAATAATAAATTTACAAACGGCGCCTCATACAAATTGACATACACATCACATGCATATCAGATCGACTATGTGCCCGCGTGCAGTGGTGCATGCAGGTGGACATATCTCAGCTAGGCGCGCGCGCTGGCTTGAAAATTTATGTTGACAAGACGACATACAATATTTTTGAAGTCGACTTGGCAAGATAACTTATGTCGCCATGTCGACATGTTTTTTTGTTAAGTCGACATGGTAAGATAATTTATGTTGCCATGTCGATTTATAATTTTTGGGAAGTCGACTTGTCACGATAATATATGTCGCCATGACAACATGTTACTTTTTAGAAGTCGACTTGGCAAGATACCTTATGTCGCCATGACGACATGTAACTTTTAAGAAGTCGACTTGGCAAGATACCTTATGTCGCCATGACAACATGTGACTTTTTAAAAATCGACTTGGCAAGATACCTCATGTAATCATGACGACATGTAACTTTTAAGAAGTCGACTTGGCAAGATACCTTATGTCGCCATGACAACATGTGACTTTTTAAAAATCGACTAGGCAAGATACCTCATGTAATCATGACGACATGTAACTTTTAAGAAGTCGACTTGGCAAGATACCTTATGTCGCCATGACGACATGTAACTTTTTAGAAGTCGACTTGGCAAGATACCTTATGTAATCATGACGACATGTAACTTTTAGAAGTCGACTTGGCAAGATACCTTATGTCGCCATGACGACATGTAACTTTTTAGAAGTCGACTTGGCAAGATACCTTATGTAATCATGACGACATGTAACTTTTTAGAAGTCGACTTGGCAAGATAAGTTTTATCGCCATGTCGACTTACAAAGGTGAAAAGTCGACATGATAAGGCTATAAAGTCGACTTGACAAGATAAAATATCTCGCCATCTCGTCAGTAGAATGGCACTTTAAAGCTTCCGTAGAAAATGGCTAAACAGTTGTGTAAAAAATTATGCGTTTACCGAGGCGTATCGTGGGGCCGTTGGGAGATTTGGAAGCTTTCCCTACCGGCAGGTTGATAATTTAAGTTTGAAGTTAAAGATAAAGTTGAGTTCTGGTCATGAGATTGAATTGTGAAAGAAAAATTGGAAAAGGTTGATTATATAGCACATAAGAATAGGTGCATGCTGTAAGATTTTGGAATCACCAAAAATAAGAAATTGACTCAATCCTGCTTAGAGTCACATGCACTGCACACAGAAATGTGTATATGGGACTGCACACAAATGTTCGGCCCGAACATTTCAGCTGTTTCTTGTCATATTTTGAATGTGAGGGAATTTGAAGAGCAATCCTTTTCAGGGGACATATCTACTATGATAACCTTCCAAACTAATACAAAAAGAATTAGAAAGCTCCCAGATTATTCTTTACCTTTCCAAGAACTCAACTTCCCTTTAAAGTTAAGGTTACTTGTAGTTTTGGATCCATGGTTGAAGTCAGGAAATCAATTACCGTTAAAAATTTGCCACAGAACAATTGTCGCCTGATCATATTTTATATTTATTTATTCATTTACTGAAACATATTTATTCAGGATAAAAAATATGATCAGTAGAAGTTGTTTTACATCATTGTCGTAATACAACAAATATGAATGCAATTTACAAAAGAGCATCAAAATTACAGTAGCATATTTTAAAACTCAAATTTAAAAAAACGGCATTAAGTGAGTCCTAATTTCTTGTACTGAATACATGTCTATCCACAAACATTTCAATTTTATTGCAGAGTCTGTACAAGCACTGTTTTTTACAACTCTTAGAAGACGCCCATATTCATAGAACCCTACTAAGCCAGTTGGCAATTAAAATGCTCTCTTTTTGTCAACTAAGCAAAAGCGGGTATTCCAAAAAAAAGTTGATAAGTTATAGTTGGCAACTAAGCCCTATTCATAATGCCTACTAAATTGTCCCTAGTTGTCAACTAAATAAATGCTAGATGGCAACTACATCGAAATGGTATTTCCAAAACCTGACTAAGCTTATTTGGCAACTATATACCCAGCACAAAAACAAAACAAAAAATTTGATCGATTATGTATCTGTAGCATTAGAATGATATTCGTCATGTTTGGTATCATCTTAAAGCTTGAACAATTCTCTATCCAGCCTTACCATATTTGATATGATTTGTCAAAAAGGACATGTGCAGGTTTAATAACTGGGGGAGGGGTCGGAGAAGAAAAGCTGCAAATTGACATGATTGTTTTTTAAAAAATGATGTAGTGGTTTATTCTGCCTCATTCATCTGAGTGAATGACATTCAGTCAAACGAACCACAAGTGCAGAATCCCGACACTATGACAGCAAACAAACACAACAAACAACATAAATACACAATCTGACTGCAGACACAACAACAAACAAGCAAACAAACACGGACAAGTACTCTCAATTACACGCAAAAGACAAACAAAATGAGGGCAAAAACAGGATATTGGTGGCAGGTTTGTGTGTTTTTTTTTAATCAAGCTGTTTAATAGCTGGTGTAACCGCCAAAGGCGTTGACAACAGCCTGATACCTCCTCCTCATATATAGGCCTACTGTTCACCAATGTCCTCACTGGCTGTTGTGAGACGGCATCTCCTCAACCAGGAGCTCGCGGGGATCGGCTAGTGTGGTCTGTTCAGTGACACGCCTTCGCACAGCTTCATTCCAATTAATGAAATACAGCAAGGAATTTCTGACAATGAGAATGTCCTTGGAGACCCCATTAATCCAGTCATTAATATCAGAAAGAAAAGTGTCCCTGCTGTGTAACTGTGTTCAGATGACTTTGAATGTTGGGTATCCCCCCCCCCCCCCCCTCTTCATCCAATAATTAACAAAAGAATGAAAATAACCCCTTCTGTGTTTGCAATGTTCAGATGTCTTTTGAAATTGAGGTTCAATGAATATGAATTCATATCTTCAAACAATTTGTACGAAAATCATTAAGTATACCCAAAGCCAAAATATCGCTCATTTTGCAACATTTCTTTTTTGACCCTTCCCCTCAGCAAATCATATCAAGTATATTATGGTGTGATAGGGAATTATCCAAGCTTTCAAATGATACTCAATACGACCTATATTGTTCTCATTTTAAAGAAATATAATCGATCAAAGTGGAATTTCCTTACTTTTTGTGCTGGGTGTAAATTTCATTCGAAATTTAGCGTTGATGTAGAGTACCTCTAAATTCACTAGTTGGCAAATAATCGTTATCCATCGCAAATCGTCAGAGGGATGACATGGTCAGATTTTTTTATAGAAGTGAAGAGATTGGCAGTAGAAAATGAAGAGAAGAGAGAGTATATTTTGGGAGAGCTAGGGATCTCACAGACATATCATGCAGAATTGCTAAAGTACTGTAGATTTTCCCAAGAAAATGACTTTATCTAACATTATATTAATTATGATTTATGTAATAAATGCCATCACAACAAAAGCGAAAATAAATCGTCTTGTTTCTGTCATTCTGAAAATTTTGATTTCAAACTTGCCCCTCCCCTCCTGCCTCATACAGAATAAAATACTCTATCATATGACTATTTGCACGGTGCATTTAATTCCTTACACATTTGTCAGGGACACATATTTTCACAAGAAGAGATCCAGTGGTTTTTTGGTGGGTATGTAAGGAACAATATCCTAACACCACTGGAAAAAGGGGGAATAAGGATAGAATGTGAAATAAAGGTAAACTGATATATAAACATGATAAATAGGGAAAGAGAAAGAAAATTTGAAAAAAAACAGAAAAAATAAAAGAAAGGGACACTGATGAGAGAGAAAGATTCTTTTTTTTAAAGAAGAAAAAGACCAGGGGCCTGTAAAATAAGGAGATACAATCAATCTTACGACTGATATCAATCGTAAGTCTATGGCAAATCATGTACTGAAGAGTTACAATTGATCGTAAGATTGATTGTATCTCTTTATGTTTAATACAGGCCCCAGATGATAGAAAATAAAGAGAGCGGAACTATATAGGTGGGATTCGTAAGTCATTGATTCTAACCCTAAACATGCATTTAACCCAAAGACTACGGGAACCGGGTGGCTCCTGTATTAAGGGAGTGACCTCGCTAGTCATAAGGACCGCTATTCATAAGGACAACTTATTCATAAGGACCGCTATCCATAACGCGTGACTAAATGAATAGCGGTTTTGTATGAATAGCGGTCCTTCTACATAGCGAGCAAACCATAGACAAATTACCTCGCTATTCATAAGGACTTCTGGGGAGCGTTTCATCAAGCATTTTGTCAGTGATTTTTACTGACAAATTTGCTCTCAGCCAATCAGATGCAAGGATTTCAGTAGCTTATAACACTTGTCGGAAAAAATATCCGACAAATTCTTTCATGAAACGCTCCCCCGTTCATAAGGACCACTATTCAAACTATTCATAAGGACCGCTATTCATAACGCGTGTTAAATGAATAGCAGTTTTCTATGAATAGCGGTCCTTAAGAACAGCGAGTGGACCCCGTATTAAGCATATCAGAGTTAAAGAATTCAGTAGTCAACGGGTTTAATAAGTAAAAGGCGTCGATCAGTGGCTCTTAATAGTAATAATTCTATAGTTGGCAACTAAATTCCTCCCTAGTTTGATACAAACTGATAAGGTTCTTAGTAAATTGTATGAATAACAATTTAGTTGGCAACTTAGTAGTTGACATAGACATATAGACATAAAAGATTGGCAGTACTGCACAAATAATAATGTAAAGTAAATTTTCAAAACCATGTACTTTCTATTTAGTTATCATGTTTATTTCACCCACGCCGACTCCACCGGAAGGCACACAATGGCTAGTTGTGTGATTGAACATCTTCTGTTTGTTTTAAAGCAGTGTCAGAAGAGGATGTATTGAAAGAGATTTGAACTACTGAAAAACAAATCTTTTTGTGGTATAGACGGTATTCCTGCTCAACTATTAAAAATTGTCCTTCTTAAACCTATTTGTTTAATAAATCATTATTAGAGTGTATATTTCCTAACCAATTCAAAATCGCTTAAGTGATACCATTGTATAAATCGGGGGGACAAAGATGATCCTTGTATTACAGGCCCATATCCATTTTACCTGCCGTTTCCAAAATTCTTGAAAGGCTTGTATCCAGCCAACTTAAATTGTACTTTAAAGAAAACAATACTCTGATCCGAGCAATCAGGTTTTAGACAGAAGCATTCGACGATGACGTCGCTATTAAAAGTCACCAATATCAGATTTTATGGGGTCCAGTTTTCCTCCAGAATTCTCTGACAAACAAAAGAAAAAAGGTTATCAGTAAGTTGTCAGGGGGGAAATCTGCCCTTTGCCCCACCCCCTTGGGTACGCTAGTGGTACAATGTTATCAAAATGTAATGATTTAAATGTAAACATATCCTGCAAACGCATTACGCAATGTACCACAGTTAAATATCTTGGTATGCATTTATATTCCAGATTAAAACGGGATATTCATATTGACGAAATGTGCCGGAAAATAAGTAAAATAGTTTTTAGCTCTTCTTCGACGTTGTGTATCCGAATCCAATTTCAAATTAATTATAGTTCAATAATTCTTCCCCTTTTTGATTATGCTAATATTGTTTATGATTCAGCAAGCAGGAATTTAACTGATTGTCTAACAAAACATACAAAATAGGGCCGGTCGCATCATTTTAAAAGTTAATCCGTTCAGTCATATTTCAAATAAGGAAATTCATCTTAAATTAGGATGGAAATCCTTGCAGTCCAGACGTAATATGCACTTGAATATGATGGTCTATAAATCGTTGCATGGCTTAGCTCCTCCCTATTTAGAGGAGTCATTTAGATTGTGTGATTATTCATACAGTCTAAGATCTCAGGGAAACATAATGTTACCAAAACCCAAGACTGAGTGTTGCCGTAGAATGTTTTCATACAGAGGCTCATGTCAATATAATGATTTACCTATAGATATAGATGTTAAAATGTTTAATAACTTTAATACATTTTGTAAATTGTTAAATATATGAGATATATTTTGCTATGATGTTTAAATCAATATGCCTGTTTTGCCAATATAGGGAGAGGGGGTACTGAAATTTTCCCATCTTCTTCTTTTTTTAAAGGTATTTTGTTTTTGTATATTCTTAATTTAGGACTATAAGTAATATTGTCATTTTGTTTCTTTGTGTATGTAATATGTATGTGTATATATATATATATATATTTATATATATACACTGATTATTTCCTACGTTAGGGGGCAGGGGCGGATCTAGTTTTTTCCAAGGGGGGTTTGAGGGGCTGAGCTGGGTATTGCGAGGGAGCGTAGCGACCGAGCCCGAGCGAGCGAAGCGAGCGAGGGGGAGAGTGTGGGAGGGGGGATACCCCCCTCCCACAGTAGGGAGATTTTTCATTTTTAGGGTTGCCAGCTTGCGATTTTAAGCATACTTGCATGCTCTATTTTTTCTCTTTTTTGTTTTCCTTATGCACATTAAATGTTTACTTGGCAGCCCAAGGGGGGGGGGTTTAAACCCCCTAAACCCCCCCCCCCCCCCCCCCCCGTAGATCCGCCACTGGAGGGAATCCTATCAATGCGGTTTATTCCGTCACAATAGAAATTCGACGTTACGGCGAAAGCAACCGTGCGTTAAGGCGAATGATAAGAATAGGCTGAGATAAAAGGATTCCCCTAAACGCCGGAATAAGAGTTATATATATATATATATATATATATATATATATATATATATATATATATATATATATATATTATCTGTGTATTCATCTGGACCCCAGGGTCACCCAGAGTGGGCCATCCAGCCTATTCACATTATTCTGATGTTATATGTATCATTCTATTTTGTTTGTAATGTTTCATTTTATATCATCGTGATTGGAAAATAAGGACAATACAATACAATACAATACAGACTCACAACATGTTCGTTTTGTTTGTTTGTTGTTTTTTGTTGTTTGTTTTTTGTTTTTTGTAGTACCTTGAATGTTGAATGAATAACATATTACAGCAATTGTACGTTGCTATTATGGCATTTTATTTCATTCTTACTACAGAAATACTATTATCGGTAAACTTTCTTTACGGGTCTGGTAATTTTTTTCCATGGCTGCAGCCTTAGGGGCTCGTTGATCAAAAGTGAGCCAATGGGAACGTATATATGTCTGGTTCACATTAAAGAGGCGGTTGAGTTCTGGGAAAGGTGAAAAATAATTTGTGAGCTTTCTCATTCTTATCATGTTAGTTTGGAAGATTATTATAGTAGATGTCCCCTGAAAAGGATAATTCAAAGATGCTCTTCAAATGCCCTCACAATCAAAATATGACAAGAAAAAGCTGAAATGTTCGGGCCGAATATTTGTGTGTAGTCCCATATACACATTTTTGCGTGCAGTGCATGTGACTCACAGCAGGATTGAGTCAATTTCTTATCATTTTGGTGATTTCAAAACCTTACAACATACACCAATCCTTGTGTGCTATATAATCAACCTTTCCAATTGCTCTGAGACAGTTTCTTTCACAATTCAATCTTATGACCAGAACTCAACTTTATCTTCAAGTTTCTTCGAATCCCCGCCCGAAAATAAATAGAGTGAACTAGAGTCGAAACGGTCCCTCCCCTCCCCCCCCCCCCCCCCCCCATCTCCAATTTTTTAGAGAACACGAAAAAACATGCATTTGAGGGTGAAAAGGGGGCCTTTCGGAGACTTGGGACGAAAAATATTTTCCAGGAAAATTTTGGGGAGATTCTAGCCTAGAGAGTGCCGCCTGAATTTTCGAAATTATGATGTCCTGGAAAATATTAATGTTGACAAAATGTTCGCTCCTTCCATCCCCCCCTCCCCCCCCCCCCCCCCCCCCTATTCAGCAGCCTGTTTCCGCCGATGCAAAAAGTGTACGTTGTCAGATGATATGATATATTAAATGTACTTGTGCCATCTGTCATCTATTAAAAGAAGCCAGATTAATTCACGCGAATCTAATTAAGGAGCATGGGCATCAGAGTTCTATGTTTCACCACTCATAACTGGCGTATGGGCTGATTGCCGATTAGCGCAGGTACTGACGCAATCAAAATAACGTGTGAGCCCGGCTCACACAATGCGTCATTTACCGACGTAAGAACCGCGTTGATCACTCCCATTTGTTCAATCCAATAAGATTCATGTCGCACAACAAAATGCCTAACGCGTTGGAAGTTGCCTCACAGACGTTCTGTATGCGCTCATATTCACCCCTTTTATCTGCATACATGGTGGCGCTGCTCATACGCTAAGAAATAAAATTGACCCGGTGCGAATTCAAATCCTATTGAACAAACCGACAAAGACGCCGGTCTTTCGGCCAAACAGATGTCCTGTCTATCTCAAACTGCCGTGGCACGGGAAAGCGTCCCAAAGGTTTGAGAAACAGGTCAAGCAAGCCGTATTTAGCGCTTTCTCCATCGTTGAGCCTCGCGTGGTATTTACCACACATAGAATAATCTCGTCTGTCCGAAAAGATTATTGATTATTGGTTTAAAGATTATTGGTTATTGAGCAATAGTTGGAGAGATCACCGTGGTCTACGACGCCTCGTTTTTCACTCAATTTATCTGCCATACCAATGATGTTAAAATATTGTTTTATTACCTGGAGAAGGACAGTTTTCCAAGGCGTTTCTGCCTTTGGTACAGACAGAAATGAGACGAAGAGGAGAATGTAGACGGAACTTGCGCGGTCAACAAACTTCTTGAATAGAACCTGCAGAAGACCCGGGGCGGTATTCTGAAAACTGTTTTATCTCAAATATTGTTGTATCTCCACACTTAAGATAAAATTGGTATTCTGAGAATTCTTGTAACTTTTGTTGTAACTTTTGTTGTATCTTTGTTCACTCTGCGCATGATCCTAATTTACATATGGGCGCTGAAGATAATATCATGAGATAATTGGTATTCTGAAAATTATCTTATATTTTGTTGTATCTTATCTTCCATGGTAACTACAACAAAACTTACAGCTGTTGTATCTCATGATCTCAGCAATTTTTCTAGCTCAGAATCAGACAATACTGCTCGAATAGCAAGACAGAGACTGTGTATGATACAAGATCTCACGGAGAGGACATTTTAAAGAAATTACAGGTGGAATTCGATGATTTTATATCAATATGTGACTTGGTTCGAGCAGAAGAAGGTGAGCCATTATGTTGATTAATTGCAGTCCAATAGCGCACGGCGCATTATAAAACGCGTAATTTAATAACCACGCCCGAAATTGATATACGCGCAAAGCCCATCCTTATGTTTGACATAAGGGGTTCTCCTATTGGTTAACCTACCTATATATTGTAAGACGTTATGAAGTATTTAGACAACTGAGTACCTTAAATCAGCAAAAGTCTGGTATTAGGGAAGACCTACCTGTTAGAATTCTTCGAGAGTTTGCCCAGGAAATATGCTTACCACTTACTGATATCTTGAATACTCCTTTTCAGTTGTCAGTTGTACCATATCAGTGGAAACAATCGGAGATTGTACCCATTCCTAAATGTCAACCAGCAACACCACAGAATTTAAGGCCCATAGCACTCACTAGTTATTTTGCAAAAATAGCAGAGTCGTTTATATGTAAATGGTTGTTAGAAGACATATCAAATCAAATTGATATTAATCAATATGGAAATCGCCAAGGTCTATCGACAAATCATTACTTAATTCAATTACTTCACCAAATTCATGTAAATGCAGAAAATTCTCAGTCTATATCTACACTTATATTCACAGACTTCTCAAAAGCGTTTGATCGCATTGATCACAATATCCTTGCTAAAAAGTTAATAAACCTTCATGTCCGGCCTTGTCTTATTTCATGGATTTTGAATTTTCTTCAACATCGTCAACAACGAGTGAAATACCTTGGTCAGTTTTCAGATTGGTCAATGTCCCATGCTGGTATAGGACAAGGTACAAAATTAGGACCAATTCTCTTTCTCATAATGATTAATGATGCTTGTGTTAACTCAGAAGTACCATACTACAAGTATGTCGACGATCTTACATTAGTTGAAAGTCGTAAGCAGTCACATCCATCTAAATTACAAGATACTTTGTCTGAGTTTTACCAATGGTCTCTTCGAAACAATATGACTCTCAACCCATCGAAATGTCATTGTATGCATGTGTCTTTTTCAAAGAATCCTGTTCAACAGAGGCATCTTTTTATTGGGGATGTTTGTTTAAATAATGTACAAAAAGCAAAGATATTAGGAATCACTGTGCAGTGTAATTTGAAATGGGACAGTCATATATCAGACCTCATAATTATGTCGTAGCAACAGAAAACTTTATATGCTTCGTTGTCTTAAAACATACAGATTACCACTTTGTGATTTAATAACGGTCTACAAGGGATACATTCGCCCAATATTGGATTATGGTGTACCTGTTTTTGATGGAAACCTTACACAAAACCAAATTATATGTTTAGAACGCATTCAGAAAAGAGCATGTAGAATCATGTTAGGTGATCAATACATTAATTATGACAAAGCTCTGGAAGAGTGTACTTTGCAGCCATTGTCAGAAAGACGTAAACAATTGTGTACTAGTTTTGCCTTATCTCTCGTCAATAGCCCAATTTGTAATCACTGGTTACCTCTTAACACTGATGTAGATTATTCATTGCGGAGAAGGACAAAGTGTCGCCAGTTTCACTGTAAAACCAAACGTTACAAAAACAGCTCAATGCCATATTTAATTCACTTGCTAAATTCCATCTGATCAGTTTTGAATAGTCAGAAATTTTACTGTCTGCTTTAAATATTTTCGTTATTCATTTATCATAATTTTATCACTTGTAATGTCTCTTTTAAATGTTTATATTGAATAAGGTTTTCGGATGATTCATGACATATCTGTATAACAACAACTCAGATGGTGTTTTGGGGTTTTAACTGATATATTCTTAAATTTTTGTGTGAGGATTCAGAAGGAGATCTTTAGTTTTTACATAGCGATGTAACGGTGAGTCCATGGATGGGCGAGCATTCGTATGAGAAGGTTGAGTGGTTTGCGTACAGGAAGGGAGTTTATAGTGTATTGTTGAATTTTTTTTTTTTAAGTTGGTGTAAGTTGTGAGGAAGGACATGTATGAATGAGGTTGGAGACTGAGTGTGAGAGGGTTTGTGCGAGTAATCATATGGGACTGCTTACTCATCCTTGGACTCACTCATGCTTCACCGCACTTTATTTTTATTATTAATTTACTTTTTACCTTTGATCTTCACACATAAACCTTGAGTTGTTGTTATACTAGACTTTATGTAAACAGTGTTTTTATCGAATTTGTTTTTAAGTAGTTTTACACCATGTTATTGCAAAACTTGTGAATTGTACATAATTCAGCCTTTTGGCTGCGAAGTGCAATATTAATAAAACCTTTTCAATTCAATTCAATTCAAAATATAAAATCCATCTTGATTGGTAAAGTGTCGAAAAATGGGCGTGCGTGTCAAAGGTAGTATAAAGGCGGTCCTTAGAGAGATAATATCTACTTGAGACAATTTTCAGAATACCACCCCTGGAGAAGACCATGCACATTATGCAGCAGACCCTGCAGCCCACTTACAAAGCCCCCTACAGACTTAATTAATGATAATCACTAGCATAGCGTGGGTTCAGAAATTGACGAGGCATCAGCATCGTGGGGTGGAGACACCGATCTTATTCAGTGGATGAAATGCAAATCAACAAGGCCATTGCTTAAAGGAGGGTGTGGGGGTCGTAACGTCTTCTTTTTACGTCTCCCCTGTTTTGTTTTGTTTTTCTCTCTTATTTTACACCATTAGATCCGGGCGGCATTTGCCCCTTGTACACCCCCCCCCCCTAGCTTTGCCACTGATGATGGTAATATATATTCACAAAGTCTAGTCTTCGTCTGACACGACATGCCTTCCATCATCATAATCATCATTTTTTTTTTTTTTTTTTTTTTTTTTTTTTTTTTTTTTTTTTTTTTAGGGATGTTGTTTATAAGTATTTCAAAATTGTTGAACAAAGAAATCACTTCGGGTTTTTTTTTTTTTCAATATTGTTTTATTTGTACTCGTCCAGCTACTGATGAGAGAGGAGATAAAGTACATATCTCAGGATGGTATTGTCCGGACATCAACCGTGCCATCGTGGGGCTTGGACCGCATTGGACAACGTAATCTGCCTCTTGATGGAGCCTACAGTTTTACCGGTAAATACTTGATTTCACTACAGCTTAGAACGGCAAGCATCTATGTATCAAGTGAAAACAAGGAAAACTGACGAAATATTTTTAGAGCCTTTTTTTTTTTCTTCTTCTTTTTTCTTTCAACATTCCTATATAAGTATACAAAAAAATAAATGAACAAAATAATTTACATGTATTTTAACAAAAATATGACAAACTATACATTCATGAACCTGTACATAGGCATTGTTTTGTTAAGTACTGGTCGTCATGTCATTCCGTTTTAAAAGAATCAGTCTGAAGATTATTCTGAATGCTTGGTATCAATAAGTTATAATAAACTTACTAAATCTTGCTGAAAAATGCAACAGTAGAAAGGCAATTGAAAGGACTTAACAGTAATAAAGGTATACGTGGGATTTTGCAAACAGTATTTGGTCGGAAGGTATAAACGTCCAGAGTAATCATTTCCATTAAAATAAAAGCTCTCAAATCATTTTTTTTTTCAATTCTATCAAAACTCAGCCTTCTCCTTAACTTGAAATTGTCGAAAGGAAACCACGTGCAAAGAATCTTAATCGGAAAGTAAAAATGCTATTCCCCATGCACCGGTATTACTTCGTTGATCATCTAGCCTTATTAAAGGAATGTATAGTTTTGGTAAGCCCTCAAAAAAATTTCGTCAGATTTCTTTGATTTTAGATGATAGATAGCAAGATACTAGCAATACTAAGCTGCTTAGAAGTTGTTTTTTTTTCCTCTACAAGTGAGATATTAAACAAATGAGAAACGAAAAATAATTGAGGTACCTGGCCCAGGGACGTAAACTCTAATAACAGCAACTTGTAAAACTATGAGGATTGGTGTATGTTCGCTTACGTTACACTCCAGGCGAAGCGCTGGGATTGTTGTGCTGGGAGTCGTCGGGGTGCAAGGGTCTTAGCCTAAGGCAGAGTAAATCAGTTATCAAGCATTCCTTACTCATATCTGTGTATGCATTTTCTCTCTTATTTATATTGGATGTATTATCACAGTTCCCCAGTATTACCATATGTTTCTTTGTATATGATTATTTATGTTATGGTTATCCTTTCTAAAAAAAAAAAATAATAATAATAATTTCTGCCCACAGGCCACAAACGATTTGTTGATTAATAAACAGTTTTAAGATAGATTTCTTTTAATTGTCGGAAATAGCAATATGAGAGTATGTTTAATAAGTTTCTTTCCAGTTTCATTTTTGCCACCAAAAGTACATGAGCTTTAAGTTGTCTGCAAATCAGGTGATTTGAACAAGTGCATTCAATCATGACCAAGCTGGCAAATTATTGCACGACATCACCACAATGATTAATCCGTGCGAAAGAATTTTCAATTACAAAGCTACAGTAGTTGATTAACGTTAAGATAACATAAGCTACTGCAAAATTGCGGGCGTCTTCTTCTTTTTAAATTGAAGTACCGGTATTAATAAAGATCGGCTGCATATTGAACGGAAGTTTGAATACGTTTTCCTTTTTTTTTGGGGGGGGGGGGTTAACTTTCGACAGGGTAAAAAAAAGACTGGCATTAAAGCAATAAGACGCACGAGCACTCTGAAATTTTTACAGGTGGAGAAAAGTATATAATAATGAGAAAGATATATTGCACGTCATTCTCGAAAGTGGCCTTAGTTAAGCCTGGCTTAACTAAGGTTACTGATTTATGGAAGGCCATTATTTTTCAACTCCTAAATCCCATATAAATTACTATATTTATGTAACAAAATAAAGATATAAAACTATTTCCTGGCTTAAAATTAGCAACAGAAATCAAATCTATCGTGAGGTTTTTGTATTTGCATTTAGTTCCAGGACCAGAGGGAGTCTATGGTGCATTTGTAGGATTAAAAGTGGGTGATATTTGGCTCTCCATAATTCAGTGGCCTAAATCTATACAATTAGGCGGGGGCAAAAGTAATTAAGGCACCTTTCGAGAATACGGGCATATATCCCTATTTTCTGACATCCTTTCTCCTCCTCTCTGTACAGGAAATGGGTCAGGGGTCAACGTCTATGTCATCGATACTGGTATCTATCCAGAAAGTATGTACTTCGGAGGCCGAGCTAGGGCTGCTTACGATGCTGTTGGAACAGGCGCCTACGTAAGTGTCCTGTTGAGCCTTCACTCCTGCTCTGTATGTTGGGGCCCCATGTTGCTTTACTATGTTTGAAATATTAGCTTCAAATGTTACTTGTATAAAGAAATATTGCACGTTTAAATACACTCAATTAACATAAAAGCGAGCTGTAAGTATAGACTAGTCGAATCACACGAACTCCCTCGCATAGACTCCGACAGGGCGAGCGCGGAACCCAAGTTATACGTATAATATTAATAATGATGATAATAATTGGCTGGGGTTCAGTGTGCGGGGTTCATGTTATCGTTTGTTGTACATAAGCTGTACATAAATCATTTTTTAGATGATTGGTAACCTTAAAACAGTAAAGTAATATGAATATTTATGAACACATCTTTAAAATATAATCGTAAAATGCGGATTCATAGGATGAAACAACTGTACTTAGAATACCCTAACACTGATCTCATGGCATGACTCTGACTCTTACCCTAATCCTAATTGAACTCTCGGCTTAAGCCTAACCCAAACGCTACATCTATAAACCCTGACTCTAACCCTGGCGATAACCCTAGATCTGGAAAGTCTTTTTCGGTACACTTCTTTTGTCCATTGCGCATGAACCTTTTTAGCGATATGTATTTTAGCTTCTTTTTTTGTAATGCATCCAACAACCAGGGGAAGATCCATGGTTTTGTGAAAGGGGGTGGCACAATATTCCGAAAATTTTAAGACAAGCAACTGAAAATGGGTCTTCAGATTATTGGGTGCCTTTTTTACCCCCACGCCGAAATAATTGGTCATCACCTCAATGGAGGAGGGGCAGTTGTATTATATAAATATTGTATGGTCTATCAAGCACTATACTGGATTATGTGCACGACAAATATTAAATTATCCCGAGTGCAATTTTGTTTCACCGAGGCCGCAGGCCGAGGTGAAATAGACCTGCACGAGGGATAATTTAGTATTTGGAGTTCATATAGTCCAGTAATGGTGCATAAATAGAACATGCACTAATCATTATAGTAAATAGACCCCTAGATCTCATCCCCTAGATTCATTTAACACAGGATTCCCCGTGCAAACATCAAAGTTATAGTGCACGATCGTGCACTACATGTATAACAAATTTGTTGCACGACACGTGATGCGAATCTAACCAATCACAGCGCGTATTATACATAAACTATTTAGTACTATAATTAAATACGCCTCTTGTCGTGCCAGTTGCACCCCCCCCCCCCCCTCCCCTCTAAACTAGTCAGTGACAACACTACCTTTTTGCCCCTATATTTCTATTGGCCTCTTACCAGCTTACGACTCTTTTATCAATAACTACTTTTATTGTTGAATAACAGGGTATTGACTGCAATGGTCATGGCACCCACTGTGCAGGGACGATAGGCTCAGAGATATTTGGAGTTGCTCCGGGTGTCAATTTGTTTGGAGTACGTGTTCTTGGTTGTGAAGGATACGGTACAACTGCCGATGTCGTTGCAGGTAAATCAAAGGGCAATCCTACATTTTTAACTGTTTAATTTGTGGAGGTGTCGTGGTCTAGGCAATACGTCACCGGACTGTGGATCGCATGGTTCTCGGTTTGAGTCTAACAACATCCTTTGGAAAGACATTAACCTACATTGCCACGCTTACCCAGGAGAGAATGGGTATACCTGTGAGAATTGCTGAAATGTGTATGGTACAACATGGTAGGACTACTCCCATAAGGAGTGGAGATGGTGCACACTTATTTGCGGGCTTGAAATTCAATGTCCAGGCGGTAATAATGAAATAAAATTGTAAAATGCATTTTATTCACGTAATGTGCTATACAAATTGAATTTCTGTCCCATCAAGGTTAGTAGCAATATTGGTCATGCTTCAAGAAAGGTTCTACCTACGCCCCTGACAAAAGTTTGATTTATCATTAAATGTCTGCATAGGGTACACATGAACCCTACATGATCATCCGGACATGCCTAGTTTAGCATTCTGTCGATCGTCATGCACCATGAAATTGTTAACATTTAGATAATTACGAGGAATACATCAAGAAACCAACTGATCTGTAGATATTTTATTTTATTGGAACAAAATTATAAATTTAGCTCAAAATGGCGTAAAAAGCTCAAATGGAGCTAAATTTTAAGGTATTCTGCTCGTATGGTGAAACGGCACATTCAATTACTGTGCGAAGACTGATTGCACTGAGAATAAAATCACCATATTAGGCCAGGGGCCTGTCCCCAAATAGTCACCCCATTTTATCCCTACGATTTGACCCCTTAAAGTTACTTAGACTATCTAGGTTGTCAGCCTGACCGTATAGCCGTCGGGTTTAGCCCCCAGAGCCCCCAAAAGAGACCCCAAAGTCGGGTCGATTTCACCCAATCACCGAACTTTGTCAGTAGGAAGTAGTATGACTGGACATTACATTACAGACGGCCCCTCAAAATTGAGGTAAATACTTCCCCTTGAATCCCAGGGACCAAATTTTGTCCGAAAGAAGAGCTATGGATTTACATTCCCAAAAAATATAAAAACTGACAAAATTCTTTATCGGGAAGGGGTGTTCAGACCTCTTAAAATTAAAACACCAAAGTGCCCTTTGACAACGTTTTGCCCCCCCCCTAAAAAAAAATGCTCTGTATGTAAAGGAAAACTATTTTCTTATCTTCTGACTATGATAATTAAAAAGTGTTTTATTCAATTCAATTCAAATTTTCATAACATAATTTTGAGTATAATAATTTTCTTGAGGTGCAATTTGGTATCAATTGGTCATTTCATTAATAAGTTATTAAATTGTGGAAAATGTATTGCTTTCTCAAAAGTAGCCAAAAATATTGTCAGGATTATAAACACACCCATTGACAATCTGACAAGGCATAATAGAGGAGCTTGCTTGGTATCTGTGCAATTAGCGCATGAATAGTACATTTCAGCCTGACAGTCACATACCACAGATACTTGAAAAGCTCTGACAAAGTTTGGTGAATGGGGGAGATGTGAAATCGACCCGGCTTTGGGGCTTCTTTTGGGGGCTCTGGGGGCTAAACCCGACGGCTACGGTCAGGCTGACAACCTTTTTGTCAATGACTTAGATGGTCTAAATAACTTTGCGGCATTGGCGTAGACAGGTCCTCATAAGTGGGGAGAGGGGGGTATGATTTCCCTCAGGGGCCATATATATATATATATATATATATATATATATATATATATATATATATATATATATATATATATATATATATACACACACACACACACACCACACACACCCACACACACGCCCACACACATATATTATATAGTGTGTGTGTGTAGGGTGAGGTTGTGTAAACATGTATATAGTTTTTCTCTTTACATGTCCAAGATACAACTTTAGCATCATGCTTTGCAGTTTTGTAGTATGATTTGAATATTGAGCGAGCGAACGAAGCGAGCGAGCAAACAATATTCAAAATCTGTGAGGTCGCAAATACATTGTAATATAAAAACGGGGAAACACAATTCTGATGGGGTTTCATTTGCAAAATTTCACAATGAAAATTTATTTGATAAACTATACTTTTAATACGAGCAAGCGTAGCGAGCGAGCATATGGGAATATTGACTCTAAGTCACTTTGGATTAGGGGCACATGTTATGGAAAAGGGAAACGTGGTACTTATCATGGGGAAAAGGACACTTATTAGAAAAATAAATGAATGTGTAGAAAAGGTAGAAAGGGCAGTTATCAGAGGTGAAAAGGGGCACTAATCAGACCTGAAAATAGGCATTTATAAGAACGGGAAAATGTTCTTAATATAAAGTAGAAAAATTAGATCAGTGCCTATATAATACAAAGGAAAAAAGTGACTTGTTACATTAAAAGGGATAAAAGGGATTAAAAGGGATAATAGGAGCATTTATCAAAGGTAAGGTGTGGTATGAAGTGTAATTATCAAAATGGGCACTTATAAGAATATGGAACGGGAACTTATTCGAAAGATAAATGGGGGTACTTATCTGAAGTTAAAGGGAAAAGTAGGGGCACTGTGCCCACATGCAACCCCCGGAGCGGTACTTCTGACTGAGTCTACATGTTATGATTGTCATTTCATCATGTATATTTGTGTGATGATGACACAGGTCATCATCCTCGATAAATATTGGGGGTGATATATTCCCTCTTCCCCCACCACATTCGATTCATGTGACTATATTTTCATTTCAATTTTGAAAATTGTTAATATTACTAATAACATGAGTGTGGCAAAAATTGCATTATTTTTAATAATGGGAAGTTACCTACTGAACCCTCTAAATCAAAAATAATTACATGTACTTTTAATCTAAATAATTTTTCTGCATTATGGCTTTGAAAAAAATCTCCTCAAAATATATTTGGGGATGCTAACACAGGCCACCCCCACTTCAATTTTTTTTTAAATTATACCTCCATATCCCTCCCAGATCAACACCCATGTTGTATAATTTGAAGTAGTTGGTTTTAACTTTCTAGTAGTGTAAAAATATATCGGAAAAAATCAGAAGCAACGACAGAATTGTAGATAAATATTAATAAAGTCATATAAATATATGATGGGGAGCCCTACGTCTGCGCACCTAAGATTTTGACCTGAAAATTAACAAGAATTTCTTTAATATTCCTCTAAAGCTTAATTTTATGTCATTCCTGATATTCTAAAAAGCAAGTTTGCAAAAAACCTTATCAAAATTAGAGCAAAAACAGTGCTATTTTCACAAGAAACGGCGGCCGTGTCATTTTAACTTAAAAAAAAAAAATTAGTGCCCATGTCTGCGCACTCATTCATTTCATACGCAGTTTGGAAGTTTTGACGTAAAAGACAACATTTTGAGGCCTGAGAATAAAATATCTGAAATAAGTCCTTTTTAAAATATTTTGACTCGTTTTTTGCCTGAATACCTATCGCTATGATAAAGATGAAAAGTTTGTGATCGTTGCGTGTTTTGTTTTATCAGAATCGCGCATTTACGAGTGTGCGCAGACTTGGGCACTCTCGCCATACAGTATTGTACATAAAGAAATAATATTTATATTGAAATAAAGAATATATTAATTTGAATTATATCTAATAATATTTGTCTACAACATATAATAGAAATGTATATTTTCTACCATTTTTTTTTTTTTGGGGGGGGTGAAACCTGGGGGATGTTTGTACACACCATCTCCCCACCTGAAAAGTTGGGGGATGCATACCCCCCCCCCCCCCCCCCGCTATCTACGCCCCTGCTTTGCGGGGTCAAATCTTGTGGGTAAAATAGAGGTGTTGTGGATCAGTGGATAAGTCCCCGGACTTTGAACCACGAGGTCCGGGGTTCAAATCCCACCGCAGCACTAGCGTCCTTTGGCAAGACGTTAATCTACATTTGCCTCTCTCCACCCAGGTGTTAAATGGGTACCCGGTAGGATGCGAAAGTTAATGTCGTTTGCTTAGCAATGTGAACGCCATGGCCCATTGCTGGAATACTCCCCAGGGAGTGGAGAATGTGCATACAGGTGTGCGGGCAAGCCAGAATCCAATGACCGGGGTAATAATATATCTGTAAAGCGCTTAGAGACATCTCCGATGTATTAGGCGCTATATAACAGCGGAATATTATTATTATTATTATTATTAAAATGGGGTGACTATTTCGGGACAGGCTCCCAGACTATTATGACGTCACTGCTGGAGGGGCGATTTCAGCGTCGATATTTCAGCACTGCTTCTCCCCAGATATACCAATTTCCAAACGCTTTTCTGCAGTTTAAAAGCTCGTCTGGTTGTTCTGTGTTTTCTAATCTTTCTTTTGATATGTTAAACTATTTTTTGTTTGTTTAATCTTTGGATGTCTACTTTATTAAAGTTCAGATCATTCTGGTTGTATCTTCCAGGTTGTGATTATGTTGCAAATTCTTTCGAGCAGCCCGCTGTTGTTTCGATGTCCCTTGGGGGCCTAGCCGACCCGGCATTGGATGATGCTGTGAGAGGTATCATCGTTGCCGGTATCACTACTGTTGTAGCCGCCGGAAATTCGAATAATGATTCCTGCCTGTTCTCGCCTGCTCGCGTCACAGAGGTTTGTACACCGAGTTGTGTAGACAGTAGAAACTTTGAGAATGCTTTGATAATTTGCATAATAACTATACCGATTCCTTACGGACAAAAAAGATAATTCATTATTAAGTGTAAATCATTTTAATTTGTTTAATCTGTAAAGTCAGTAAGTAATCAGAGCAAGCATTTGTAAGCATTTGATAATTCATCAAATATTCGTTGTTTACAAATATGCACGCAAACAGATCGGCTAGAGTTTTCCGTAAATATATATTGTCTTATCATAGCAAGACCGATGGGTTTAGCCAATAAGCCAGTTCGTAATTAGTATACAAATGACCCTGAAATGACCCCAATTTGTACGGGCAGGCCCATCTGTTTTGGTGGACGCGCTACTTGTTTAACACGTGAAATCATACTGGTGCGCGCATCATGGTGCGCACCCTATGAAAGCGTATAGAGGTCTGGGGAGCGTTTCATGAAAGGAAGTTGTCGGATATTTTATCCGACAACTGTTATAAGCTACTGAAATCCTTGCATCTGATTGGCTGAGAGCAAATTTGTCGGATAAAATATCTGACAAGTCCTTTCGTGAAACGCCCCCCTGTTGTACTCGCGGTGTGAATGACCTTTATCTGCACATGCGCAAATCTTAATTACGAACTGGCTGATTTATTAGATAAGCATTGTTTACCATATACTTTAAAGGTACTCTGCAAAAACTGTTGGTTAAAATTGCCCAACATGAGCGTAAGTTTGTGTCCGACCAGCTTTTTGTCTATTTTATGCTATTAATGTTTTACCCAATTGCAATCACCTTCTAATATAAACCAAGCACAAAATTACTCGAGTTGGACAAAGAATTGCTCAGACGTTGGTTGGATACATAATTACCCTCATGTTAGGCAATGTTTTACCTCACATTTTTAACCGTTTAAGTTGAAGCCGTAGTATTATGATACACTATGAAACTTTTAGCTTTAAATTTCGTTGACATTGTAGACGACATATCCTTATTTTCGCCAAGCACAAAACAGATTATTTCTTTTCCTGCACAGGCAATAACTGTGGGTGCTACAGGTATCAACGATCGTCGGGCTTTCTTCTCCAACTACGGAAACTGTGTGGATGTGTTTGCTCCAGGTGTTACCATCCCGAGTGCGTGGATAGATGGCCATGAGACCATCAATTCAATCAGCGGCACATCCATGGCTTGTCCTCACGTTTCAGGTATATAATGACGCATGCACACTAGGCACCATGACGTAGGACTGCGTCAACGATGGCCCGGTCTTTGATGCGCCATTGGAAAGGGAAAAGTGGATGCAAACCAAAAGATGCAAATATTGTTTTGAATTAATGGCATATGCACTAATTGCATTTGATTGCATTCTCGATTAGCGAAGGTAATAACGCAATTAAAATGACCCCACCTATGTAAAGTTCGGCTCACACGATGCATCATTTTAATTGCGTCATTACCTCCGCTAATCTAGCCTGTGATGGAAATGAACCCATATACCAGTTATTTGAAGTATTGTTTGAAATGTTCGTTTTGCAATCACTCTTTTAAAAGATGAACACTTAAATGACGCGCAGAAAAGTCGAACAAGTCACTGACGTGGTCCTAACGTCAGCAAATGACGCCTCATGTGAGACGGACTTATAGGGCATATACCATTTTTAGCCTTAACAGTGTAATTCTGAGCTCCTGGCTGGCATGGAAGAGCTCAATCGAATATGAAAGTCCTCATTCTTGATCATAATCAAGTCAAAGACGTGCGTACTCGGTATTCCTGCACGTCAAAAGTGGGAACTTTTTTGGTCTCAGGATTGTCTCAGGATTAGTTATAACCAAATTTTGATTCAATATGCCGTCTCGTGATGTCCCTTTTTGCCGTTTCTTTGCAAGTTTGTTGTTAATGGGCCACTCAGTGGGCCGTGTTTCTATTTGTTTTCGTTTTCTTTTCTTTCTTTCTTTTTGAAATATATATACCGCAGCTCGTGGTGTCCTTATTAAAACAGTGGAGATGAAATCTTACATCTGATTTTCTTTAATAGGCGCTGCAGCTGTCGCTCTTGCCAATGCAGCTGCTGCAATGTCTCCTACTGAACTTAAGTCCAAGCTCATGGATGACACTACGAAGGGCGTAGTAGCAGATGCTCGGCCAGGTTCTCCTGATCGACTCCTCTTTGTGCCATAAGATTCTTCCATCAACCATCTGAAGATCATTGATTCTTGGAAGTGCCCAGTCGAAGAAAAAAAAGTCCTAGTGATACCTGTTATTTCATCAAATAGTTTTGACTACTGATTAAATCCTTGTTGGTGATATGGAATTTATGATATTGGAAGGGATGTATTAGAAATGCTACGAGGATGTGTCATCATATGAATGAATTGAATGCCCTTGGGATTAGAGGTACTCGTACTGTGAAAGATATATTTTTGTATGATGTAATCTGTAGTTGAGATGCTTAATGTTTTTCCTCTGTAGAGACCCCGTCACCATTTCTGCACCTTCATGTAGAATGGGGACATTGACTTTACATTCATTTGACGTATAGAAAGGAAATGTTTGTTTTGTTATGGGGTTTTTTTAATGTAAAAAAGTGGCATATTAGGAAAAGACGCCAGACTTTGTCATTTAGTTGTATAACGTATACATTCTATGTTTGTAGAAAGATACCCAGATACCTCTCTGCGTATATTACTTTTTCAATTCTTTAAAAAGGCAGCTTGTTCCAAAGCAATGAATCTCCAATTATTTCGTTGTTATCCAAGAATACCTTTAATTTCTAATTTCAGGTCTCGATTAATGATTTTTTTATTTGTAATATCGTTATGCAAGTCTTTTTAATTAAATAAGCTACAAAGAGCCCATATCTCGTCTTCCAGATTCTTCACCATGTATTCTTTGATATGTTAAAGATACCACGTTTGGAAGGATCACATTTTGAAGGATTGTTTTGGCTACCAGGAAGAGAGCATATCCTGTGCAAAAGTCTGCTCATTTCTTGGAAAGCAGTGGATGGTTTTGCGCTCTTTTGCCTCATTTCTGAAAGAGTCTCCTTTCTTCTTGTAAGAACCTAGTTGTAGCTCAGAGAACACGATCATCTTTTAGAGATCGAGCCTTGTCAAATATTGCACTATGTTTGTAGGATCAGCTCATATCCGTTCCTTAAAAACTTTGGATTTTTTTCAAGTCTACTCTGAAAGCGCTTCTTTTCAGAAAAGCACATAGTTCAGCACTATTTCATAGTTTCTGAAGCCTATTGTATACCCTCTCTTTCCTGTTCTTCTTGGTTTCATAGTTTACCTCGAAATAGATTTACTAGAAAGATTATGATTGCATTTTTGTACATATCATCAGCGTTTTTGATACCCTGTAGTACCATGGTAATAGTAGTTCAGATCTTCGGACGGTTTCAAATAACTAACATGCACCGTTGTTGGTTTAAACAATGCCCAGGTGTTAATAACTATATTTTGTCACTCCTCAGGATGATTATATTTTGCAAAAAGACCAATTTTTCCGTTGTAGAGGTTATTAATATGGCTTTAATTTTAGTTTTGTATCTTACAATCCAGCAGATTATTCGTTTGTTTTGTTTTAAGCAGTGTTGTTGAATATCTACTAAAATGAAGTATGATAATTTTTGTACGATAATTTCTGAGATCAGTTGTCCATAACAAAATAAAACTTTATTTTTTTCTTTTGAGTAACTGAAATGTAGTTGCCTTTTAAAACTTTATGTAAACAATTAGAGGGATATATTATTCACATCAATTTATAGATGTTTTATTTATTTTAAATAAAAACACAAATAATTCAATCGTTTATATGCATTGTTTGTATATATCTGTTTTGCTTGTATATACATACAGATATATATATAATATGCGAAGATACCCAACTTAAATATGTATATATATATATATATACATATATTTTCATCATTTCCTGATGAAGGCCTATGGCCGAAAATTTGAAAACTTTTCAGTCTCACGGAATCTTTTATTTACTTGTCTTCTATACCTCATCTAACTACGATTCCGAAGCAGAACTCTTATTTTTTGTTATTTTTATATATATATATATATATATATATACGTGTGTGTGTGTGTGTGTGTGCGCGTGTGTGTGTGTGTTTTAACTTGTTTACGGAGTGGCTTCATTTATTGTATATATATATATATATATATATATATATGTTTATATGATGTAACGGAATGAAGAATGAAAGACAGAGTGACCTGCTTCATTCCGTTCCATCATTATCTGTTCACATACATGTTTATAATTAAGTTTTTTATCATTATTAAGATGATACGCATAAGATGGCGGCTAATCGTTAAATTTTCGGTGCTGTTTGCCATGAAAGTGGTTTCTTTGCAACATAGAAAATCTGTAAATCTTCCATCTAAATGAAAACGTCCACATGCAGAGATGTCAGAGCATTTTGCAAGAAACTAATTTTAAGTAGTGAATGATAAGGCTCAGGTTACATGGTATGCGGCTGGGGGCACTCATTTTTCGAAGGTTCGTAACTGCCAGGTACATTCGTCCGAAGGTTTGCTATTCCGAAGGTTCATGATTACGGAAATGAAAAAGAACCCAACACTTTTTCGGAATTACGAACCTTCGGAATAACTTAACACATCTCTTGGATCAATGATTCTGGAGATCAACGAACCTTCGGAATTATCAGTTTCTGATTATGAACCTCAAAAGTTGGAAAAACAAAATCTATTAAACCGGATATTTGAATTACATGTATTTGCTGTAAGATTTATTACTAAAAACACAGGTCTTGCTCATGAACACAATGAAATGCACTGAAAATATGTAGTTTTTCTTATATATCTATTTACAGACTCTCTAATATCATTTGTTTACAAAGATGTTTTTTACTCGATATCGCTACTCATGTTTGGTTTTTGAGGCAATTATTCTAATAACAAACTTGCATAATCATGATAATAGGCATGCACATCTTTTTTTTTAAAGACGTTTGTAAAAATCGAAGATATCAAACACTACTAAAAACAAAGTAATATAATCATTTTCATACCAAGTGTATCAAACGGTTATAAGAAGCAATTATGCAAATACACCTCCACATATAATTTCAATAGCTTTATGCTTTCAGACGCCCGCAACAAAAAGAGAAAAGCTTAATCATAATTCTGAGCAACTGGTTACTCAGTCATATCGTGACAAATGTTGAATTAAGTGATATTTTAGGTAATTTTATGCCTATTAAATTAAACTCGGGTAAGCTTTGTTCAATTTGTACTAAAGGTGGTCGTGATTTGGCACCAAAAATAAAATTGCCAAAGTTTGTCAGACACATAATTGCCCTCATGTTGGTCATTTGTTTTTCAGTGCAAGATGTCTCATGAAAATTTAGGATGTCATGAAGTACAAGAGTTAGTATCTAGCTCTTAATTCAAACGCCTGAAAGGGTAAAATAGGACGAGTTCCCTTCTATTTTGTACCGTACGTTACCGACCACTGCCATATAGATTTTAGTATATCTGATCATTGTAGAACGTTAAAAGCTCTACTCGAGCTTAAATTTGATGTCAATTTATGTTCATAACTCCACAATACTTGGTAACGTATGGCACACCAAATTACCAAATACATTGGTCTTTATACCTAATAATACAAAAGAGAGCAAAGGAACATACACATGTATATTTTGTCTTTGTTATTGCGTGCGCTGCTAACCCGATAAGGAGCTATTCAAGTTCGCTTCTCCTCGCCATATACCTATGTCAGGTATTTAATGCCATAAACAAGATAAAGTTTTGCTGTTTTTTTTTTTTTTTTTTTTTTGTTTTTGTTTTTGTTTTTGTTTTTTTTTTGTTTTTGTGTTGTTTTTTTTTTTTTTTGTTGTTGTCCGAATCAGTTCAGACGACTCATGTAACGAGGATTAGCTTGCTTCGGTCATTTTCTTTTTAATTTTAAGGCTAGTACATGAAAACGGATGAAGTAGGGCAAGCAAAGCAACTGATTTGGGGAGAGTATCATTATTTTCTTTTGCATGTAATGAAACAATCTGGTCGTGTTCCATATCAAGTAAAAACTGAATAGAGCAGCAACACTACATTTTAGTTGTTTACTGATATTTTGTGATACATGTTAACGCACAATTTTCCGACATGAATTTTAATGCAGGGTTATACAAAACAAGAATAATATTCCTGCTACCTGGGCCCCGTTGCACAAAACTTGCGTTTAATCGCAACTCCTAAAAATCAATCGCAAGTCCTTAATGCGCACTTCTGATTGGCTGAAAATAAAGTTGCGTTTGATTTTCCTGAGTTGCGTTCAAACGCAAGTTTTGTGCAACGGTTGTTGAATGGCTGATTCAGAGCCAGAGGGGTGTCCTAAGGCACGTAGAGAAGACGATTCGGAGAACTGGGCCCAGCGTTTGGGATCATGTCCACCGTTATCAGTTTGGTCTAAGCGCCGTTGGAGCCATTCCGGGAGCATGACCTAGAGCAACTGCTGGAGCACCTGTCAACAATTTTGGTCATTTTATCTATTTTATTTTGATATTATTTAGATTTCTCAACATTCTATACGGTAATTTCCGCATCCCTCCAGTCGCTCTCTTTCTCTCTTTTCCCTTTCTCTCTCTCTCTTTCTTTCTCTTTATAATATTGAAATTGATTTATTTTAAATGTTTAGTTAACTTTCCTCTCTCTCTCTCTTTACCCCCAAATATTTAAGAAATGGATTTGGGTTGATAACCCATTGATACCCTTCCCGAATTGGAGCTAAAATAAAACTACCCAAACCAAGAACAAATTACCTCAAAAGATCATTCAAATATAGAAACGCAAAAACTTACAACACACTTCCTCCTCATATCAAATCGTCCCCATTAGTATATTCAAATTCAAGATTGTAGAACTATAGCGCATAAACCCCGCCGCGTTTTTTTGTTAATCTTTCTCACTTATCTTGTTATGATTACTTGTTGTATGTAATGTTTTCTATTGATAATTTATCTATTTTTTTGTTCAGATGTTTGTATATATTTTGTTTTTATTTATGTAATTTTTCCGGACTCTACGGAAGACCAGCTTTCCTATGTTCTGATGTTGGTTAAGATGAATGTGGGCAATCCACAGTATATTTTTGTCATTATGCTTTTTATATGGAAATAAATACTACTACTACTACTACTACTACTACTACTACTACTACTACTACTACTACTACTCTTTCTGTATTTCTTTCTCTTCATCTCTCTTGAAAGAGATGTATCTTACATCTTCAGTTACCTTTCTCTCTTCTCGCTTCCCCCCCCCCCCCCCTCTCTCTCTCTCTCTCCCTCTCTTTCCAAACTCTGCAGTTATTTAGTCGGGTCTCAGAGGTCTCGAGCGGTTTTCTTGAGACCTTGAGGTCCAAGACCGAGACTTTTATCCTCCTAGACCGATACCTTAAGGTCCGAGACCCTATAGAAACGGGTCTCGACTCTCGAGACGTTCTCGAGACCGAGAAGTGGTCTCGAAACCTACAACGCTGGTTTGCAGTAATCTATTTATCTACGACTTATATAGTAACAGATCTATCAATAATGGCTTTTGGGGTGTACTTTAAGCAAGGGAGTCAGCAGAAGGGGGAGGCGTATGACACTTGATACATTCAAGTCATTCAACTGAAAAGAAGGTACGTAAATAGCAGCTCGGTCAAGTTTTTTGAATCGCCAACTTCGATGTAAAAATATTTTCAATATGTTGTAATATTAAGGACTTAAAGTGATTGATTAACTTTGTGAAAAATTGTAAAATCAGCTCAAATGCCAGTGAATTGTGTGCAGTCCTCTAACTACATATATAATTAAGAATATGTGAAAGTATGAGAGAAAATGGAACCCGTTTACTATCCTAAAAAAGAGAAAATCGCGATCAATCGCTAGCGCAAGTCGCTCGGCTTCTTCGCTGCGCTGCAGTCACAAAAACCAAGCACCGGCGCTTGGCGATTTCAGAGCGGGTTTCAACCCGTACGGTATTCTGTGATAGAGCGAGGTATGCCAACCGTAAGAGTTCTTTAGGGTTCGGTGGTACTCTATCCCGACATCAATGTTCAATCGTAAATATCTTGATATATAAACGACCGATCAGCTTATAAAACTCAGGCGATTCCTGTCTGAGCTAAAGGTTTGCAATTATGATTACAGCATTAGCTGGAACAGTGATTTTTTTTTCAATCCTGGGCAAAGTTAATCAATGCCTTTAAATTGTAATCAACCCTTTAATAAAAAATGAATTCGGTGATGAGGAATGTTTGCTCTCTCTGCTCATGCATCTGTTATATATTTCTTAAGGCTTTTGAATTTAAATGTATTGTCTATTTTATTTTCATTTTTCGGGAATCATGTTAGTTATAAGAATGATTTCTTTTTTTTTTTAAAGAGTGAATTTTCACTCTATTTTCTCTATATTTTCACTCTCCTGTGGAGTCAAGTCAGTGATCACTTAATCTCTTTTTGAGAGATAGTATCAAAGCAAACCGTAAAATGTGGGCTTTTGTCGCGAATGAGTTATGACTATTTGAAGCTCCATGAAATTACTGACCATCAGAAGCTACCTCCAGTATCGCAACTCTCCGTATGTATAGCTCTGGTTAAAACCAGAGCGCATTGAAAGAGAGAGTTGTGACATGCGCATAATAAGCCTACGCGTACGCGGTCTGTAGGTATTGCTCTCGTCGCTGCCAAAGCTATACATACAGAGAGTCGCGACAATGGAGGTCGCTTCTGATTGGTCAGTCATTTCATGCCATGGAGCTTCAAATAGTTCCCTCCGATTGAGAATGTATGTGAAAGGGAACTATTGGGGGCTCCATGATCCGCCATGTTTTATACAAAGACCGCTTACGCGTAGGCTAATTATTATGCGCGTGTCACAACTCTCTCTTTCAACGCGCTCTGGTCGCTGCTGTACAGGGCCCTCACCTTGTATATGTATACATATATATATATATATATATATATATATATATATATATATAATATATATATATACATATTCAAGGAATTCAACAAGACCTTGGCATCACTTCTGTTTACGACAGAATAAATTTCTGAAGAAGTCGAAAGACGAAAGCTTAAATTTCCTGAGTATCCTGCGTCATCTTTGGTTTGAATTCATCCCACTATGTTCTATATCACCCAAACCAAAGCGAATGGTAAAAGTAGACTCAACATCATCACATTATATATATATATATATAGATATATATATATACATATATCGTGGGCATCATATTGCATCTGTTTTTTAATCAGTTAATTGGGTGATGTTGGTGTTTGGTGTTTGGTGTTAGTGTTTATTTTGCCGAGAAATCATGATCTAACACCGACTATGAAATCATACAAAAATCAGTGTTGACCTCTGATTTTTTGACGTAGTTCCGGTTGCCGGTGTTTTATTTTTGTCAACTGTCGTCTGCAAAACAGAGCTCAGCAGTCGGTGTTTAATTTCATGTACAAATGTCCACCTCTATACCATTAGGGATTAAGAAATTGTTCCTTTCACGCTCGGTGTTGGTGTTGATGTTGCTAGCTATGGGAAATTTTGGCGATTAGTCATGAGAAATACAGTCAGTAAGTGTCATTCGAAGTGTAATTTCACAGGTTTTATGAGGTAGTATGTTCGTATAGGCCTGAAATTAAATCTAGGCCAACATCAATCTAACGTTCGATCTAGATCACACGGAATGGAACTATTTGCTTTTTGATGAGGCTGAACGAGTGAATGAAAAATCCTATTTAATTTTATCTTCAGATAGAGTTCATAAATATGACGTTAGATTTTCTGTAGTAAAAGACCCAGTGAATCCACATTATAAGCCAGGATGACCTCTAAATCAACATTCACAATACAAAAGTTATGAAACTTTACGGCTAATCTGAGCCAACGCCCAAAATTTGGCTGTTTGCCAGGTACGCGCTGCTCCGTCCGATCCGGCGTGCATTAGCTACCGCAGCATAATTTTGTTTGAAGAGAGAAACTCGATAGAAATCAAATCTAAACTTCCTGTTCCTGTCAAGACTATCCTTTTCTGTGAAATTCTTTACTGCTCTCTAAATCAAATAAGGATTGCTTATAGAACTACAGGTCTAATTAATTTTAAGTTATTCTAGACTAATAATTCAAAAGTTTAAAAATATGTATCTTTCCTTCGTCGAGAACGGTGCTGACGCCATTGCAAGTTTTTTTTTTTTTTTTTTTGAATCATTCTTTATTGTATTGATTCAGTGCAAAAGAAAAATCATACATCTTCATTTTTTAGTCGATGTACATAACATATCAGAATGTAAAGAAAATTATACAGCCTTCAAAAAAAATAATATACAATACATAGTGGACTCTAATTATACTGAATGAATATTATAGATCATAGCCTCAGAATGCTTTTCAGTAATCTCTTGTATTTATTATTCCAGAATACATGTATATAATATCGGATACCATATCGGATACCACTGCTGTGAAATGTAGAACTCAGTCCTCAATATACTTAAGAACTGGAAGGTTCAGTTTTGCAATTAACCTTTAAAAAATGAATTTGCATACACCAAATTATTCCTAAACAAACATGCCCATCTTTCTTTATGAAAAGTTGTAATGTAATATAATCAGGCAAAAAACTCAGCATACATATTTCTGTCTATTAATAATAACAGTAATAATAGTAATAATAATAATAACGTCTTCTTATAAAGCGCTTTACCAGAAACAACTGACCATATTGCTTACATTACCCCGGTGACTGGATTCAAGTATTATTCCGTACACTACGGTGCACAAACTCCACTCCATGGGGAGCATTCCAGCTAGTAGCCTTTTGTTCAAACCACTCGACTAAGACACCTCTCTTTCCTTCATTATTTTGATACAGGCTATATGAAACATTTATAAAAATTATCTTAAAAGACTTGCAGATTACGCTTCATACTATTCACGCGAGAGAGATAAGTCACGGAGAGGCGGATTCAAGCTTATCAAACATGGGTCGAGACAGTTACTCTCGGAAGTTATTTTTCCAAACATTTTCTCTCTCTCTCTCTCTCTCTCTCTCTCTCTCTCTCTTCTTCGGTGGCTCTTCACAGGGTCTGTCTATTTTGATGAACTTTGATCGCAGTTAAGAATGTTTGATACATAACAATCAGTTTTCACTAGATGTATTGATTATGACTGTGGTTACAAGGGGTGCCAATCGATCTTCATTACAGGTGGGGTCAAATCCGGAGGGGGGGGGAGGGAGGAGGCACTCAGATTTTTTTCAAACGGGAATGTGTCGAAGCCGCCCTCGAAACGGTGGTCTATAGAACGGACTAGAAGCGAAAAACACAGGGTCTTTGGAACGGGGTCCCATACCCAGCTGAGCGAAAAAATATGATCTAAGGAACTACGGCACTGTTAGTGCGGGGATTCTATAGTGCATGCATATAGTCTGACAAGCAAAAAAAAAAAAGGTCCTCAGAATTTTTGAGCCCCTTTTTAGTCCCAGGGGAGGCCCCCCCCCCCCTGGATCCGCCACTGCATATAGTAGAGTTACATACGCACTATGTAACACTATGACATAGATCTATATGCAATTGCGCACGCAATCGAATGGACGTAGGTACGCGAGAGCAATGGAACGGGGCGCGCCGGAGGAAACGGAGACGAGCGCTTTTGATCCGATCGGGTATCTTGAGAACGCATTAGAAGGGTGAGAACGGCAATCGGCTGTTGAAAAAGGGGGCCGTCAAAGCGGCACATACCCGTCTGTCCAATATGTTGAGTGCCCCTCCCCCCCCCCCCCCGGGGTCAAATATATACATGAATCATAGTTAATTTGCCCATAACACATATCCATAACGAAATTCGTATATAAAATTTTCTGATTAAATGACAAGTAAAACAAGACATTCTCCAGTTGGCTGTGGAATCTCCTGCTCATCAAATGGTTGCTCCTAGAGTCCTACGGCACATAAAGGAGACGGTTTGGAGAACCGGGCCCAGGGAACGCAATCACATCTTCCGTCGTATCATCTAAGACCTTGTTCTTCAGGTCTGGGGGAGCCATTCGCGGAGTGTTGCCGAGAGAGATAGCTGCTGCGCCTGGAAAGATGAAAATTGGGATTTTTTTTTATTTTTATAAATCACCTTTTATTAATCAATAAAGGGAATACAATAAGCCCAGGTTACCTGTTCTTATCAAACGCGGTACAGGGCAACATAAAATGGATACAGTTAACAAATAAAACATAAGTAACCGAGAAAAATGCTCATATCAAACGAATAATTTCAGATCAAGAAATGGAGAGAGATTCAAAACATACTGCATCGTATCTTAGGCTATTCTTATTTTGTTGATATCTTGCTGAGAAAGAAAATGTTGACAGTGTATTTTCTTGGATCGTGGATGATATATCTCCACCACACCTCAACCACCCTCCCGCCCTGCTCTCTCTCTCTCTCTCTCTCTCTCTCTCTCCCTCTTTCCCTCTTCCTCTTTCTTGAACAAGTTCAAATCAAGAGCGAGTGTTTCCTTTACAAATTGATAAATCGATAATGACGTAAGTCACAGTGAGCTTGTCACTGACTCGGATCAAATCAAAAAATTAATATTTGAATGGAATCAAATAGTGCTCTCCATCCAGAATCTAGAAATGGACGTGACTTGGAACAACCTGAATACGTAGACTTAGGGTTCCCCCAGAAATCTGAGAACCAAATTCCATGACTTTCCCTGAGTTTTCAAGACTTTCACTGACCCATTTTGCCTTTCGTCATAACCGGATAACTAACATTGTGGTATGGGTTGCAGCAATTAAGCGGAGTACGAATACCACACGGTGATATATATTATTTCATGTTTGTGATGGAAGACTGCAATATAAGGCCCACACCCACGATCAATTTCCATGACTTTCCATGACTTTCCAGAAGAATTTACCTTTCCAGGTTTCCAGTTCCCCCCCCCCCCCCCCCGCATGACTGTGGGAACCCTGTTGACTAGTCATACCAAATAGACATTAGTGAGTTCTGTAGAGTTGTTAAATCTCCACAGACACAGATTAAATGTATTACTGCACTTGACTGAGGACGTGTAATGTTTATGGTTGACTCATAGTCATATCAGTTTACTGGGTCGGGTGTAATAATCGAGAATTCCGAATCCAGTCAAAATTATAACCCACTTTGACTCGGGTCAAATTAAATTTTACATACATGATGAATCTTGTCCTATTGAGTATATATATATATATATATATATATATATATATATATATATATATATATATATATATATATATATCCTTTTACAGAAACACACACATGTTGGTATTTATATGTCAAACACCATTTTTTCAATGTACGATGAAAGAGCAATGTAGATAAAGGACATAAGTGCCATGACGGGGATCGAACCCATGATCTTCGCATTTCCAGTCAAGTGTTTAAACCACTCGACTACGACACCTCCACAATCAACAGTTCTTTTTACCTGCAACATGAGGACAAGCCATGGATGTACCACTGATTGTATTTGTAATTTCTGGGCCGTCGATCCACACGCTTGGGATGGAGACTCCCGGCGCAAAGACATCCACACAAGTTCCATAGTTAGAGAAATAAGCCCGACGATCGTTGATCGCGGTAGCACCGACCGTTATTGCCTGTACAGAAAAGGAATTCATCGCCTTTATATTTCTCGAAAATCGGAAGGAAAAATACTTTTCTTTTTCTTTTTGTCTTTTTTTGCATTCGCTGGTAACTTTAATACACTTTTCAAGCAAATATTGTACAAAATATTAAGAAGGGCATATTTTACATAAAAGTCATGTAGTGTAAATGCAGGTGACTTCATATTGGTCTGACGCACAATTGGTCAAGGAAGTACACAATGTAGCCGTAGAAAGGGCTATAGCGTTTTAAAAACAGCTATACATATAGAGAGTCATGACACTGGAGGTCGCTTCTGATTGGTCAGTCATTTCATGGAGCTTCAAATAGTTCCCTCCCATAGAGAATGTATACGTGAAAGGGAACTATTGGGAGCTCCATGATCCGCCATGTTTTAAACAAAGACCGCGTACGCGTAGGCTTATTATGCGCGTGTGACAAACTCTATCTTTCAACGCGCTCTGGTTTTAACCAGAGCTATACATACAGAGAGTCGCGATACTGGAGGTCGCTTATGATTCGTCAGTCATTTCATGGAGCTTCAAATAGTTCCCTCCCATAGAGAATGTATGTGAAAGGCAACTATTGGGATCGTACGCGTAGGCTTATTATGCGCATGTCACAACTCTCTCTTTCAACGCGTTCTGGTTTTAACGAGTCTGCAGAGAAGACCCAAAATCAATCGCTTCTTTTCAGCACCAGAAGACGGGTTCGCTTTTGTCAGGCACAGAGTTTTCGTTCCCCAAGGGTCAAATTCTAGGAAGCGACCAACGCTGTCGCTGATTGGCTGCTCCCGTTCTTTTGTTTAAAAAACGCGTTCTTACGCGCCACGACGTTTCGCTGAGCTACCTTAGAACCAATGGTTGATAGCACCAAGGACGCGTAGGACCAAAGGTTCCTCAGTCAACCTCGGTCACCAAAAAGACCGACACCAGACCGACAACAGACCGGACGAAAAAAAATGTATTTCCCCGAATGGCCAAGAATGGGTCGGTTTGGAATCGGTGAGGAGTAGGTTTATATCCCAGTCACACCAACAAGACCGACAGATTGACTGTAGACCTAACATCAATTACATTACACTGAAGAATCTGTCCGTTTTGGAGTGGTTTGGAATCGGTTTGGCGGTGTGACTAAGTTATTAGGAGTGTGACTGAGGTTTGAGTGGTGTCATCAGTTTACCAACCTCTTTCACTCGAGCAGGCGAGTACTGGCAAGCATTATGGTTGGAATTCCCAGCGGCTACAGCAGTGGTGACCCCACTATTGATCATACCTCTTACAGCATCATCCAGTGCCTGGTTAGCCCATCCTCCGAGAGACATAGATGCCACTGCAGGTTTCTTGGCAGACTTTGCCACATAGTCAATACCTGAAGGTAAAATCAACAATAAGATCTCAACTATACCTATCGCACAGTACTATACAAAAGGCAAATCTCTACCACCAAGATATACATAATGCTCAGGTGACAATTCCCCCCCCCCCCCCCTTGGGGTGGTATTCTGAGCATAATTTTATGTCTAAAATAGTTTTATTTTAGCTTTTTTTATTCTGAGACCACATTTTATCTCGGATTTTACCTCATATTTTATCTCAGTTTCCTACCTCTTGCGTGCCTATTCATGTTGCACGCATGATACGCAAGCTTTAAACGCTTACGCCAATCATATTTGTGGGAAAGATAAAATAAAACTTGAAATAGGCTAGGGGCTATTTTATCTCTAGAGTGCGATATTTTTGGACAAGTATGGTGCTAGTCGTGCGATCAAAATAAACAAAAAGATGCTGAGTACTGACTATATTTCTCAAGCAACATTCTCATAATTATTATTATCGAATTCTATTACAAGATTTTTGCCAACTAATATCACACTTGCAATAATGCTTGTGATGGCCTTCTAAAACCTAGGGAATTACCTTAGTCATTTTCATAAAATCCTAGCAAAAAGTGCGTATTGAAAATTTTTTTTTTTTTTTTTTTTTTTTTTTAAATAGTGCATTCGTGCTCTCTTGCCCCAGAGACTGGCAGAGAGCAATTCTATTGGCTGAGTATGATGAAAGTAGAATCTAACGACATTTCTTATCGGTTAAGACATCATAAATGGGCGTGTCTTAGATGAGATAAAATCTCGCTAAAATGGTTCGCAGAATACCAATTTAAATATATTTTAAGTGTATTTTATTTCACTGACTTAAAATCTCAAATTCTATCTGAGAAAAAATGGATCACCCGTTACCAGGACAAGCAGACTTTTTTTTTTTTTTTTTTTTTTTTTTTTTTTTTTTTGGACACAGTAATCCTGGGGCTATACGTGCCCCATGACTTCTTCACGGTGCAAAGCTCACTCCCGAGATTACCTTAAAGGCATAGGTTTCAATCATGCCTCTCAAAGCACTCACTGTTTGTACATGACAGGGGCGGATCCAGAATTTAGTGAATGGGGGCCCAATATTCAAAATATTATCTGACAAGCACCAAAAAAGGCGTATTTGGGTGTCTTTTTACTCCTAAATTCTCATTTTTTATCAGGGAGGCCGCCCCTCCCCCCAATTCCGCCCCTGGTTCACGATCATTGTAACTATTGCTGTTAACGTGTTATAGCATCGATGCAATTTTTTTATTGATATATATATATATATATATATATATATGTGTGTGTGTGTGTGTGTGTGTGTGTGTGCGCGCGTGTGTGTGTGTGTGAACTCAACATATGTTGTGTCAAATACATTTTCCCACGATATATCTTGAGCAAAGAAGGAGACAAACTGCACCTTGAGAGAAAATGGGGAAAATATGAAATTTTGTGTACAAAACATAGGGAGAGTTGTACTACTAAACCTGGGTGGTGTATTCTGAGCACCATTTTATCTCTAAAATATTTTTTTTTTATCCTTTTGTATTCTGAGACCACATTTTATCTCGGATTTATCTCATATTTTATCTCACGCTCTTACCTCTTGCGTGACTTGCACTTTGATACGCGTGATACGCGGACAGCAATACGCTCTGTACCGAGGAGAGAGATTCTATTGGTTGAGCATGCTAAAGGTACGGTGAGAACTAACAACAGTTTTTATTGGATAACCGATATAAAATGGGCGGGTCCCAATGGGATGAAATGCCTCTAAAAAAATAATTTTATGCGCATTTCGAGATAAAAAAAATTATCTGAGATAAAATGAATCTCAGGATATCGCCCCTGTCACTTTGAAGCAACATTGCCAATTTGAGGATCGCCATAGAAAGTAAATTGAGACTTTTCAAACTTTCATAACTTTCTCATTTCGTAACCGATTTTTATGGAACTTTTTTTAAAATTGCTTCTCTCTATCCTCTCTTTTCACTGAAATTGATTTTTCCCCAGGGTTTCATTCTTCTTTAAGTTTAAGGTTGGATTTCCCTTTAACCCCCCCCCCCCCCCCCCCCCCCCTTCCACAGAGCTTTCTGCTGATCAGTCACTCGTCGGAAGCAAAGTTTTTTTTTTCTTCCGGTCACCCTCTGAAGTGTATCGTATCACAGTGCGATGAATCCGATTTGTGTTGTCCGATTATCAGGTCAGTGCCAGACATGTCGGGCGAGATGAAGCGACATCGTCCGATGAAGGAACTAAGCTCAGAGCTTCATTCCCCATTGGACGCAATTTCCGGTCGCAACTCGAGTCAGTGTCGGATAAGTGTCGAGTCAGTCCGTTGTGTGTCAGATTTGTGTTGTGCAGCTATCGGGCGTATGTAGCCGACGTCCGATGACAGTCTGTTGAGTGTCCGATGATTAACAGTCATCGGACGCTCATCAGGGGCGGTATTCTGAGATTCATTTTATATCACATAAAATCTGAGATTTTAAATCAGTGAAGTAAAATACCCTTAAAATCTTTTTAAATCGGTATTCTGAGAAGCATTTTATCTCCTCTAAGACACGACCATTTATTAAAGATGATTTAACCAAATAATAAGAAATGTCATTCGATTTCAATTTTATCATGCTCAGCCAAAAGAATTGCTCTTTGCCAGTCTCTGGGGCAAGAGAGTGCGAATGCGCTATTTTTACAATTTCCAAATACCCGTGCAAACGCGCTTCTGCTAGGATTTCCTTGAAAATGACTGAGGTACTTTCTATGGTTTTAGAACACCATCACAAACATTATTGCAAGTGTGATTTTATTTATTAAAAATCTTGAAACAGAATTCGATAATCATATGAGAATGTTACTTGAGAAATATGGTCAGTACTAACGGTATCTTTTTGTTTATTTCTATCGCACGACTAGCACCATGCATACTTTGTCCAAAAATATCGCACTCACCATGCATAGATAAAATAGCCCCTAACCTATTTTAAGTTGTTGTTGTTTTTTTGTTTGTTTGTTTTTTGTTTTGGGGGGGGTTTGGTTTCCCCCCCCCCCCCCCCGGCCCCACAATCATGATTGCCGTAAGCGTTTAAAGCTGCGCGTATCATGGCTGCGTACAACGTGTATAGGAACGCAGGAGGTATATGTAGGAGACTGAGATAAAATATGAGATAAAATCAGACAAAAAAAAGTGGTCTCAGAATACCAAATTTTTTTAAATATAATTTTTTTTTTAGAGATAAAATGGTGATCATAATATCACCCCTGATTGCAATCTGCCGTTGACAACCTAAAAGCTTGCCGGAGGATTGCCGGACATAGCAACAAGTAAATGCACGCAAACTGGATTCCAAACATTGAGGCTCATTTATAAAAAGCAGGTTGATGGAATAGCTCGTCACTAGGTGCTCAGAGAAGAAATGTGCATAAATTTGCATACATTACAGAACCGGTCTATTACTATCCGTTGTGAAATCGGAGGGTAATAGCTCATTAACTCAGCTGGCACCCGACATAACACTCATCGTATACCTAGTGGTGACATCTGGGGCTGTATTCAAAAAGTTTCTAAGACATTTGTCTTAAGTTTAAGAAAATTTTCTAAGAATTTGTCTTGTTTAAGAAATATGCCTCAGCCATATTCTAAAAACGTTAATCACTTTTTCTTATCTGAAAAGACAGATTCAACAAATTTCTTAGATTTGGTGACGTCATTATGTCAATTCAGATATAGCCGAGTCGAGCGACACAACTGCAGCCCAAATTTGCCTATGCATTCACGGATTCATGGATATATCCATGGTACATGGTGCATTCGTATGTTTTCATCATAGTCATAGCCATACATGTAGGTTTTCATTCTTTATGTCTGCAGCCTTGTCAGCAGCCCAGCGGACCATTTAAGCATCCTCCCTAATTTATAGGATGCTTAGATATAGGGCAGAATTCTTACTTATGGATGGATTTCTAGTCTCAGGCTACTACCGTGGGTAGAATTGCGTGTTTTTCGTCTTTTGCACTCCAGCAAAAGACGATATACCAGGGTTGCCTTTGTGCCTGAGAATACGGATGTCCATTGAAGAATTTTGACTTAGAAAAATCTAAACTTTTATATGTAACTCTGAAAAATCGGATAAGAAAAAGGTCCTAAGTTAAGAAAAAGTTCTTAGCAAATATCTTCATATTAAATAAGCATTTTGAATAAGATTTTTTCTTAAGAAATAGATGAGAAAAGGTTCTTAAATATCATTCTTAAGTAGTTTAGAGAATACGGGCCTTGACGGCCAACAGTCTATAAAAGGAGGGTCATCCCAGGGTCAGCCAACACTCGAGCGGACAATAACCGTACTACAGCGCTTCACCGATATCCTGCTTTTATACACGATTTCCAACTTATCGGGTCAGTGTCCGATTACCCTCCGATTAAACCGATTAGTCGGAGTGGTGTCGGGAGATTGTCTGAAGTGTCGGGTTAGTGTCAGATCACCCTCGAATTACCTTCCAACCGCAATCAGATGAATCGGACGCCGCCGATGAAAAACGGCTGACAGATATCGGGCGACTACCAGTCTTTCATCCGATTACCGCGATCAATGTCGGATCTTTATCGGATTTGCCAGAAAAGATAGTCCCCAAAATACGCTTGTGGGCTCATATTTCAGTGGAACTCATCGGAACGCGGAACTTTCGCAATTTGCGGATCAGATGAGCCTCCAATGGTCAGTGGATTGGGGGGGGGGGGGGAGGGGCGTAACATAAACACTCTAAAACAAAGTGACGTCATCGATTTGTCGTACCTGCTATGACGTCAGCATTCGAGCCCCCGCCATAACAGTTAAGTACGCGGACTCCAAACAGATTAACACCCGGGGCTACTCCATAGATGGCAGCCCCTATGGTCCCGGCACAGTGGGTCCCATGGCCATTGCAGTCAATGCCCTATGAGAAGAGTTTTCAAACATAATAACTTGATAATCAAGAGAAAAATAGACATCCAATTAAAACGTCGCAAAACATTTCAAAAACATCTCCCGATAGACAATGCTTGACCTCAAGTAACAGAATAGGAAACAAATTATTGTTTATAAGCTGTAAACCTATGAGGACAATTACCACGGCCAGAACTTCCACCACGGATACCCCCCGCCCCAGCCCCTCCCCACTGGTATAATACCCCCTAGGGCAACTGTTCCAGACCAGGTCTACCATTTTCGAACAACTGCCCCAATTAAAGCGACAGGCGACCTGCAGTTTTCTTTCAGTCGTTTCATTTTTTTAAAATCTGAATCATGGTCTTATGGGTAACATGTACGGATTTCTATTTGTTATTTCTGTATAAACGTTTTCCTGTCAACATGTTCAGCCAGAAGGTGATTGACTCCAGAGGGGCATCAACATTCATATTTGCAATGTGTAAACATGTTATAACTGCAGGCAAATCATTTTGATCAGAATGTGTCATTTTGGGGAAAATGACATGACCCCAGTGCACGTCAGTGATCATATCCCAGGGTTCATAGGGGCGGTACCTGTCTGCAAAATAATCTGCAATTTCTCCTTTTTTTCTTTTACACCTCCCCCTCCAATGTTCTTGCTTTTTCTCTACTACAGACATACTTTTTTTAAAGGAGATTTCGGGAAAACAGATGAGTTAATAACCCCCTTCAATAACCGGGGGTGTAACTAACCACATTACCTGCTATGCAACCGCGTCTACAAAAAGTTTCGAAAAGGGTCTGTTTTCCGCCTTAAGGCGACATCCACGTTTTCCCTTTAAAGGGGGTGTTTTTCAGCTTCAATTTCCGTTTGGAGTACTAAATAACAAATTCAGTCTACGAAATGTAGGGTATAAATTCCATGTTATGATGATCCTTTGATACAAGATGATACAAGATCTGGTAACACCCAATTGATCTTGACTCAACCCAAAACAAACTACGGTAAAAGATGTTTGTTTATCGAGGGGCTCAGTTGTGGAATACTTTTGAAAAGAAAATATCACATTGTGTCACATTAACTTCCTTTAAAACGTATCTTAGAAAAAATCACATTCCGTTATCTGGCTAATAATTTTATGATGTATTAATGACCCCTGTACCCCCTTTACCCTCTCCCCCCCCCCCCCCCCCAGTTGATATATACCTTCTTTTTTCACTTGGTGTATCTAGGTTTAAGTACTTTGTTTGTTGTTTTTTAATCTTTTACTTTGTTTTCATGTTATAATTTTCTTTGCTTTCTACATTCCTTTATGTATGTTTATGTTTATATTTTTTTTGTTCTTGTTTTGTTGTTTTTTAATTTGTGAATGGACCCCTATGAAAAACAGCATCTTTTGCTGATGAGGGTGCTTCCTTCCCACAAGTTGGTAAACAAATAAATAAATAAAATAAATAAAATCCTTAAATTCTGCTTTTCATCTGTTTCTCCGATGGTTAAAGGGGAATTAACCTCAAAATATAAACATGATAAAAGTGCTTATATTCAAAGATGTAATCTATTCCTTCTAGTTTTCCTGCGTAGTTTTGCATTAAAATATAAGAGATGAGTATAAATCAAGATTTTCTCAGCAAAATTTATCGTCTGCTTGGGATACCTGGGGGCTGTCATTTTCTTGATGGGTACATAAAAACATTTTTAATCCGAATGCCAAATTGTCTATCTTCCTAATACAAATTCCCATTTGAGAATTAAAATATTTAACAGATATATACATATATTCTAAAAACGAAAATGTGTTTTATATTTCTTTGAAAATTACTATGTCACTAAATATAAATCTATTTTCCTGATGCTATGACGTATGCGAAATTCAAATTTATGGATGATAACTTTCCCGAGCGTCAATAGTCACAAACTATGCATTCACCTGCTTTGAGATAATGGACTTCAATAGTCAGAATGCGCGTTGTATAAATTATGTTCTGCTCTGCCAGGCAAGCCGAAGAAATAGATTTCTATTTAGCAAAATTAGAGAATTTAAAAAGAAATCTATAAATTTCAAATTTTAGAATATATGTTTACACCTGTTATGTATTTTCCATCATATATGGGGATTTTTTTGTAATGAAGAGAAGTAATTTAGCTCTAGGATTAAAAATATATTCCTGACCGGAACGGTTTCCAATGGTTCATGTAAAACTCCATATCATCAAGAAAATGGCAGCCCCCATGTAAAGTGTTAGCAGATGATACCGTGTGCTAGAACGTCTTGATTTAAACCCTTTTCTGATATTTTATTTCTAAAGTGATACAGGCCAATGATGAAGAATATATTACATCTTTGAACATAAATACATTTATATTCTGGGGTTAATTCTCCTTTAAACGAATCCGTTTGCACTGGCTGCCTGTCCTAGCAATAAACAAACAAGACAAAAGACTTCATGCGTGGCTGATCGTCAACAAAATGGAGTGGCTCGTACAAAATGATAAAAGCTGATTGATAGTGAGGTACGTTTTCATTATTAAACCTACTTGACCATGCAGTTAAAGTACACATTCAAAGAAAATCACAAATATGATAAATAATGTATCACTAGAAACTGGCAAGTTAACAGATAGCAATCGTATCAGTTTAAAGTCAACTACATATCAGGTAATTAAACAATAATACAAATAAAACTACCTCCCAGCATCTGCGATATATAAGCGCTTCGCCAAAAAAATAACAATGTTTCAATGACGTCAATAAAGGGAACAATCCTGTCCAAGCAGACGACGTCCCATAAAGAATGAACATAAGTGCAGTGCAGTTATTTCTCAAATTATAAAGAATTTAGTGTATCAAACGTGCCCATATTTCACACCATTCTAAAATGGGAATGAAACAGATTCTGATTACTGAAATCTTTTGTTTGTAAATATATAGGATGAGGGTTAATGAACAATCAAAGAAACCACACTTTCAAATTGAAAAGCCCGCTGAATCATTGCAAGGACGGTATTTATCCCTCATTCAACGCCGAACGTCCAGCGGTGTATGCAGCTGTGAATGAAATGGCGTCTATTTTGTTTACAAGCAACTGATTCCTTTATTCTTGTAATGCTTCCTTTTCCATCCAAATAAACCCATGCACGGGGTTTAGAGTGAGCAATATATGGATTAAACATAATAGACTAATGCTAGTGAAGAGAAATAACTGAGGAGAAGATGACAAACCATGCACTGAAAATATGTGAGATGTTATGGGACATCGTCTGCTTGTGCAATTAACGTCCTCCCTTTGACGTCACACATTTCAGCGGCTTTCGGAGAGCTGTTCAGGTGCTATGTCGGGGCTGTATTTTAGCAATTTGTAATTGATAATAATCATTACTTCGAATGTTTGCAAGCGTCGAATTTTGACAAACTTGTCCGGTCTAAGCTTCACCTACGCAAAAATGAAAATTAAGTCATTTTTAAAAATCAATGAATATCTACTTTAACAACAGAGCAACGAGTAGTTCTGGTAATAGAATGGAGACGATCTGGGAGACTTTAATAAATCATGGAAATGCAAGCATCAATTTGCACTAACAGAGCTTTGTCATCCCTGGCTCATTTTTCGCGACTGAGGTGTCATATGAAAGGGCAGAAAATGAACTTTCTAGAAATGTGATTATCTTCTTTGAAATTCAGATATCGTTGGCCAGACGACTTTTTGGTAGCCCTACTTCATATTGTCTTTATTCACTCATGCATGAAGTACGTATCATATGAGTGGTATCACTCCAAATGAAAGAAGAGGATCCAAGCTTTACAAATATGTGTCATTCATTAATCATAACTGTGATTAAGATATGATTAAACATCGATAAATCTCAGTTTCGTTTCGTTTTTCGGATGGGCATGCTCTAGAAAGCAAAGCTTGCGTAGTGCATGCCCCCAAGTCTTAGTTACATACTAGAATACGGTCAAACAAATGAAAACGATTCTAATAAATAATTAATGGCGAAAGTTACAAACAAATTCACGGTATGCCTACGTAGCAAGAGAGAGAGAGAGAGAAAGTTGTAGAATGAGAGACGGGGAAAAAAAAAATTTCTAAATAGAGTAAGACATGCTAGATTTGGTTTTGCCGAGGGACACGTGCCCTCCCCCCCCCCCCCTCCCGTAGGCCCTATTCGCCAATGATTTCAGCCCTAAACGTACAAACTATTAAAAAATGGTGATTAGTTCAAGTAAACATGGGCTGTTAGACGTTTAAAACGAATAGGGTGTTAGAATAACAAACATTTTTCTTTACAAAAAAAAAACCTATACTTACATAAGCAGATCCCCTGTTGATAGCATCGTAGGCCACCGTGGCTCGTCCCTCGAAGTAAATACTGTTAGGATAGATACCTGTATCGATGACGTAAACATTGACCCCTGACCCGTCACCTAGACAAAGAAGCGGGAAAGGGGAGTTCAAAATATTTACGTACGCAACATAAATGTACATATTTACGTGTGAACATATTTTATTAGGTAATATGGACTTCAAAGCTTGAGCCAACACAGTTTCATTAGCCATGTCAGCTGGGGCGTAGTTAGGGGAGCTTGAAGCAGGGGCGTCGATCCGTTTTTCGGATGGGGGGGGGGGGAGCAAGACAGCCTAAGTACCCTTCATGATCTTTTTAACGCTTCTTAATTACCAGCTTCTCCACCTTTACATGAAGCAGGGAAAATATTAGAGAATTTGCGCGCAGAGCGCGAGGTGAAATTTAAGCAATACTTTTTGTATTTTATTGTTTGGAAGGTTTCATTTCCAGAGTTTTGCATCATTTTACTTACTTACAAATCAACTAAATGCCACTGCGGACTTCAAGAGGATCGTTACCGTTCATATTTGCAGTTCCATCGAGCGGGAGTCTCCGTTGTGCAATACGGTCCAAGCCCCACGATGCAACAGAAGAAGTATGGACCCTACCATCCTGAGCTATGTATTCTATCTCTTCTCTGGCTAACAGCTGGGCATTGCAATTAAGAGAATACCAAGGTAAATTACCTAAGGGATCATTTTAAACAAACGTTCTTGGGCTTTTTATGATCCCGCCACTACTATTTATCAGAATGATTTGTCAATGATTTTTGTAATGCGTTCTTTTTAGTGGAAATAAATTTGAATTTGAATTTGAATTCGAATAGACCCGTTCACAAACATATTCAAATTTTGTGCATACTTTTAAAACAAAGGTTATTCTTGACAACATAAAAGATTGTCAGAGGCTTGTCAGACATAGCAACAAGTAATGTATGCAAACTGGATTCCAAGTATTGTAGTTCATTCATTAATAACAGGTTAATGGAATACCTCGTTAGGTCTCCAGGAAAGAAACAACTATACATTTGAATAACTTTGTGAACAGGCCTATTAGGCTGTTTAAACTTTCTGAAGCTAAACGTTTCGGGCAGGTGCTCCAAGATTAGATCCGGCGACAATTGCTCCGGGCTTTATTTCGTCAAAGGTGTATGGTGAGGGTCAGTGGCGAATCCAGGATTTCTTGAGGGAGGGGGCTCAATCTTTACCAAAAAAATTGACAAGCAAAAAAAAAAAAAAAAAAAAAAAAAAGGGTCCTCAGCATTTTTGGGCACCTTTTTCACTCAAAAAATCTCTGACAAGCAACAACAACAACAAAAAAAAGATCATCAGCATTTTGGGGCCCTCCCCCTGGATCCGCCACTGGTGAGGGTTGCAACTGGAATTTAGGTTAGGGTTAGGGTTAGGGTTAGGGTTAAGGTTAAGGTCGGGTAGAGTGTTTGGTCCCGGGTTGAACTTGAGAATTCGGTTGGTATAGGATACTGACCGTGGAGCAATTGTCTCTGGAGCATGTGACGTACAACTGTCGGGCGAAAGAAAAACCTTTCTATTGGGAACAGAAATGAATCTTTTAACGAGAATTCATTTTTTTTTTCAAAGTTGAGGAACAAATGTATCTGATTCTTGGCGGCAGCACCACGGTTTTAAATGGGGGCAGATGCCCCGTACACGTCATGACTTACTACATTTTTACGATGTATTATGAACGTGAGTCTTAGACATGCCAGGGGAGCGTTTCATCAAGTGTTTTGTCAGTGATTTTTAACGACAAATTTGCTCTCAGCCAATCAGATGCAAGGATTTCAGTAGCTTATAACAGTTGTCGGTAAAAATCACTGACAAGACACTTGATGAAACGCTCCCCAGATGTAACTTTTTTCAATGTTGAGAAAAGCTGAGAATTCAACACTTCTTAATCAAATCGTCCTCCTCCTCATCATCATTACCATCACTATCCTCATCACTCCATCATTAACATGACGAACATTATAACCGTTATCATCCTCCTCATTCTCATCCTCATCACAACGACTATAATCATAATCATTCATCATCATCATCATTAGTCATAAATCTTGCCTTAGGTGCGATAATTTATACATTTTCATAATCGTGTATTATGTACTTCTTCACAGACAATGTAATTGTCGAAATGTCGACATCCTTAGAGTCTTTTGTCAAATGCTGTATTTGAATTTCACTGTCAGCAATACCCTTTTTAAAAATTGCATAGTCGGATCCAGGGGGACTGAGGGGCTGCACCCCCCCCCCCCCGCTATTGAGGAAGAAAACTTGATCCCCCCCCCCCCCCCTCTCGAATTGGCTAGAAGGCTGTCAGTGTTGGGATTGAAAATGGGTATGAAAAAATCTGAGGACCATTTTCTATCATTATCCTTTTTTTTTAATAATTTGACTGTAACAAAAATTTCAAGATAGATATAAAAACTTCTGTAAATGTGAAAAGTACGTTTTGCATTATTGTCTGACCGGAGATGGTCGGCGGGATTTTTGAAATAGTGTTCCCGGAAAAAAAAACATTGTGTCCGGAAAATTTCGCCCCTTCACCCCCCCCCCCCCCCCCCCCCCCCTCTCCTTCGGACAATCCATAATCCGCCTCTGACTTTGGTTGTATACATCACCATCACCATCACTACAACGAGAGTAATGAACCATTTACCTTTTCGACACCTTTTTTCGGAATTTTAGCGGAGAAGCCGTTGATGGCTTTGGTGTAGGTGTGCTTGATAGTGGCGCCATCGAAGATACCAGAACGATCACCTAAGATAACATTCTTGATTGCAACCATGTCATACCCAGGCTGAGAAGTACAGAAATCAAAATAGACAAACGCCAAAAACTCAAAACATAGTTTTCTCGATTTATAGAATAGACAAAACATAGTTTTCTCGATTTATAAATAGACATGATAAGGAAATAGATAATGTGAAGACAGAAAATACCAAAAGAAAACTTCAAATTTTAACGAAGGTATTAATTCGAAGAACTACATGTGAAGATTTGATTTTGCCAATCACATTGCTATCCCATTATGTTTACTCATTGTGCTGAGCTTACAATTATCATAACATGTTGTCTTAGAACATAGATGAATCTCAAAATGACATGTGATTAGTAGTTCAAAAACAAACATAAAATCTATTTTGTTGGACCTGACACGAGCCTTTTTTATCAGCTCCTGAAGCTTTGACGGTTATCGGAAGCAGTGGCGTAGCTACAAGGGGGCACTTGCCCCCCCCCCCCAATCGAATGGCCATTAAAGAAAAAAAGAAAAATAGAGCAAGGAAAAGGGAGAAGAGGAAAAGGACGAGAAAAGAAGACGATAGGGCCCCTTCCTGCACTCCCCCCCCCCCTAATCAGTGGCCTCGTAAATTCGCATTGAATTTTCCCAGTAAGACCAGTGCCCCCTCCCCCCCCCCCCCCCCCGGTCAGTGATGCCAGTGCCCCCTCAATGGCTGGACACACGCTATACCAATGATTGGAAGAGTATGTTTTGAATTTTAAAGCTTGAAATTGGTCCGTATTTTTGTGGTCTTTAACTATCTACAGTGTGCAAAAATGAGGGTAAAAATTGCCCAACATGATATGGTAATTATGTGTCCGACCAACGTTTGGGAAATTCTGTGCTAAACTTGGGCAATGCTTTGCCCAATAACGCTCTCCTTTTTTCTACAGTTTGAGCAAAAATCAATCGAGTTAGGCAAATAGTTTCCCAAAAATTTGATCGGACACATTTCGGGCAGATTTCTACCTAAAATTGCTTTGCAGTATAGATGTAGTGCTTCCTTGGTTCAAATATTATATACAAGTGCAATTCTTTTATAACCGTTTATTGTGATTTTACTTGTAGTTATTATGGGAGATTCAGGTTTCGATGTTTTCCAACCAAGTATTTAATGGTAATACGTATTAAGATTTTCGTTTTACTTGAGAAACACTAGTCTTTAATGTCATGGTAATTTTGTTGAAAATCTGTATTGTAGTCATTAGGCTGAATTGTACAATATTATTTTTACAAATAAAAAAAATGCATACAAGAACACATACACATACACATTAAAAAAAAATTAAATAAGGTCATAGAAGTGAAAAGCAAATTGACATCAAACATAAAATTATTGTACGACATGACTGACATGACTGATTAGTGCCGATTTCGATTCAAAATGATAAATAACTTTTACAGACGTAAAGGAAATATTCCGCCTGGGGGACGTCTCTCGCCCGATCATAGAGTTTCAAGTTTCCAGATTTTGACAAGCTGAGTGTATAAGAAGTGACCAATTTCGTCATTAAAATATATGATAATAATAGACCAGCTCGCAGCATTATGAGGTGACAGCTGCCGAATATTGGTGATATCAAATTATATGGGGCTTCAATGACTCCACCCCCCCCCCCCTCCCTACCCTCTCGTCGAACGCCTATATATGATAGCTTTCAATATATATATTTTTTTTTTCTCAAGTGTAAAATGAAAGTGTAAAATGAAAGTATTGAGTAAAGAAAAGTGGGTTTAGGTGAAGCCTTCGAGATGCTACTAAGTACAGTGGTATCTCGATGGTGTAACTTGTATAGTGCATTCTCTGTATGAGTGAACTTATTTACTCAGATAATATTTTCATGCTCCGACATGGTGTGGGGGTTATGGGCGGTGCTCTTTGGGGGCCAGTTGTATTAGTGGTTCCCATTGCAACAAAAATATATAGTGGCTATCCCTCCTGGAGTATCGCTGGTTATCCTTCACGCAGCATCGGTGTATCCTCATTATAATTATGTTACAGTACATGTACAAGAATTGTATAGTGAATACATGTAAAAAAAAATTGTACTCTTCCAGAAAATATGGTGTGATGTGGATGCACTGTTTTTATGTTTTTGTATTTAACTGCCACAACGTTTTGTTCATTGAATTAGATGATACTGCATTTTTTTTTTTTTTTTTTTTTTTTGGGGGGGGGTCTTATTGTTGATGTTATTCCTATTATTCCTGTTATTATCTTTTTTTGTGTTCCTTATGTGCGTTGTAATTGTTTCTTAATTTACAATGTTTGTAATCATGAAAATCAATAAAACATATGAATTTTTAAAAAAGGGGAAAAGGGGTATCAGTCTCACCTTCATCACGACGATATACTGGTCTTCTATATGCTCACGCGTCGTGTAAAGGGTGGCGTTTTTTGCCGTCGTACATGCCAAGACGGCAGTCAAAATTACCAAGATCAACTTCATGGTCCTAGATAATTTTTTTACTGCTTTGCACAAGTTTCTACCCAGTCCAGGCTGCTCGATCTCCTGTTACCACCTTCTTCCCCGGCAGAGCATTGGAGTATGGCCTTGTACGTCTGTGTGCTTCAATGCCCAGTAATCTTGACCAAGAAAGAGAGCATACTTTTTTTATAGGTAAACAAATTGATTTTGCAGTGGCCTATCCAGAAATTCATAAATATGAGGGCGGAATCTTCCCCATAAAATGTGGAAGGAGAAGAAATCTTGGGCGGTCCGCGTGCCATAGACATTGCCCAAGTTCTATTAATTTCGTTTGTTGTTTTAGTGATGTGCCTTAAAACAGGGGGCGTTCGTCGGTTCATTTCAAACTGCTGGATACACCACTTTTTTTGTTCCATTGTGCAGATTTTTGCGCATGATCATTTTATTGGAAGGCATGTTTTGTTGGATTATCAACGATTATGGTAGGCGTAAGTCTAATACATGGAAATTCAATCAGGAAATCCATGTTGGATGTATTAGAGGAGACCCGCCAGGGAGCTGGCGTATACCAACGAAGAACTCGGTAGAAGGTTTTATGCCTCTTATATCAAACAAGAAAAGCCCGAGTCAAGCTATTTTTCAACTTTTCGAGTCATAATGATTGTTCTAGAGACTTCACACACCCCCTGCTTCCATACAAAGAGAAAGATAGAAATAAGGAAAAATAGTTAAATACGCCCCTCACCTGAATAAGATTCGACGCCAAGCCAATGTGCGAGAGTGACCTCAAGTAATCTTTTCCGGGGTTCTCGCATCTAGCTTTTAAGCCTGCATTCTGATTGTTTGAATGCAGAGTAGTTGGGGACATTGATTAATTTGGACGCTTATGATCTTTTTTTATCATTAAACCTTTGTCCAATTTTGTATTTTTTAAAAATGTTCAGCCTTATTCAAATGAGCGCTATATAAGAAGCCAGCATTATTATTTATTATTATTATTATTATTATTATTATTATTATTATTATTATTATTATCATTATCATTATTATTATTATTATTATTATTATTATTATACTACGAATTACTGTTATGATGATCACTTATACTAAGTGACGATAGCTTCCAAATTATAGGGGGCGGTGGATCCCTTCTGCCCTCCCCCCCCCCCCTCCTCGCTTCTTCTTGGAACGTGGTGGGATTTTTGTTTTGTTTTGTTTTGATTTGTTTTGTGTTTTGTTGTTGTTGTTTTTAGTGCCTCAAACACAAATCCTTATATTTATGGCATTATAACATTATTAAAAACTTACGTCTTTCAAAATCAGCCTTATTTTTCTCGAGGTAATTTCTACAAATTCCAATTAAACATTAAAAATGTTTAATTGGATCGTTAGACACATAATTTTATTTTGAAAGGAAACTGTGAACATAATTATTCAAAACTCACCTGCCCCCGACAAAGGAATTAATTAATCCGGGGGTTGAAGATTTGTCAATCTGTCGGTCAAGTGAATCTGGTGTCGCCGAAACCACAGGCCCGTCTCCGTGGTCTAGTGGTTAAGGCACTGGCGTTCTAAGCCAACGACCCGGGTTCGATTCCCGGCGGTGACATTTTTTTTCAACCTTTGCAAAAATTTCAAAAAGGGAGGACAGCTGTGACTGGGAAACTTTGATTTAAGCTACGCAACCATTATTCTTTCATTTTAATTTCTCACAATTATATATATAATTATATATATATATATATATATATATATATATATCGAATGAGGCGGCATGCGGCTGCTCTATCACTTCTTCGGAAGAACTGGACAAAATATCATTATACATGACATATTTAAACAGAAACTGTGCATTTATACCATCGGTAATCGTGGAAATGCCAAAGTTGTGCTAGTGGTCCTGATATTGTCGCTAGTTATTGTAGTGTGGTTTTTCAGTGCTATTAAGTAAATGATTCTTTTCTTTCTTTAGACTTTCTTCCTTTCTTTCTCTCTTTTTTTTTTTTTTTTTTTGCCTCATTTTTTCTTCCTTTCTTACTTATTCACTTTTTTCTTTTTATCTTTCTTTTTTTACTTACCCATTTTTTCCCTTTCTTTCTATTTTTCTTTCTTCCTTCCTTTTTTTCTTTCTGTCTTTCTTTCATTCATTCTTACTTAGCTTTCTTTCTTCCTATCTATCCAAAATTTCTTTCTTTCTTTCTTTTTACTCACTTATTTTATTTCTTTCTTTCGATCTTTCTTTCTTTATTTCCCATTTATTTTCCTTTATTTCTTTCTTCCTTCCTGCATTTCTTTCTTTCTCAATTTCTTTCTTTCTTTCTTTCTTTCTTTCTTTCTTTCTTTCGTTCTTTTTTTTCTTTCTTTCTCTCTCTCTCTCTCTCTCTCTCTCTCTCTCTCTCTCTCTCTCTCTCATCATCATCATCGCAAGATCAGCCATGTCAACTGCAGACTAATTAAAGTTCATCATACAAGCATGGACCCTGACATCACAGTACTGAATTCTACAGTAAGTATAGCACTTGTAGAGTTGAGTGTAGAAACATTGCCATGCAGACAACATGTTGTTTGACGCCGATGAGGGCGGCATTAGGTAAAAATGGCGGATGTAGAAGTGAAAAAGCTTAAGGTAAGCTTTCAGTTTGAAAGTGGTTTGTCGGTATTATGAATCTTTGAATCTTGTATTCTGTGTTGGATAGTAATGATGAATTACAGGAACAAGAATCTTGGTATGAATTATGTGTTGATTGCCTTCTGTTGCCTAGATCGGGGTGTTAATTCAAGTAACGAACGAGCAAGTTGTGTCCACAAATTGAATATCTCAGTCCCACATATTGAAAATAAAGTGATGTAAAATGAATCTAGATTCAGTCACACGTTTCGATCGTCGGGTCGGCGTTAACCATACGGGCACGGGCTTGATGTTTCATGAAATATGACTTTGAACATCAAGCCATACACGGGAGGCAATCTCCCCTACAGAGAGACAATTAAAGAAAAAAATTAGTGGGCAAGATTCATCTATTTCCACTTAAGGTCTAGCAGTAGGCACTTCAGTTGCGCGAGCGAAAGTGCAGTCTGCAGACAGCAGCAGCGCTGACTGCGATCATTCGCATTGCAGTGAATGTAACCTCCACGCCATTTACACACAGCTCGGTGCGATGTTTTGAAGTCTTTTATCTGGAGAGTAGGTTTGATCCCCCTGAAAACACTTATAGTTTGTACAAGCTTAGTCTATCTGAAGATAACCTTAACTCCAGACTAGCTTTTATGGGTGGATCACTCATAGCGACTTTACTATACTTCGTGTGTAGACTCTAGGCAGTCATACACCTCAACACTTTCAAAACACCACTGCACAAAAGTCACCAACATTCACTCAAAATCGGCATTTAATTTACAAAAACCAACACCAACATATCCATGAAATACAATAAATTCAACTCACCGATGTTGGAAAAGACAATTCCAAAAATGAAATCAGTAATTTACTGTCACTTCTGGCGAAACGGGGTAACGCAAGTCGTTGTGTACATTTCCTGATCGCCACGAGCACCAACATCTCCCCAAAAAAAATTCAGTCCATATCGCGCACACATAAAAGTCCAGATTTTCCGTGTGCGCGATCGTAGAGATCGATGTGCGCGCGCGATACCGAGTTTCTTTGTGGACAAAATTTTATTGGCCGATTTTAGTCTAAAACATCGGAGGCATAAAAACAACATGCAATCGCGGAAAAAATTGGCGGGGATTTCTTAGGTTTTGGACATGATTTTGACTTTGGATTTTGCTTGAAATATCAGAAGTTCTTCCTAACGGCCATTTAAGGTAGGAGTGAGATTTTAAAGAGCTGAAGTATTTTAAATATTTATCTGATTTTTCCCCCCATACCTTAAGTACATGCGATAGAAAATGACTAGTATTTTTGCATTCATCCCGCGTAGTGGTCAATATGACCACTATAGTATAACGTGGTGTGGGGTGATTAGGCTTCAATAGCTTTTGTGTGTATCAGCAGGTCTTTTTCCAGGGTAGATCATTCATTTATGAGAGGAAAATAATTATTTGAAATTTCACTTTCAATTCTGAATCCCCTAATTTGTGGCACAGTAAGAGTTGAAGAGTCCATGAATCAGGTAATTAGCAAATTTAAGAAAATTAAATCTTGCTTAGAGCAATTTTGTTGTCTGTTTTTGACTACTGCAACAGCAAGGGCCTATGAGTGCCTGAAAAGAAGAAGAAGAAATATTGAATTATTTACCTGAGCAAATTGGAGATTAGCACTAGTCTAGTTGATCGATCTCATAGAAATCATGAGGTGAAATATTCAAACAAATAAAAATTGTTTTACTGTTACATGTATTTGCATTGAGAAAATAAAGGAAGAGAGGGGGGGGGGGGAGGGGGATAGACAGAGATAGAGATGAGACTTTAATATCACAGACTATCTCTTATTAATGAAATAAATAAATGGTGCAGTGTATCTGTGCACTCATGTCTGTATATATATTTTTTTTTTCAACTGACATTTGTTATGTTACACCTGTTTGTTATCAAGATTTGTTTACATGTATACAACGACAACAACAAATATCCCTAGGGGTCAACCAACATGGCCTCTCTTCCAGGCATCTACTTGTTTGCATCTTGGTACATATTATGTCTTATTTAAGGGCTCACGGTGGACTCGCTTTAAAGGGGGTACCCAATGCTGAAACAATGTTAGTTCATTTAAAAGATCATGATTTTATTAGAAGAAAATCATCTGCCTTAAATTTTTTTTTAAATTCGTGTTGCCAGAAAATCCCCGAAATATGGTAAGATTTCAGGATATTTTGGCCCCTCAGCTGTGTCCCAATTTCAGCTAGGTAACCACAATGACGTCAAAGTGGTTACCTTGTCGCGCAAGGTGTAATGCATTTTGTACAGTCTAGCGCGCAACACATCTGCAATACGCGAACCTGAGTAACCACTTTGACGTCATCCCTGTCAACCACATTAGGGTTGATCAGATAAATTCCACATTTTCTGAAGCCTTGCTTCACTTTGTGGATTGTCATAGACTGACTGAACGAAGTCTTCAGCAGCCTCGAGAACTCCTTCTTGGCAGCTCACAGGGACCAATGCAATGCCTGGCCCTACCTTGATGAATTTCCCTATGTTGCTTTTCAGGGATTTGTACACGCAAACCTCGAGAGGCTGGCAAATATGTGTCGTGGTGGCAACTAATTCAAGTAACACCATATGTGACCCGGCACCACAAAACCACCAAAAAGTCGCAAAAAATAATTTTTCTGATTTTATCATATTTGGATAGAACAAAGTCTCAGCTTCAATATGATACATGACTCATTATAATTGAAACTTTCTAACCCTTTTAATTCAGCGAATGAAAGGAGCTGTAAGAGAGGTTTGCTGGTATTAAATAGGGAGGAAATGAGCTCTAAAGTTGAGGCCTATTCAAGCGTGCGGAGTAAGAAAACGAGAGAAAATCAATGGAGAGTGAATCAAAAGGCCATAGCACCCACTATGAATGAATTGTCGGATTAGGTTGATATTTGGTAGGAGTGTTAAACATACATGTAGTTTATTCATTCTATTGCCAAGGCTTCAGATTGTGAACTTTAGTCATTCGAAAGTTATTATGATGCAAATGACAGTGTTCTAATGGGAGATTAAGCGCACCTCGGTGGCCTGACACCTGCACTAGACAATGCCTGTTCACTCCATTTGGGTGTCTTTCTTTGTTCCCTGTTACATAATACTGGTTTGTTACCTTGTAGTCCTTCTGATATCATACATTGAACTTGTAATTTAGCCTATAATTAATTTAAATAGGACCTACTCTTTTTCTTTTTCACAATGATTAACCTATGTAATTTGTTTTACATAGAACTTACATACTCTTTCCTTGCTCACTTGAATAAACTTGATCGTTCGTTAGCAACGAAATCCTTTTTCAGACTCTGTTTCGTCATCGAAATGGAACTTAAAACTGCTCTGTAATTTGCTTTCGCGACTATTGATGAACTGTAATATCAGTATGATGAGATTGCTGAGAGTTTATTCTTTCTAACAGTATAAAAAATCATTAGGGAAAAGGTAATTTAACGCCCGTGAGATTGCAGTGATTTTACGAGGGTGAGCGGTACCGAGTAAAAAAAAATCACACGGGAAGGCGAAGAATTGGGAAGAAACCGAAGCTGTGCGAAAAAAACTGGTCTAGAAAAACTGTTAAAAACTCATCTTCTACTGCGTTTTAAGCTTCCAGATTTTGATATAAGGTACAGAAGAGAACGATCTTTCAGAAAAAACAAAAATCCCAAAATCGAATTTTCCAACCCAAATTTCGATTTCAGCTGTTTACACAAAATCACGGCTTGCGATTTTTTTGTGGTTTTGTGGTGCCGGGTCACATATGTTCCTCTATGGCCTTGATGATAAGGAGTGGGTCACTCATGTCACACAACCAAGGCGTACACAAACACTTGCAAGCACGGTTCATCTGCATGCATGTGCACAGGCTTACAAACTTCATTTCATGGCACAAATTACTGCTTTAAAACATTCCGCACTTATCCTCTTTTTCTTCATCAATTTGGTCTTTTTATTATCATTTGTATTTTGTGTGATTGACATCAGATTCTACTTGCATTTATAAGATTGTTGAAATCAATATCGAAAAAATGCGAACCCCTCACAAAAACTGGACTAGCTCAAAATATCGTCACACTGCACATGCACCATGTACCACACGAATATGCTTACCAGCACAGTGCAGCTGTGCTGACAGCTGAGCCATCATTAATATGCCATGCCTATTTTTTCCTTATTTGGGAGTTCTCAGTGATTACCAGTACAACAGAGTCATGCTTAAGGTACTCCTTTAATAATATGATAATAAGTTTACAGTACTCACGTTAGGCTATGGGGTTCGCAGCTGCAAACAACCGGAAGTCGTGTAGACTGCCGCCCTAACAGACGACGTGCGTGTCGTATGGGTATGTCTTTCAAAGCCAGATGGGCCTGCCTCTTGCATAAATTATTCCCACCCCAATGGAAGGAACCCATCACCAACACGTAGGGATATATTGGTACTTTATACATATACTTAAATACATGTAGACTCTAAGACTAATATAATTAATTTTAATATACATGTAGTTCTAAACGTAAGCTGACAAATGCATCAGTGTCACAACAAGTGGCGAATTAAAGGAGTGGCCACTAAATGGTAGGTGATGTTAGACCTTATCGCAAATAGCATCTGTCACTGGATGGTGCTGTTCCTGCAATGGACCATGGGATCAAAAAGGGGGCAAAGTCAAATTCGGCTTTTGAGAAGCCATACAACAACACAGTATGTTTTGTGTAGTGCCACTCGAATTTCAAGCTTTTCTTGAATTGGTTCACTGATCTTTTTGCCGCATTTTTTTTTTCTTCTTCTTTTGACCCTTTTTGATACTCAAACCTAGAGTTATATAACAATCTTTGTCAATCATGGCTGATTGAGCTTGTAGGTTTTTACAGTTTTATACAACTGAACTCAATCAGTTTTTGAGGGATAGGCGAGTACATGTACCCACTCACACACATGCAAGGTTATTATAGATAACCTCGCACTCCATACCTTCGTACCACAGAGAATTGCCTCCCATAGAGAGTGTAGTCTCCAGCACATATGTGTGTTTTGAAGGAGCAAGATCGCCAGACAAAAATAGCCTGAAAATTTTACTTGATCAAGTTGGTGAAGATCCTATTGAAGAATTTAGCACAAAATCAGGTTTTCCATCATCCTAAAATGTAGAAGGAAGTATTTTCTCAAAATTTTGCCTACTATATTGGTGTTCTAATACCTCTTCAAAATTAGAGGTCACGACTGCCGCCAAAATAGACTCAGCCCCACATATTGATGCTTCCATGAGTGGCGAGTACCAGTCAATGACGAGAAACACAGTGAACTTGCTGAATTAGAAAAAGCCTAACTGGGCAGAAATAAGCTTGATTTGCAAGTTAAGCCAGCCTTCCATGTTAAGAAAACAGATTCATAGGTTGTTGATAAGTGAGAGATTTGTTGAGTGAGTTATACATGTAGAAGAAAAATGGGAAAGAGGTAGAGATGTACATGTATGTGTCAAGAACTGAGATTCATAGGTTGTTGAAGTGAGAGATAGCACAGAAAGAAAAAATGAATGTTATGTGCAGATAACGTATAGATATAGACCAATCATGGCCAATCTCAAAATTTTGAATTTTCATCTCTAATTTTGTTCACGGATCTGCCTGTGTCCATGGTGTATATGACACTATGAGTGTGTCTTTTGCTTTCTCTTCCACAGATCGCAGAGCTGCGCAAGGAGTTGACAGACAGAGGTCTAAGCTCAAAGGGTAACAAAGCTGAATTGGTGGAGAGATTAACAGAATACCTTGAAGAAGCAGGTAAAGTATATCCCAATCCCTGGTCTTTCACTCCTCTCTCTTCTACCCATTTCTGTAGGCTGTCCATCCAGAGTGTTCTTCTCCTTCCCATACGCCTCTTCCCCTCAATCTTTCCTGTCAGTGCAGGGTTCTCCAAGCCACCTTTACGTACAAAGTGTCCCACAAAGAAGATAGGGTTTGGGGTTTTAAATTAGGTACAGTATAAGGTAAGGTTCATGTATTCTGTTTGGTCAAGGGTTGAAGTAAGGGATTCGGAGCATTTATCAAAGAACCCTTGAGGCTGTACTACATGTATGCCCCTTTGACTGTACCTGTATTTCTGGGCATAGATCAGTTTCAAGGTTACTTTAGTGTGATACATGTACATGTAGTTAACAAATCTTACAACCATTACTCCTCAAAACTCTCAGTATTTTTATAACATTGCCTTTGTCATAAATTGTATTGCCCTTTTGTGCAATATAATTCCAGATTTAGAGAGCTAGATGTATTTAGTATTTTGATTTCTTCTTTCCTTTCACTGTTTGTATATATACACATATATGTGTGTGTGTGTAGTCTAATGTTTCCCTCTTTCTTAAAGTAGAATTTCATTGATTTTGAATATTGATTTTTTTTTGTTATTGTATTGGTGAAGCTTAGATTGAACAAGGTTATCAAAATTCAACGCTTGGAAACATTTGAAGTAATGATTTATTATCAATTATAAAATGATATAACACAGCCCGCTATAGCACCTATAGAGCTCTTTGAACGCTGCTGAGATGTGACGTCATACAGGGGAGCAATCCTTTCTAAGCAGACGATGCCCCATAACATCTTACACATTTTCAGTGCCTGTTTTGTCATCTCATCTTCACTTCTTTCTCTTACTTCGCTAGCATCAGTATAACTGTTTATTTGTTGCCTCACTCTAAATTTCCTGCATGGTATTATTTTGATGAAAAATGCAGCGTTAAAAAAATAAAGGAATCAATCGCTTGTAAACAAAATAAGATGCCATTGTATTTTCAGCTGCATGCACCGCGGCATGTTGGCGTTTCAAGAGGGAATGAATACCATCCATGCTATAATTCAGCAGGCTTTACAATTCGAAAGTGTGATTTTCTTTGATTGATCATTGACCCTTATCATGACTTTTTACATACAAAAGATTTTAGTTACTAGAAACGGTTTCACTTCCCTTTTAGAATGATGTGAAATACGGTCAAGGTGAAACACACCAAACTCTTTATAATTTAAAAATAATTGCATTGCAGTTACGTTCACTTGATATAGGACGTCGTCTGCTTAGGCAGGATTGGCACCTGATGTGACGTCATGAAAACATCGGTATATTTCTGGCGAATCGCTCGGATATCCCAGATGCTGAGAAGTGTTTTTATTTGTGTTATTTTTTAATCATCAAACACGCAGTTAACGTAAAACTTATACGATTACCATCTGCAAGCTTTCTAGTTTCTAGAGATACATTGTTGAGCATATTTGTGATTTGCTTTGGATATCTACTTTAAGAGCCAGAAAAAAGAACTAGAAATTTAATTCGTCACTGAAGACGAATTAGGTGGTCTGTCTGTCACTGTGGCAAATTGCTTTGTCAGATGTGATAATATTTCTGCAAGATTATAATCATAATGTTGACGACAATGATGATAAGATGGTCATATAAGTGATGACAATGACGATAATGATATATTGATAACGATGATCATAATGACAATAATGATGACAATAACCACGATAACCTAAGTGGCATAGCGCCCCTTCAGGTTCAATTTTATGGGCGATTTTTCGAAAAGTGCTTGAAATGGCATGAAACGTCTGCAAAATGAATTTGGGAGGATTTGGATCATTTCTAAATTTTGCGCGCGCACGGACGCGCGGACGTACGCGTACGTGCGCGTTTAACGAAATGACCTTGACTGGAATGACAGTGACCTTAACCATGCCAAATATGAAAGAGAAATCACATTTCGTTATGAACATATGACCATAAGTTGATTTTCACAAAATGGCGCCTGGATGACGTCACAATAACCTGATGACCTTGAAAAAGATGTGGGAACTTGACCTTATTAGGACTGATGACTATCGAAAATATGAAGAAAATTGACTGAGCCGATTTGGAGAAATCGGGATAACGAACTGGACGATTTGATATTGCAGGACATGTGGGAGATTATCCCCTTAGCTTTAATACACGACAGGGAATGAGATTGTACACAAACTACTGCACACTACTTTCCAATAGACATAACACGCAAAATTAGGCAGTTTATTACATTGTTTGTGATGGTTTATGTGATAATAGTCGAAGAAGATGGTAAAATGAAAGGCAAAAAAAAAAAAAATGGTCCAACCGGGAATCGATCCGGGGGTCGTCGGAATGGAAGGCAAGTGCTTTACCAATGGACCAAAATATTTCCAATAGAGATAACACGTAGACGAAAAACGGGATTCTCAAATGACATTTTGTAGTTACAAAATGGGCATGATCCCGACATTTGATCAAAAATTCGAGGGCACAGTTGTAAAAGCTTATAGTCTCAGCTATAACATATTCAAATTTGGAAGAAAATCGAGCAGAAATTACAAAGATACTGCTCAAAGAAGACGGGAATGTAGAATCTAGATTTGAGAAAAAGTCATGTCCCATAGAGAATACACGCAAAATGAGAAAAATTGACATGCCTCCTTTAATCGCAAAAATACGCCATGATCCCTTTGTCAAAATGAAAAATCGTGACTGATGTTGTAGAGAATTGTCTCAGCTACAACATATCAAAATTTGGAAGAAAATCGACAATCTATTACTGAAATATTTTCAAATGAATACAAAAATTATGACGTCATTTTTTCAAAATCAAATTTTTGAGTTCATAGGCAAATATGATGACGTCACAACATATTTTTGGCCAAAATTTTGCATGAATTCAGATTTACATCTTACAGGCTTTCAGAATATTTAATAAAATTTGGGGGTCCCCAGCCATTCTGACGAGCTATGGCGGATTCTAGATAGGCATCTTTTTAGCACTTTTTACATTATATTCCCCATTGACGCGCGCGCGGATTTTTAAGTTTGACGCGCGCGTGTGGCCTTATGGAAAGTCGAGAATGACTGTAAATAGTTGGAAATTGTCAAGAATAGTGTCAGGAATAGATACCATGCGAAAAAACTGCGTTTTTACGTTCTGTACGAGCTGTGCACGCGCATAACGCGCGCGCGGACGCGCACGGACGAAAAATTTTGAAATGCTTAAAATATCCTGAACCGTACTCTAATTTGATTAAAAAGTGATTTTGGGTATTTTTAAATTTTGACGCGCGCGTACGTGCGCGTCATGACGTGCACGTGGATTTTGCTGACATGTTACATTGACCCTTGACCTGAAGTTCATGTGTATTAAATATGGTTCATTTTTGATGACTGGTTATGAAGATATGATTGATAATGTGATTTCACAAAATGGCGCCTGGATGACGTCACGATGACTTGATGACCTTGAAAAAGTTTCGGGCACTTGACCATTATATGCCTGATAATTGATTGAAATTTGATGAATAATGAGTTAACCGAATTTGAGTAATCACGCTCACAAGAAAGTGGTGGAAAAATAAAAATAAAGAAATAAATAAATAAAGAAAGAAAATTCTGACGAAATTAAGAGGTAGTCTGTCTTCGACAGACCACCTAATAATTCTCTCAGTGCATTCCCTCTTTCCCTCTATGGACATGTATGTGTACAGTCTATTCTTTTTCTCTCTTTCTCTCACTCTCCCTCTCTTTCTCTCTCAAGAGCCAGATTTTGCAACAACAACAAAACACCCATTTTTTTCTCTCTGCCTTCTCTCTTTCCTTCTTTCTGCATGTACATGTATGCTTACAACTTTCTCTCTCTCTCCCTCTCTATCTCTCTCTCTCTTTCTCTCCCTCTCTCTCTCTCTCTTTCTCTCCCTCTCTCTCTCTCTTTCTCTCCCTCTCTCTCTCTCTCTTTCTCTCCCTCTCTCTCTCTGGCCAGAATTAGCAACAGCAGCAACATACAAAAAAGAAAAATACCCACTCTCTGCCTTCCTTTTATCCTACTTTTTACAAGTCTGTTTCTCTCTCTTTTTCTCCATAGGTGTCGATGCTGTCTTAGACAATGAAGTTGATGCTGATGGTAAGTGGGGAATTATATTATCCCTTTCATTCTCTACAACTCAACCACATTTCTTTAAGTGTTTCGAAGGCATTTTTCTGAATTTTTTTTTCTCTTTCTTTTCAGCGTGCAGTCGCCTTTGTAGGGGGGGGGGTATGATAACAAAAATACTGAAATCTGTCAAGTGGGAGTAAAGCGAACTGAACTTGATCACAGCAGTGTGTATGACCTTAAAATATAGTTATAGTGTATATTAATTGGTTACTACAGTAGTTTATTGATTAATTTTTCTCTTTTTTGTTCAGTCCTAACAGCTGATGATGAGGTGGAGGATCTATTAAATCAAGATGAGGTGAGTTATTTTTTGGTTCCACTGTCTCTGATATCGGAGGGTTTTTATTATTATTATTATTATTCTGAGGTGAATGCATTTGAAAAATATTAACCATAATTATTTCATTCTGCTGGGACCATTAGTCAACTAATTCTGCGTACAACCGTAGTGAAGTAGACTTAGAATCACCCTTATTGTTGAGTGTGTACAATGTCGTCAATTCTTTCATACTTCTATTTTTTTTTTTTTTTTTGGCAGGAGCTTGATGGAGGAAATGTAACAGAAGAAGTAGCTGTCACAAGAAAAGTAGAACTGGAATTAGAGGAAGAGGTGGAGGCGAAGGTCGAGGCCATTGAAATCAAGAAAGTTATCTCCCCAGCTGCTAAACCTATGACAGACACCGAGGTGAGGATGATCACAGATTCATATATCTGTTAGTGTGTGGGAGGGAGGAGGAAAAAGAGAGAGAGAGAGGGTGAATGAGAGTGAACGAGAGACTCAGAGGGAGAGAGAGAGAGAGTGTGTGTGAGTGAGAGTGTCAGAGAGTTAGAGACAGATGAGAGAGAGAGAGAGAGAGTGTGCGAGAGAGAGAGAGAGACAGAGAGAGAAAGTGAGAGTTAGTAAGAAAGAGAAGCTGTGTGGAGTGACCTGACCTGGGGAGCGTTTCATCAAGTGTTTTGTCAGTGATTTTTACCGACACCTGTTATAAGCTACTGAAATCCTTGCATTTGATTGGCTGAGAGCAAATTTGTCGGTAAAAATCACTGACAAAATGCTTGATGAAACGCTCCCATGATACTCTGGATGACTGAAGAGAGATTTAGAGGATACCAGATAAAAAGAAATAAATAGGCTGAAAAGAGGATAGATACATGTAGTAATTAAGGAAAAATGGAAAATATTTTTTAATACAGAGATCTATAAGAAAAAGAAAAGAATTGTAATTTAATAGCCTATATTAGAGTCTCTAATTTTGTTTTGATTGACATGGTTTATTGAATATAAAAATCATTAGAGCTACAAGCTGAATTGAGATTCTTTTACATTAAAAATAGATACATAGTAAATGTGAATATATACAATAATAATAATCAACTTAAGTATCCATATAAACCACAGTAGTGACAAAGTAGGTATAAATCAAAATGTATTATTCGTTGAACTAGTCGGGATAGTAAAGAAATCACATGTAAAAAATGATTTTGCTCAATGCTCATATGTAGAATGCATCATTATTTCATAATGTTAATTCATTCCCCATGACACCTTCACTCACTTGAATCAATTTGTATGCATTTTGTGGAATTAAAGTAAATGCTTCTTTCTTTTAAAGTCTTCTTTCTTTTTAATCAACAGAAAAAGTTGTTACGTGCTCAGAAATTTGGAGTTGCAGGTGCTCTCTCAGATGCAGACAAGAAGAAAGCGAGAGCAGAAAGGTAAGAATGAGAAAACTTGGTTTTCCTACATATAACAAGAAGGTGAAATAGCAGTGGTCCTGGAACTGAAGGGTTCTTTTTTCAAGACCTACATGTTGTCAATGTTGTTGATGGATTGGGCGAAAAAACACCCAGAAAAAACGAACACATAAGATAAAAATTTCTCTAAAAAATGAAAAATGTAGGAAATGAACATACAGGGGAAACTTCATATATTGAGACTGTTATAGCCAATATTTCGTTATATCAGAACATCCTTAAAAAGGCAAATATGGGACTACATGCAACTAATGATTGTACAGAGTTCTGCTATGAAGGCATTGATAATATGTTAATCCTTTGAATTAGCTTATAAGACACCGGATTATATCGGATAAAACACTAAGTTTTGTAAGTCCGTCACACTCGAGAGCTCATGAATAATGATATGTAATACCGTTGAATAGGGTACTACCCATGTCAGAATATAGCACACTCATACATATTTGTGTGAAATTAAGCTTGTTTTAGCTGATATCTTAGTATAGCCGACCTCACTACAAAAGATTTGTGCCGCCATAGAATTACCATGACGCAAGTAAATTTGTGACCCTGGCAATTTTGGTATAGCCAACCTCGTTATGTTGATGCTTCCCTGTACTTGTTGAATAAAAGCAAAAGAATTTGATATCTGTTTTAATAAAATAAGCAAAAGTTTCTTTCATTGAACTTGCACTTTCTTTACCACATATTGTCATTAGTTAATGCACTGTTCCTGAAACTTCTGATATTCATGAAAATGAGAAGCTGTACTGTAGTCATGTAAAACACCTTATTTTTCATACATGTACATATTAATTCTTCTCTCCTTTGTTATGAACTAGATTTGGTATGCAAGCAACTGGATCACAAGCCAAACCTGCAGCTGCAGTAACACCAATTTCACAATCAAAAGGAATATCAATAGTAAGTTAAAATCCAAAAGTCCATTGGAAAAATGCGCAATTTCTTTTTATAGATGCGGAGAGGTGCAAATTGGTTTTGTATGATTTAAACCCTCTTGCCAGATAACTTACAGGAATAGGGCAACTACCCCCTTGAAATGACACTGCCCCCGCCCCCTCTTTCGGACAATTACTCTAAGACAACTTATCCATATGGGGATTTTTCTTTTCTTTTCTTTGCCTCGTTAGACGATTTATTTTACATTCATATCTTACAAATCAGTGAACATCATACATAAATGGCGCAAAAGGTAAGGTTGAAATTGACTTACACATATGAGTATTACATTTTCCAATAAAATTTAACAAATCCTTTGGTAAGTCATCTTTTTTTTATCCATATGGGGTTCTCTGTTGGTAATTGGGATAAAGAGGGTAGTCGTCTGAGGGTAAATATTTAACAGGCCTGTGAGACCTCCTCTTTTTAGCGGAAATCCGCTTTATTTATTATTCTCACCGATTTCAATTTCAGCTTTTTTCCTTTGTGCTATTCCCGCCATTTTATCGGCAACCTTTATTTCAATGGTTTTAAACGGCTGGAAGCGTAGTCTCGCTAAACAGCTGCAAGCGGGAGTGGAGTCTAGCTCTCTTGCGACCAATATGGAAAACGACGTACCGTAGTGAACATGTATGTATTGTATGTGCTTTGCCTTTGCGCGCAATGTACATGTACTGTGAAAATCATGCTGCTTGCATTCGTACACTGTACCGGAGAACGCATGGGTCGGGCGGCCGTTCGATCTGCATTACGTCAGATATTAAGCGGAAGATAAGTAAATAGATCAGGTAAACTAGTTTCAGCTTTTTTCCGCTCTTTTTTTTTGAAACCCACAGGCCTGATTTAAGGGAGAAGTTGTCCTAGGAATAGTCTTTTGGGGTATTTGTCATAGGAAAGGTATGGGTAGATTCCAGGGGTAGTTACATTTGAGGTTTGCTGTAAGAGGAAGATTCATGATAAACTCCAAATTGACATAGTTGTATTTTTGCCTCCTATCTCCCAACAGTCCGTAGACACAGACAAGCTGAAACAGAGAGCTGAACGCTTTGGAAAATCAGTTTCTCCTACAGCAGTTAAGGTAAGCTGTTCATTTGATCTCTTGGGTTTTTCTATAGTTAATGATCCTGCGACTGTGTTCTGTTGCGTTACTTACTAAGACTCGCTACATGTTCATAAGATACTGTGTCAGTTGAAATTATCTGGTCATTCAAATTGCTAGAAATTACATAAAATAGAAAAAAAAAATCAACTGATCCACTTCTTTTTTGAGCAGAATATGTTTTTTAGATAGAATAATTACATCAAACGAGACTATTAGATTTGAAAATGGGTAACTCTTCAATGGAAATGTAATATTTATTACTACTGTTTCTTGTTATAGAATACATCAGGGAATAGGTTAGCAGGAAAGAAAAAAAAATATGAGTGTGAGGATAAAAGTCACAAGAAGGTGCATTTTAAAGCATAGTTGTCCAAAGATCAGCCTGTCTGAGATCTCATGAATGCAATTCTAAAAACAATTTTTGGAAACACACTTTCATTGTACTTCGGAGGTTTTCCTTTATAAGGCAAAATCAAGTTCTTTACCCTTAGGTCTGTGAATGCACAGTGTGCAGTTAGTTAGGATGCATAAACTCTACGTCACTTGAATATTGCACAAATTGCCTGATCTGAATTATTTTTGCCATAAACCAACACCAATATAGGCCCTTAACGGGAGATTTTATGCCATACTTGCCACAAAATATTTGGAAGTGGTTAAGCCATTGCTCGACCAAAAGATGTTTTATGTAAGACTATCGATATGGTCCGCACTGCAGACAGTCGCAAAATGCCTAATGATTGAAGATGGAACTTGATTTAGCTCTAAGAAAAATTGAATGTGGTACCTTGGAAGTATGTCAATGTTTTGATCAGTGTTCGAAACACCTGACTCAGGTCTGGCTTCACAAATTTCTAAGAACAAACCCTGAGATAAGTGATGCCTCTTTTGTTTTTGCTACAGAGTGAGGAGGCGGAGAGGATAAGGAAAAGAAAAGAGAGGTTTGGAGCTGTGACTGTCACTGCACCTGGTTCAAAAGCTAGGATCAGTGTTACTGGGAGTGATGATGCAGAGGTTTGTACTTTTGATAGATTCAAGTAGGGCTCATTATCTTGATTTCTCTCCTTCTCTGGCTATCCTTTTCATTCGTCCTCTTTGTCTGTCTTGAGCTCGTTCTCTTCGCATCTCATGCATTTGAAACCTTTTAATATTAATCATTTTGAAAATGATAAGTAAATAAGTATATGACTGTGTTTGACCTACTTATGGACAAGAAATGCCTGCACTCACATGTCATTTCTTGTTCTTTTAATTTTGATTCCTGTCCAGGCCAAGAAACGCAAGAGGGCGGAAAGGTTTGGGATGGCGTAGCGGCAAAGCTTCAGGTATTCAGCAACTTTGTTACCATATTCCTTTCAGCGTACCCAAGCGCTTGTACAGCGACCTGTAGATCTTTCTTCCACCCCCTTCCTTCTGTAAAAGCGTGCAGAACCGCATACATCAGGGATAGCCCGATGGGTAGAAAGAAGAACTGGGTTATCTGGGGTCTATAATTATCAACAGATCTCCCAAAAAGGCCGAAGAGCTGCTTTAACCTGTCAAAAGAAAGCCAGCAACCCTTGAAAGTTGTTTTAGTTTTTACTTTGTAGGCCATGTCGTGATAACTGAAATACCATCATTTATTCCACATTGGTGTGAAGTTATTTTGTTTTATTTTTTGTTGCCTTTTTTCTGAAAGCCTCGTCCAAATTGAAAAGTGTGTTTAAAAGAATACTACGGTGTGAGATTCGCTGTGTTTTGTAAGAAAAATTTTATAAGGAGCATATGAGGTTTTGCTTGTTTCCTTTTTTGCCCCAACGGCAGAAGTCGCTTTGGGTTTTGAAGGAAGTAACTGTAAAACCAGAAACGTTTGCAACGTGGAACTTTCATGAATTTTAAATGACGGCCATTTTCACAGAAATACACTTTCACGTATTGCAAAATTCTGTGTAGTGTCAGTTGTAATTCAATAAATTCGTGACCTGACACTTTTGCAAGTCTGAATCACTTGCGAAATTTGCAAAAATTAAATGCGCACAGAAGTCTCTGGTTTTATAGTAGATGGTAGTGACTTACTCTGGAGATGCTTGCCCTGGTTGAGAATTATTAAAGGGAAAATCCACCCTGATTACAAGTTGGTTTTAAAAGAAGCAGAAAAATAAAGAAACAGATCAGTGAAGGTTTGAGCAAAATACGATAAGAATTAAGAAAGTTGTGAATTTTTGAAGTTGTAATCAATCAAACACAAATTGGCGACATTGTGATGTATCTTGCGAGCACCTCTCCCATTTTCCCTGTAACCCCCCTCCCCCACCCCCCCCCCAAAAAAAAACATTCAAACATACATGCACCTTAGATATAATCATTGCTCATATGTTTTTACCCAGAAGCTGTACGAAATGAATCTATTCCTTCGTCAGAAACTAAGAAAAAGAAAATTTATGAAATTTTCAATACTGAGCAAATGGGAAAGGGGCTCGCAAGATACATCAGAGAGTTGCCAATTTGTGTTTGATTGATCACAACTTCAAAAAATCATAACTTTCTTATTTCTAATTGGATTTTACTCAAACTTTTACTAAACTGTTTCTCTCATTTTCTGCTTTTATTCAAATCAACTTAATACCATGGTGGACTTTCCCTTCAATCCTGTTGGATATCCTTACAAAAAAAATAAGATCTAAAAGAAGGCACCTGGCCGTGGCGGTATTCTGAGATTCATTTTATCTTAGATAAAAAATTTTACTTTATCTTGGTAAGATAAAATGCGCATAAAATAAATTTTTTTAGCAGCAATTTTATCTCATTAGGACTCGCCCATTTTATATCCTTCATGCAATAAAAACTGTTGTTAGGTTTTACCTTTAGCATGCTCAACCAATAGAATCTCTCTCCTTGGTACAGAGCATATTGCGTTTTTGCTGCAAGCGCTGGAAGAGGGGGTTAAAGTGACACTACTGTCCACTTATCATGCGTATCAAGTGCAAGTCATGCAAGAGGTAAGAATGTGAGATAAAATATGAGATAAAATCCAAGATGAAATGTGGTCTCAGAATACAAAAAGATAAAATAAAATATTTCAGAGATAAAATGGTGCTCAGAATACCACCCCTGGGCCCCATTTCATAAAACTTGTTATCAATAACAATTGAAACAGATCTATGACAATGTGCTCTCACCCTATGAAATGCTCTGATTTCAGAAGCTTATAACAGTTATTTTTGCTTGTTATTTATAACAAGTTATATGAAACAGGGCCCATATCTCAGACTGTAAGGCAGATTCTACCCTTCCTAGATCTCATCTAAATTCTACATTCTTGCCCAAGTTTGAAGCACAAGCCCAAACATAATCCCAGTCACATTTAGAAGTAAATTGTATCATTAAATATGAAATGATCATTACAAGAGAATCAAATCACAGCATGGGACTCACTAAGCCTCCTTCGAATTTGAAGCTGAAAAGAAAAAGAAAATAATAGGGCAAAATGAATCTGTCGTACTTTTATGCAAATTGCAAGTGGGGATGAAAAAAAGGAGCTGTAAGCATCAGATATAGAAATGGGAAACACTTTACGCTTTTTTCATTTCATTTTCGCAGGACTTTCCTTTTTTGTAGGCTTAAGAGTTGGTCTATGCACAGTTTGTGAAAGTGAATGGTATCAATGTCACCTGCAGTTTTATTCACACTTTCAATACTGAGGTAATATTTCACATGAAATAGACCCACAACGATGTGTTTTATTAGGAAAAAAAAATACCTTGCATCAAAAACATGCTGTATTGCATTGGTTAATAAAATGTTCTCTTTACAGATGAAACGACAAGGGCTGTGACGTGATACAAATTTAGTAATAATTTCCAAAGCACTTATGATGGGCATAGAGACATGATGTATCATGATGTGATATGAGCTGTATAAAAACAGAATATTTTCATTGAATTTTATTACCCAAACTAGAATGTGATGTCACCAGGGTTATAGCCAAATCATATTTAGTGCCTGGCGGTGTTTAATGAAAATTTACATACTTTGTAGATTTCTCTCGTACAATTTCAATTTTGGAATGAATTTGACACAAAAGATGAAATTTGGACTCACAAGTGGTGGGCTCTAGTACCAGAATCGCTAGTTAGTAAGCAAGTAATTACCGTTGGTGAAGGTGATGGGACAAACTCACTTTCGAGGCGATCTGGATGTAGCTATCTTTCCGAAGCGAAGCTGAAGGAGATAGCATTATACATTCAGATCGCCGAGGAAGTGATAGAACGTCTCATCGCCTGAAATCAAAAGGTGATTATTTGCTTTATATTCCACATCTGAAACATTTAACTGGTACGAGAAAGACAATTAGTGTCTACTTCTCGAAAAAGACATTTAGGCCCGAATTCACAAAAGAAGTTAAAACCGCCATAAACCGTACCCCTACCTGGGTGCGCACAATTGTTTTATCATTTTAAGCGCGCAATTGGGCAATGCGCGCTTATTTTAGTACGCCTATGGAGCTATTTGTAACAGGTCACGCACTTTTCATTTTGACTATTCGTAGAGGTCACGCACTTTTCAATTTGACTATTTGTAAAGGTCACGCACTTTCATTTCTCGCGTACCCAAAATATTGATAACGCATTGTGACTCTGTAATGGACTGAAGAGATCAGCGAAACACATAAGCACTAATCCGTCAAGGTCGCGAACTTTTCTTCTCTGGTCGATTGATTGGGAGAACTACATATTATCACGTGATTACCTTTTGACCAATCTAACAGCAAGATTCTTAGTATGTAGAATATAATGGTGGATAGCGGTGGGCTCTAAACCTGAATGGTGGACTGTGCCTCCGGCCCACTGCCCGCAAAGTGTAGCTATAACCCTGAAGGTCAGTCAGGAATATTTCACAAGTTTGCATGGTTTTTGCTTCGATATATGGTTCACATGATTCTGCGAATTTTTCACAAACACCATTTTTTTGTTCTCTGAACACGTCACAAATCTGGCCAGCAATTATTGGTAGAATGTCACATCTTTACGTAGCCAAATCCTACACATTCATCTAGACACAGAAATGAAGGATGTACCCAAAACATGTACTGGTTTTCCATCCATGATATTCATTTTGTTCCATCAAAATTGAAATCCAGTGAGACAAGTAGTGACCTTGAACACCAGTAGCACCATTGTTTATTTAGTATTTATGTTTGGAAATGAGATCAGTAGGAACTTCATGTATGAGGTACGGTTCAGTGTTCACCATCCCCTTTTGTGTTAATTGTTAACTTACATGTATGTGCTTAATTCTTTTCATTTTCCCCTTTGGCGTATCTACCACTTTACTCTTTATTTATAAGAATTGTTCTGTAATCTTGTAGAACATTATTGCTAAGATGTTCGCGAAATCTACTCTGTTTGTATATCCCATAGAAGCCATGTTCAGATTACGTAATACAACATTGTACTGTTTCAAAAGGTGACACGCAGGGCTCTTGAAATTGCCATAGTTGGATTTTTTTGTCCAAAGTCTTTGCGACCATGTTATAGGTGCTATTTAATATTTTTACGTGATTGTGAAATTAGTTGAAGTTATTCATTGATCTGACTCAAATTTATTGGAAAAAAAGAAATGCAACAAGTTTTCAGGTTAGTGAGCAATATCAAATTAGAAGAATGAATTCTGTTCATAACAGCAGTAAGGATAACCCCTACAAATCAATGTTATTGTTATAAGTAGTGAAATGATATACATGTATCAAAGAATTCACCTTCTGCTCTGATTTGAACTTATTTTCAGAGATTAAGTAGTACCTGTAACACATTTATGTTTGAGAGATGTAGTTCTGTTCAAGTATAAACATTCCCCAGAAATAAGACATTTTGAACATGCAAGTGGAATTTATTCTTTTAAAAAATTAGGAAGATAAAGTTAACAATTGCATGCATGTACTTGCTCCCAGATGTTAGTAAATTATTGCGTATTCTACATGTTTAGCAGATACCCATTTTGCTAGATATGTAATGTACAAACTAATTTGTAAATTATGGTAATTTTTGAACTGTTTTTATCTTTTTTCTTTGTAAGGAGTGGCATAATCTTGTATTTGTAGAATATGTTTAAGATGTACATGTAAGGGAAAGTGATCAAGTAAAGCAATAATCGACTTTTAAAAATTAATGTTTTGTCAAAATTGTCTCTTCTTTCTTCGCTCACATGTATGTAAATGTGATGTATGGTGTTTAAAGGGAACTAATCAATCACTCTTAAGTTATTTGTATAACAGTATAGAAGACATAAAATTCCCCCAAATAATGTGAGACGTTCAAATGGGTAAGGATTAAAGACCAGGAGGGGGAAAATTACTTCATGTTAAGGCCTGCACAGAAGTTGAAAGGTACCAATCACCCCAAAATATACAGTGCCTATCAACCAAAAAGATATACCCAATTTTGGGACATACGTGGATGTAGATTCATTTAAAGATTTAAGATTCTCTGTAACTGTTAGATTTATTTCATGGTAAAGAGTAACTAATAAATCTGTCTAATGATACCTTATTCATCATTTTTCTACCACGAATGACTGAGCACCAGGGCTTTATAAAGGATCCTCTTGTACCAAGTTTTGGCTAAAGCAAAGCCACAATGCAGTTATTATTTCAGTTTAAAATTCCCGAAAATACTTCTTGCAAGCAAAATCTATGATATTTTTGTCACGATGACACATTTTCCTTCCTCTGAATCCCTTGTTCAAGGTCAGCTCTTCTTTGTCGAGTTATTCAAAGAGGACAAAGTTCATTTGGGATATCTTTATCATGGAAGTCCACTCTGAATATGTTGGTTATCCTTTGTAGTTATCTTTCCTTGCATTTAATGAGTCGTTGAGGTTAGAAAACCACTGATTTGGGGATACATACCCTATTGAGGCGAGATGGTGGAAATGGCATATCAGCAGGGCCTTTATAGCAAGATGATAACAGAGAACTCGAAGTTTGTAAGCTGTTAAAAATGAATTAAGAATAAGATTAGCCCATGACTTGAATCAAGGCCCTGTAAAAGCATGGATACCATGAATCATTGAAAACACGAACAAGAAATAACGTTTCAAACGATATTAGACTGAAGTAACACAGGTACATGGCTTTGACACATATTCGTTACATCAGCGCGCAAACTTCGTACCAGCAGATTTGGATGACTCTTATTTTTAAAACCCTGGTGCTCAGTCATCCGTGGCAGTAAAGTTACGAATAAGGTATCCGACAAATATCAAGGTCACAGAGGATGTAATTTTTTTTAATATATATATGAGGCTACCAAAGGTAGGTATACCTTTTTTTGATGCGCACTGTATTTCTCTGAATGTTTTGGGGTTCTATGTAGGTATACACCCGGGGGGGTCTGTCCTCATTGCAAGGGGGGTATCAGGCGCGACCAAAAAAATCACGTAAAAAGGGTTGTTTTTCAAGATCGGGCACGTTACGTACGTAACGTGAATAGGGTCTCAAAATCACAAAAAATCAAGAAAAAGGGTATCTTTTTCAAAGTGATGATTTACGCATTTAGGGTCATAAAAAATCAACTTACGTACTTAGGGTCATTCAACACTAAAACAAGTTAAAATCACCATTTTTAGCTGAAGCTGACGTCATAGCCTGTTTTGCATAAATCAACATAAACTGGATCATTATTCGCGGGCTAACTCGGCACTAGGTCGAACTCGGCCTTGGGGGGAAATCGCGCACAGAGTTGAATTGATCGCAAAGTACTTGTGTTGAGACGGTGTTAGCGTGGACCATAGAGATACATACTATATTATCTCTATGGCGTGGACTTAACTCTTGAAACACAGTCGCCTCACAGTGCCGAGTTCGCCCTAGTGCCGAGTTAGCCCGATCCCCCGGCCATACGTCAAACAACAAACAACAACCAAAACAAACAAACAAACAAACAAACAAACACATGAAATCTAATAAGTGTGTAATTTGATATCTTAACTTAATGGAATTAAATCAAAAGTAAAGATAATTACACAAGAACTGTCTTTTTTGAGTAATTATTGAATGGATGTTGATTGATGCATGTGAAGTCCCGGTGTGAAGGGAAGTTTCATGAATGTTCCGTAATCATGATTAGAATTTCCGGGTTAGAATTTACAAATTATTTAGACTGCCTGATCAAGGGCCTCATGCAAGGAAAGTAAAATGTTTTTACTTGCTTAGGGTATAAAAAAATTGTTGTTATTTGCTTAGGGGTAGGAAAAACTGGTTATTACTTGCTTATAGGGGTTTTCAAAAAATGATTACTTACTTAGGGTAGCAAATTACACGTAATGATACTTATTTAGGGTGTATTTTTTGCATCACGTTAATACTTGTTTAGGGTGCTTTTGGCGAGTCTCTGGTCACGCCTGATACCCCCCTTGCAATGAGGACAGACCCCCCCCCCCCCCCCGGGGGTATACAACTGAATATTAAAAATATCAGCTTCAAATACACACTGTATTACCTCTGTAAAGAGAAATACAAGTATAAATACCCTCTAACAACCTGTTTTTTATTCATATTTTGTTGTTTTTTTGTTCTGTTTTTGTTTGTTTGTTTTTTTTTGTTTTTTTTTTTTTTGTTTTTTTTTTTTTTTTTTTTTTTTTTGGTCATACTCCTGAATCGTTCACCCATTGAATACTGGGTAAAGATTTCAGGCGTTGATTTTATGCATACTAGCTTTACATAAATAATTGACTGAGCGGCGAATGCTTTCCATTAAAGAGAAAGTTTGGTTCTGATAAAAGGGGAAAATAATTCAAGACCGTTTTTCTTTCTCTTTTACCCCATGTAGAATAAGATCGTATTAGCATTGTCCTATATATGAAGAAGAATGCTCTTCTTGAAATGTATCAAATATGACTAGAAATAGTCTATATAGACATTTTGAAGGTATAGTAGATTTGGTCGAAGTTCTTTAAACATTTTAATGTTTCATGTTTGTGTAGTCCCATATATCCATATCTGTTTCTACTGCTTAGTCATTTACTTTTTTTTTTTTAAGCAAGATTGAATTTGTTATAATTTGTATGATTCCCAAACCCCATTTGTTGTTTTTGTTTAACAATTCTGAATAATGTTCGGACAGCATCTTTTACCGTGAGATTGAAGCTAATCATTTGTCATCGTCAGTCCAGCGCCAGTGGATACGTCAGGGGATGGTGGATCACAGTTCAAGTCCTAAGCCGTGGCACTATATTGTCCTTTGGCAAGACATTAATATAGATTTGCCACTCTCCACTCAGGTGTAGTAAATGCGTACATGTACCTGGTAGGAAGTTATTTCCAGGAGTTTCGGGGGGGGGGTTCACCACTAGACGGGTAACCCGGGGATCTCGTTTAGGGTATCAAAAACAGGAAAATTCTGAAAAAAGGTTATCAAATTCACTAGTAGTGATGAGAAAAGATCCTCGAAAAGGGTAAGAAATTTGACGGTACCATTCGGCAGCCGGTCAAGAGCAGCGCATCTAAAAATCTTCCCGCGGATATCTTTTATGAATCAAAAGAGGTTCTTTCCTATTCTTTTAATCAAAACATCATTCTATAATGTGTTCCAAAGTAAATATTTGTCTTTAACTCTTCCTTTTTGGCAAAAAAGAGCCAAGAAGTACCAATCTTCGAATAGGGTGTACAATACTATGTAAAATCTTTAAAATCCCTGTTAAGGATCTAAAATTCAAAAATATTTGGCGGGTTTCCCTGAATAGGGTATCAAAAAACCTCTCGACTTATTATAAATCCTCGTTTAGGGTGCTTTTTCAGAAAGTCATGGACGCGGATGCCGTACAGGCCTCAATGAGACATACCCCCACCCCGGGGGGGGGGGGGGGTGGACAAGGAGAGAACCCAATTCCCCCACCCCGAATCTCTGACAATCAAAGAAAAGAAAAGCTTTATCAGGCAGACAGGGGAAGGTCTACTACAGAGAACCTGTGACAAGCAAAAAGTAGAGGTCCCCGTGACCCCCCAGCATGAGTAATGTGCTCGATATAAATGTAAACTATTATTGAGACATAATGTGAAATTGGGAGGAGAGGAAATGATGTAAATGTATAGAAGGAAACACATGATGTCATTCATACATGTGGTAAGAAACAATGATGGTACATCATACATTAATGTGACCGCCAAGACTAAATGGCTGGTCACATTTCGTCCGATAACGATAATGAGATTTTCAATTAAAGGTGCACCCTACTGTGTAAGTGTGCTCGTGTATGTTAATAGTAGAGCAACCCGAGGGTATACCTTTAATGATAAATCGCCTTATCGTCATCCTTATCGGACAAATGTGACCAGCCCTTTAATCCTAATAAAGGGGCGTTTCATCAAGTGTCTTGTCAGTGATTTTTACTGACAAATTTGCACTCAGCCAATCAGATGGAAGGATTTCAGTAGCTTATAACAGTTATTGCAACTTGTCATTGATTACAAGTTTTATGAAACAGGACCCTGAAGTGCGAGAAATTTCTGATTATGTGACATGACATGAAAGGTTTTTATGATTGTCTAGATATTGTGCACGACAATCAAACCACTTCAAACGTCATACGTTGTTGAGAAAACATGTTTGACTTAGACCACTTATGTTGTTTGTTCAGGGGTGTCAAAATGAAGTTTAGATCAACGCGGAAACTGCTTTTGGCAAGGGCTTTTAAGACTCTTCACAATCACGTGAAAATGGAGTAATTTATAGCTTGCTTGTTTAGCAGGATCAGGAAAATTACAGGCATGGATATCATGATGAAAACAAGAATTTTTAATCGTGCAAAATGCGTCAAGGACTATATTTATTTCCAGTTTCAAGTTTTCAAGTTTTTATTTTTTCAGGGGCGGATCCAGGATTCTGTGGCGTGGGGGGGGCACAAATCAGGAAAAATAACAACCTAATGGAGAAAAGGTGGTCTTCACGTTTTAAAAAGTCTTTTTGTACTCCAAATTTCTCTGACAAACAAGAAAATATACTAAATAAAATCGAAAAATTATAAGAAGTTGAAAAAAATGTAGTCGAATTTCTCTGGTGTCCTTTGGATGCTAAAATTTGCTGCCAGGGGCACGATCAAAATGAACACTTTTAGTTTTACCATAACAATTAAAGCTGTAAAGATTCGCATTAAAGAATTGCGAATTGCAAAATTGCGAATAAAAAACGAATCCTGACTGTTAAGAATAGATGCCTGTTACCTGGATGTTACTGAATGGATAGCTGCAATGGTGACTCTAGTGGGCGCGCAAAAGGTCCCCCCCCCCCCCCCTCTCTCTCTCTCTCTCTCTCTCTCTCTCGCTCTCTATCGTGGGGGGCAATTTGTCAGAGGTCAGTGGGTAACTCTCCAATTATTCTCGTACACGTATAATATTTTGCACAATTCCAACAGCATGCCTGTAAAAAAAAAATTAGGGCGCCCCCTCTATTTCAAAATCCATGATTCGCTACTGACGGTTGAGACCGTAACACCCCAGCGGCTTTAATTTCATTTGTGAATATTCCGTTCTATCTTAACCAACAGTATTTAGGAATGTTAGTTCTATAACTCATTCAACAGGGGAGCGTTTCATGAAAGGAAGTTGTCGGATATTTTATCCGACAACTGTTATAAGCTACTGAAATCCTTGCATCTGATTGGCTGAGAGCAAATTTGTCGGATAAAATATCTGACAAGTCCTTTCATGAAACGCCCCCATGCAGGTATATACCTTTTGGATGTGTCCAATAACTAATTCTCAATTCAAAGTTAAACGATCCTGATCAACTTGTTCCTGCTTGTTACTGCTGTAACCTAGATTTATTTGGCCATGACTTTAGATATATCTAAAGTCATGGCCAAATAAATTTAAAACCTTGCCGGTTTATACCAACTTAAGCACTGACCAAACACAAACGTGTGCACAAGGTCATAGTCGAATAATCCTAAGCCCTAATGTCAGGTTTTACTGATTTTAAAACTAAATCAACTTCATCTTGTCCCCCTTTTGTAAATCAAAGGTAGATGAAAAATGTATTATCTAATCAAAGATAGACAAAGTTCAAGGAGGAAATCCTTGGCAAATATTTTTTTTTTTTAAACATAAGGTTCTAAATTGTTTCGACAGCTATACGAATGACTGTGATAAATCATTGACAATAAATGTCGGTAGTTTCTCGTCATGTACTGTATTGGCAAGGTCCTTATGTGATGATAAAAACAAAAAGAATGAAAAAATTTATCTATCTTTAAATTAGATTCACCTGCACGACCACACATTAGATTACATATATAAATGTTTATAATGATTGTAACTGTTCCAAGTAACCATTTTAAATAGAAATCATTTATTTCCACTGTAGGAATATCTGAACGTTATATAACAATCATAATTATACTTGTGAATGACGAAATCAAGACTTGCAAAAAATTAATTCTCGTAAAGGATCCAGTCATATATAGTCGTTCGACTTTCAATGATAATTATATTCTCATACTCCTCGTCAGTTTGTGGGGCGTTTTTTTTTTTGTTTTTTTTTTTTTGTTTATATTGGGTCGGTATTAAATGTAAAACTTACCGGGGAAAAAGGGTTAGGGGAAAAAGTGGGCAGTGGCCGCTCGAGAGGGAGGGGGGTCACCTCCCACAGCATGCACGCATGGGAATTTTATGCATACCGCCCCCCCCCCTCCCTTCTCTCCAATAATTAAGTCAATTTCACAGAGATGTATCACCTAACTACATGTATTATGATCGGGCTCCCTTTATTACTAGATTGGCCACTAAAGGAACCCACGCTAATGGATCTTCCATATCCAGTGACATTCTAATATAAATTACATCTAATGTTTGCCAGAATTGTGACAAACACAAGTTGATGACCATTAGTCCCGGTTGAAAAAGGCGGTCGCAAAATCAACTAAATTATTTTTCTGCTTGTCAAAATTACATCTGGCTACGTTTATGTACATGTATGTTCCCGTGCTTATACTGTATAACGGGTTTCGGATGTGCATTAAATAGCCTGTGCATGCATGGTTTTGGTCAGGCAATATGTGATTATTGGAAAGTGTCGATATTTTAACATTACTGACATCAAAGGGGATACCATTGAAATCCGAAACAGATTCGTTAAACTGCTGGTCGCCTTTAAGTGGAAAGCAGTTTTGCATAGCTGAACAGGCCAACCCTGCAGTGTAAAATAGTGAAGACTAAATATATGAATAGTATATATTCCTCATAATCCATCTAAAGAGTAAAGCAATAGATTGTGGATGAACATTCATTTTCAAGTAAGAAACTTTTCTTTTGTGATACCTTGGGCATTCTATTGTAACAGTCAGAACGGAAATTTTCCCTTTTTTTTTTTTTTTTTTTTAATGATTGCATTTCTAGCTCATAAATTCTATATTCTCAACATGTTGATGAATGAGTTGTTTCTGCCAATAGCAAAGTCCTATAAGTTATACTATTTACATTTATAGTGAGGTACATGTGTACTTGAAATAACACTTCAGCTGTCGAATTCAATAAATAATTACGTTTAAGACATATATTTACAGTGTTAACAAGCATAATATGGTGATAAAATAGTCGACCAAACTGGTTTCGAGATAATGGAATAGATTTAACTACTGGCAAATAATATACTGACAAGGTGTGTACGATAGCACGACAGCACTTGGCATAGCAGCATTCACGTATATATGCAAAAGTTAAAATTGATCACCCAAGCTTAGAAAATGCGCAGGATCACTTAACAGCTGCCTTTTTAGGACTTATCTTCTTACAATTATTGATTTTATATTTAAAACAGATTTATACATAGTACATGTAGTAGACCATTTTGTGGTCCTTTCTCAAAAACCCTGAATAAAATAGTTGTTTCAGAATAGATTGCTCTTGTTGATACGTAAGTGTAAACCTCGAAAAAAACAAGCTTAATAACGTGAAATCTGCACTGGGAAGAATGTTTTTACTCAAAAGACGTTCATGTTGCGCAAGTACACATGTTTTCGACTCTCACAAACGAGTATCTTCTTTTGTGAATCCGTTGAGTTCTTCCTTAGCATTGACATCGTTGGTTGTTAGTGTCACATTGTTACACGATTTCATGGTGGCTGAACAATCCTTAAAATCTGTCTGACACCCAACACCTTTAACGGAAGCAACATCCCCGGTTGCAAAGCCTATCGAGATTGTGTTCGCGTTCGAACCACGCGACACCATTGTGTAGGCCAATGACCGGTTGTTCTCGCAGTCCGCGTCGTCTGATCCTCGGTGGCAAACTGTGACCAGACACCAGCTCCTGGCGCGCGTGAGGAGTTCACGGAATGCAACCCGGAAGTCTTTAGTCCTGATGGTGTAGATGAAAGGATCAAAGAAACTGTTCAAGAGAGCCAGGAGGCCCAGCCATCCCCGGACTTCAGGCGAAACCTCACAGTTTCCCCCACCCAGAACTCCAAGCAAAAGAGTCACCGTCAACGGCAGCCAGCAGACGACAAATGTGAATACGATCATTCCGATAGTGATAGCTACCCGAGTTTCCATACTTAGCTTCGACATGAGAGTTCGTGAAGTTGTAGATGAAATGCTTCCGGTGTCAGATAGTTTTTTGCGAGGTATGCCATGCGGTGGGGCTATATCATTCACTTTCGATGTGTCAGTGACTGATGGTGGTGCTGACGCTTGCGATTTTGCAGAAACACGGGCTCGGGAATCGATGCTCTTGGCATGATTTCTAGCAATGGAAAATATCTGGATGTAGAGTCCCATGATGACGATGATCGGGATAGATAGGACTATTACTGTATATATTATCATGTAGCCCCTCGTGACAACTCTGTACCACTGGCAATACCCAGTGCTGCTGTGTGGTGTATAGGTCTCTTTATGATGCCACACAAATGGTATGCAACCAATTATGAGAGAAAATATCCACGTGCTAATTATCGTAATCCGCGATCGTCTTTTCGTCATGATCGCTGCATATCGTAACGGATTCTTAAGGGCGATATACCGATCCACCGAGACGGCTAGAAGATTCAAGATGGCGGATGCTAGCACGATCAATAGGAGACAGAAAGGCAAGATGCATACGTATAAAGAATGTAAGAACAAATCCGGAATATACTTCGCCAGTAAACCAATGGGCATACCGAGCCCGCAGCATAAATCACTAATCGCCAAACTAATAATATACATACTTGTGGTCGTACGGAGCTGACGATGACGTCGAATGGTAGCTAAGACAATGACGTTTGTCAATATCACCAAGACTTCGAGGATAGCCATGAGCGAGATGGCGATCTTAAGCTGGATGCCTTCCAAATGTCCGAAACCGATACCCAAATCCACCACCGTAGGTTGTCCTAATGGGAAATTTGGGAGAATAAATGTATCGTTTTGTTTCAAGCTCACATCTGTGGTATCCATTATTGTCAGGAACTCTGTCGTAATGTCAGTCACATTATGTCCATGTAATAATGTGGCTGGTGTACTGTTGTGTAGCACGTTTGATAATGATAGCTGACCATTGCTTGCGAGAGACATGGTTGGCCCAGTCGTGCAGCAACCTTTCTTAATCAAATGTTATCGTCTTTAACAGGAAAACAAATAACACATTCGGAACAAGGAGGATAAGTACTTAAATACACAATCTTCGGCACGTTTTCCACAAAATTCTCCAGGATCGAGGTTACGCGCCAACCATTGTGGCGGTGATCCGAAAGGTTGTTTAACTCCTATTGATCAAATGATTAAGTAACATTGTCAACGACAGAAAATATTTCCCCGTTTGAATGTCTTGTACCTCAATGATAGCCGTGTACAGGTGTACTTGGTCTTCACACAAAGCTTAGAATCAGAATACATTGCACGCACACTCTTATGGTCCAATACAATTTCCTTACAACTAGCGACCAGCGTTAATCAGTCATTAAAAAACACACAACCACCCTCGTCGGTTGAGCGCGTCGCGACTTCGGTTGAACAAATTTCATCATTTTAGCAATGATGTCTCATTTAGAACAATAAATATACATAGGAGAGCGAAACTATTGAGATGAATTTACATTAACCGTGCATCCAAATGAAGCGAATGCAACCTCAAACATTTAATGTTCTCCCTTCGTTGGCATGGTTTGCATTACTTTCTTGTTGAAATTATAGTACTACAGAAGCTTTGCTGGTACTGTAGAAGTAATTTGATATTCCACACCGTCGCCAAACATATCGAATTCACACAAAAAATGTATTCATTTTCTAAAATAAATCATACATCCATAAAATATTCTGTTTTTTAATGATACAGACTAAAATTAGCGCCGACCTTCTTTTCATTTGATAATCCGCATATCATCCAGTAGGTGAAAATTGATATGGTGATCAAAACCCTTTGACGCGTTTCGCCCTTGTCCCCTTTTCGAGCGAATATAATTACGTTCGTTATTTAGTAATTTTAATGAAATAGAGCGCTCTTCGCAAAATCCATGGACAGCGAAGACATATTCAGTTTTCAAAATCAAAAGATCACCACGTTTTCACTGTACATTCTGTCTCTGACCCCGATCCATAAGCCGACTAATGAAGATTTAATAAGCAAGAATTGCACATGTATTAGCAGTTTTTGTCGACCGACTCGAAAAGTTGACTCAAACTCGTGGCGCTTGACGGACAGGCAAAATCATTCGCAAATCAATATCGTCCGATTTTAAAGAGAATCTCGCGTATTCCCGTGCATTCACAAGACTCACAATGTGGCGTACGATATATATTTACACAGATACCGTTATTTCAAGTCCTGCAAGAATCTTCCTCATCAAAGATATGCAATCTTTGTTTTGATAACTGGTTCAAATATCACAGCGTTCATTATTCCTTGTACACACTTCATGGGTTGAATATTGTTTGAATATTAAGATGCAAAGTTTGTTGTGATAACTGGTTCCAACAGCACATCTTCATTTACCTAACTCTTCCATTTGTATGGATTGTCAAGAGTTCAATATTGTTTGAATACGATTAAGATGCGAAATTTGTTGTGATGACCGGTTCCATTAGCATAGAGTGATCACTTAACCAAACACTCCCTTTTGCATTGGCTGTCTAGAGTTGAATATGTTTTTTGATATAAAGATGCAATCTTTGTTTTGATAACCGGTTCCAACGGCATAGTCTTCATTTACCCAAACACTTCCTTTTGAATGCGTTGTCAAGAACTGAATATTGTTCTATTAAGATGCAAACTTCGTTGTGATAACCGGTTCCAACGGCGTAGTCTTCATTTACCCAGACACTTCCTTTTGCATGGGCTGTCTATCGTTGAATAATTATTGTTTGAATATTAAGATGCAAACTTTATTTTGATAACCGCGATTCCAGCATCACCGAGTTCATTTTACCAACTACTTCCTTTTGCTGAAGTTCCCTTCAAGTTATTTCAGTTCGTCACAACTAAAGGCTGTAGTCAAAAATTTTCAAATCAAATTTCCCATACGGCTGAAGCATATAGACATCAGAGGGCTGCATGGTAACACATTAGTGCAAAGAACTGGTAAGTGGTAAAACCTTGAATAGAAGGGATCACATTACCGGATGGTAATTGAGCTCTAGAGGAAAAAAAAACACCCTGCGACATTTTTATCCATAAAAACAATACCAAGGCTATAGACCACAAGTAAATTAGAACTTCAGTATAACATCTTTTCTGTTTGGTGTTCTATCGTTCAAGAGAAAGCGATACAATTTATTAAAATATAGAATTCAGTGGATTCATCAAAATCGACATGTCCTTATGATAGAGATACAAGGAAACTGAAACGATCGCCCAGTCCTTGAGTCAGAGATCCACACTAGATCCACTAATGTTGGTTTGTTTGTCCTTCAGTGATGATAAGTTTCTGCGACACTTGGTAACTACATTTTTTAAAAAACACCTAGTATTAGGAACTGTCAATACATTGCAACATGAGGTTGAGCTGACTTGTTTTTACCAGTCATGTTAAAAAGGAAGGAAGAGTCGACAGCAGTCGGCGTTTCCTCCTGAACTTCATAAATGCAATAAAAATCACTCAAGGCAACGTCATGCCGTGGGTTGGCCGAATTTTGACCTGTGTATCGCTCGAACTTGTTTGTTCACAATGAAACTGAGAGTCGAGACTGCATAGGCCCCCTGAATTATTCATAATGGAACAAGATATGATGAGCATTGTGGCTTGCCTTCCGGGAGGAGTAAGTGTTTCTCTCAAACATACTAGTAGTGCAGCTCGTGATTGTCTCAAATATCCATATAGGGCAAGAGCCCGCTCTCCCAAGGGTGCTCCAAGCCTCCAACAGAATGTACTGACAAAAATCGAGTGGAAAAAAGCAAATCTACCAACAATTGCGACCCCCCCCCCTCTCTCTCTCTCTCTCTCTCTCTCTCTCTCTCTAAATAGATATGTATATCGTCCCTGTTTTCACGGAGTGACGGTAATGAGGGAAAAAACGCATATTTTTTCAATTTTGATATTCGGACATCATTCACTAACATCTTTAACCTCACAAAGTTTCACATCATAATAATGTATAATTATGTAACTATGGCGATAACGTCAACAAGAAAATACCTTGTAAAAGGATTTTCTGTTTTCACGAAGTGACGGCTTACAGCCGTCCCGTATTTTTTACGTGCGCGGCTGAGATCCGTCACTTCCTGAAAACAAAGAAGAGCGCGTCCTTGAATTGACTTTGTGTTTTCACGAAATGACGGTTAAAAGCACGGTGATCAAATCAGATATGTTTTACACGCGCGCGGCTGAGATCCGTCACTTCATAAAATCCGTCACTGCGCGTCCTTGAATTTTGTGTTTTCAGAAATGACGGTTATGTTTACAGCTCATTTTCCCCAAAATATAAACAAATAGGCTAATGATTAAACATAGAACTAAACATTGAAATATGATCTATCCCACGTTATAAAATTTATTCACCCTTCATACATTAAATAGGTTGATATTATGCTTTAAAACTTTGGAAGCGATTTATTCAAAACTAACTTTCTTTTAGTTGCGGGCTCATCCGTCACTTCGTGAAAACCAGGGGCGGCGCCAGGGTATTTTGATAGGAGGGGCAAGACGACCTAAAGATGACGTCATATTTTTTTCTCCATTAAATAACAGGGGTAATATAGAGTTATATGTTTAAGACCTCTCTTTTTAATACTCCTCTTTCTTCTTTCTTCCCTTTTCTCCCCTTTTCTTCCTCCTTTTCTTCTTTTTTCCTTTTTTTTTTCTTTTTTCACTACTTGAAAAATCATAGGGGGGGCGGTCGCCCCCTCTGCCCCTCCTGTAGCGCCGCCCTTGGTGAAAACTATATATATATATATATGTGTGTGTGTGTGTATGTATATATGCTTGGTAGGATACCCACAACTGATGAAAAATTACATAACAATTTTATGCAGTTTTATCAGCCTACTTTTCTGTTCAAAATCAAATGAAAAACAAAGTATACTTTGAGTTTGTCCAAAGCAGCTATAGTTTTATTTGACTTTTGAATCTAATATACATGTATTATTATTTGAAATGTCTACTCAGTATTCTAGCACGAATGGTGCTTAGACCATGTAGACTTCGCTGTTCAACTTGTCCAAGACAAGCTGTTTAGGCTTCGGGACTAGAGACAGGACATGCCAAACCAATGGAATTATTCGACCTTCTTCATGCATTTCCTTTAAAGGCCAAGTCCACTCTAATATCAAGTTGATTTGAGTAAACAGAGTAAAATTAAACAAGCATAACAGTGAAAATTTCACTGAAATCGCAGTAAAATAAGAAAGTTACGGCATTTTGAAGTTTTGCATTATTTCATCTTTATATCGCATCGAAACCTGTAAAATTGCTTTTTAGAGCCTATAGAGAAGGTCCTTTCACAAGAAATAGAAACTGATGTAAAAAATTCGTCAGAAAATCCAGGGTGTACCGGAATTTTGACCGGCACTGTATGTTTTACACAAGACTTGGATGAAGCAAATGTATTCCTTCATCAACTACTAAGAAAATCAAAATTTATAAATTTTCTGTACAGACCAAGTGGGAGAGAAGCTCGCAAGATACGTCATACACGGAGTTGTCAATTTGTGTTTGATTGATTACAACTTCAAAAATTCATAACTTTCTTATTTCTTGTCGGAATTCACTAACCTTCATTAACCTGTTTCTCTCATTTTTCTGATTTTATTTAAATCAACTAAATACCAGGGTCGACTTCCCCTTTAAAGAAAGCGTGTTAAAATTCAGTCTCGAAATGGCGATGTTTAATGGAAACACTTTGTGTTCTAGCATGTATGAGTTATTGTTGCGTGTGAGGTTTATATGGAAGGCCCGTGCACATGCTCTATCTATTTCAACGAATACAATACGATACTTTGTCTTTTTTCTTTTCCTTATGTGCTGTTTACAGTGTTGGTATTTTGGATTGCTCATAATATTGCAATGGGTACTTATCAAGACGTGATCAAAAGAAACTGCTTGTTAATAGGGTTTCAAGGGCCTATCAATCATCCAGATATGTTACGGTGGTATTGTTACTAAACACTTCATCATCACCCTTGGATTTCAAACGATTTTCGTTCTACAGTATACATCATGAATAGTGACCGTAGTTACAGGGAGCCCCCCCCCCCCCCCCCCCCCAATAAATTGGCGGGTAAGGAAAATAAAGGTGAAAAAAGAAGAAGAAAAGAAGGGTAAAGAATAGGGTGAAATGGAACGAGGAAAGAACATGAAATGCCATCCGCCAGACACACCCCCCCCCCCCCCATCAATGGCCTTGTTAAATCGCATTCCTACAACAGAGTAAGACCGGTGCCCCCTCAACATCTGGCCCCACGCTACACCACTGCTCATGTAGTGCTGTGAATTTCGTGTACATGTTTTCACTGTGTTGACGATCATACCCGTACCCAGCTTTTTCAATCTGGAGAAAGGCGGTGGGCTGTTAAAGCAAAAGACACTGACAGAAAAGGAATGGTGTTGCTCCCCTTTCCCAACTCCTCTACCAACCATTGTAACCATCAAGTAATGTCCGTCTCTCTCTCTCTCTCTTTTCTCTCTCTCTCTCTCTCTCTCTCTCTGTCTCCCTCTCTCCCACTCTCTCTCTCTCTCCTCTTTCTCTATGTCTTTCTATCTAACTCTCTCCCCCTTTCTTCATCTCGCTGTCTCTTTTTTTTTCTGTCATGATACATCGTTATGTCTCAATACACCCTCTCTCTTTCTCTCTCTCTCTCTCTCTCTTCTCTTCTTCTCCTTCCTTCCCTTTTGAAAAACAACAAATGTTATACATCATGCACATGACTAGGCTTTGAAGAATGTTGTAGGTGTTTAATGACTGCACACACAAAAAAAAGGAAAGGCGGTTTAGCGGTAAACTGGGATTTTTATGAAGCCGTTTTAATGACCCTTTCCCGCGAAAAGCAGGCAATACTCTGTGGCGGCGTGGTATTAGTTTCTTTACAATGATGAATAGTTATTGCAACTTTAAAATAATCTGACTTACTTAATCATAAACTTTAAAATTTACTAAACAAGATCACAGAGAAGTGAATAACGCGATGACAACTATAACCTGTCTTAACCGAATTTGTATACTCGTATTCTGTATACACTGCACTTAATTTTATGTACATTAACTATATACATTAACTATATACATTAGCTGAGTAGTTATATCGTTTACTTCGTTGTAACAAAATTACATAAAACATTTTTGTTATTATTGTTCAACTCCCAAATAAAAGGATATATACCATAACTTATATCAATTCAGGTTTTACAGTTTTGAAAACCGCTCATACTATCAGAAACGTTTATGTAATGCGATATCATTCGGTTACAATAGAACTTGGAAGTTTATATTATATACTACGTACATGTAAGTCGTGTACAGTATGTCCAAGAAAAAAATTACATTCGGCATATGGGTATTAATGACGGAATAAATCTTTTGCAATATGATAAGTCATACTGGATTATGAAATTATAACTATTTCTCTAGCAGGCAGTGAAGACCCCATCCGACTTGGTCCAATAGTCACGAAGAGATAGGGATTTATGTAAAGCATGTCATGGGTCTCTTTCTTTCATCTTTTGTCACTTGGATGTTCTTGGCATCCACATGAATGGGAGTATTTTGTTCACAATAGACGTGTTTACTTACATCTGTACATATTCAAAATATTTGCATACCATTTTAAGTTAACATATAATGTAAAAAATATCTTCCTAAAAGGATCACGACAAGTCAATTCATTAAACAAGTTCATAATTTTGTGGAATCATTCACTTTTAATTACAAATGACCAACATCATACATGTAAATGCCAACCATTCCTATTTTAGAGGAATGATAACTTTCTTTCACCTTCAAACTAATGTGAAGAGCCCTAGATTCCTCTCTTTTTCATGAAAACTTCTTTGTGAAAGCATACAATATACACTTTATGTTAATTTTGCCTCCCAAGATTCTTATTTTTCCCTGTGGAAGGTTGGCAGGTATGCAACATGTTTAAGACTCTGAAAACTGCTTATCTTATCACATGCATTATTTATTTCGTTTAGGACAAAATATCCAAATATCAAACAAAAACATAACAAGAAGAACAACAACGATAATTATGATGATAAGTGAAGCATTGCCATAGTAATTATAGCTGATAAAAACAAAATAGAAAGTTCCTTTTCAAACAATTTGAAAAGAATGTGTACTCTTGCTTCGTGCGTCTCCCTCTTGTCAAATCTTGGATAGAAGGGACTTATGACATACATTTCAAAAATCTCTATATCTTCGTGACTAGTGAACCAAAACCATATTCCGATTAATTCATAATTATGAAAGCTATCGATACTGAAAGTGCGATTGTAATTTTTTGGTGGACAAACTGTACTTTGTAAGGATATGTATGCCTTATCGTATGTGGAAACTGCGTTTTTCATAATATTGTTTTGTTATTGTCAATTTGATCGCCGAATATGCCTGAAAATCCCAAATACAGATGGCAGCAAATCCTCAAAGAGGGAATTGAGTCCACCCTGACATTAATTTGGTTTTAATCAATGCAGAAACATTCTTAAATTTATATTTTATCTAAAGAGAATATTTAATTATACATGTACCCTATCTGACATTTGTATATGTTTTTTACACAACCTCTCTATGAAATACATCAATTCTTAATTAACAACCAAGAAAATGGAAATTTATTAAACATTTTCTGTACAGAGCGGTTGGGAAATGTGCTCAAAAGTTAAGTCACAGAGTTGCCAGTTTGCGTTTACAACTTTAAACATTCTTTCTTATTTCATTTTCTTCAAACTTCCACTTTTTTCGCTAATTTCTTCAGCTTTTAATCAAACCCAACTTGATATGAGGGTAGACTTCCCCTTTAAACGTCCATGAGTCGTCTTTCCTATAAATTTGTTTGACCAAGGAGTTATCACAACTCCTTGGTTTGACTTTGCTAGTTACTGAAACAAGCTTTAGATGGACAAAGTCGAAGGTTAAAAGACAACAGTTCTGCATGACCTGCCTTGAGACTGGATGACGTCATAAACTGCAAAGGCCACAAGTACTTTGTATCCGTCTAGATTTGATAACTCACATAGGCGGATCCAGAGGGGGGGTCGCGGGGGTCCGGACCCCCCCCCCCCCCCCTTTTTGGCGCCGTTTTTTTTTTTTTTTTTTTTTTTTTTTTTTTTTTACTTGGCGCCGTCTTTCTTGGCGTTTCCCCCCCCCCCCCCCAGAAATTCTGCCGACTTGGGGCCCGTTGTACAAAACTTGCGTTTGAACGCAACTCAAGAAAATCAAACGCAACTTTATTTTTAGCCAATCAGAAGTGCGCATTAAGGACTTGCGTTTGATTTTTGGGATTTGCGATTAAACGCATGTTTTGTGCAACGGGCCCCTGATCATGCAAGATACTGCGTAGGCCCTATTCATTACCCATTGTTTCATTCTCCGTCGCAAAGTAGGCCTAAGTACTGTACTGCCATGCCAGATCAGATATGCGGCGCGGCACGCATAGGTTTATGCATGCGACTTTTGATCGTACGTATGCTGTCTTGCAACTATGCTTGCAACCCTCGAGGAAGCAGGCTGCACGCGGCATCATTCAACTTCAAGTCACTCATTCGAGGCAACTCGTCATTCTAGACCCCCTGTTCTTAAAGTGCGGCCCACGGGCCACTTGTGGCCCGCGAAACGATTTCATGCGGCCCGCCAAAAATATCTGAGTAAGAAGAAAAAAAATCTTGTTTTAAGAACTATGTTGATACATAATATATCATCCTAACTATTGGTAAGAATAAAAGTATCAACATTTTTTGCTCGCTCGCAAATAGCGTATCATATTTATCTGTTCCCTGCATGCCCTACCACATATTATTATAGTTTGGGGGGTTTTTTTAATCAAACAAAGAAAAAATAAGGAGGGTGTATTCTAAAATCGTTTAACCGTCCTTAGATGAGCCATTCGGGTATGTATGCATTAACGTATGTGGCGGGGGATGGGGCCTGGAGCCCTCTCCCCCGAGAATATCAAAAATTTTCCTGCATTCGGGCACCCACCATTTCATTTGTGGGCAGTGAAATGGTCTCTTTGTAATTTTTTATATCTAATCTAAATTAGCACATTTTGACGATGAAATTACATTTTCACAATTCTAAAGTGTCAATTTTTTTTTTGCTCGCAAGCTTCGCTCGCTCGCTGAATGATAATAATAATTTAAAAAAACAAACAAACAAAAAAGAAAGCTAATACACAATGTCTTAGGGCAAGATTCGTGAGTCCCATGCGTCTTTGTATGTATATATCATACTCTGTGGCCCGCGACGTAATTTCAAGAATATTTCTGGCCCTCCTAACAAAATAATTAAGAACCCAGGTTCTAGACAATACCAAAGCACAAGTATCCATATAGGTAAATAATTTTTGCTTGGCCCAAAAATATAAATGCAGCTCTGCTGCAGGTTAATTGATAAAAACTTTCGGCGCTAGTGCAGTTGATTAAGTAGTGGGGACATGCATCCCCGCCGTGGCCGGGGCGCGGGCCGGGCGGGGCCCGTTCGCTCTATTCGGCCGCGAAGGGAAAGCATGCCCCCACTACTTACTCAACTCACGGGTGGGCGCCGCACTGCGTGCGGCGGCTGTCGCAGTTAGGGTGGGCTCTGCAGTGACTGGATCTGTTTATGATGATAGGAATAAGTGATTATTTTTGACAATCTTTGTCACTCTTGTTCAAGGTCAAGGTCATCACCAACAAAGTATGATTTTGACATAGGGTAGGTGTAGGGAATACAAGACCGTAATACAGGACCATCAGAAGAAAACTGTCCTGTCTGCCCTGGCTTTGGAATAAAATATTGCTCTAGCGCCATATAGGTACACTGTTACCATTTCTGCTTACTTTGTCAGTAAACTTTTCATCAACAAGTCCATATTCGCCAATCTCCTAAGATAAGAGTTTGTCGTGCTCAAAATTTCGGTAGATATAAATACTGGTTTTTCAAGGAACGTAGTGGTGTGTTAAACTTATAAAGAGGTGTGCTATAAAAATGGTATTAATAACATTATTATGAAGTTGGTGAACTATTGTACTGGTCAATTGACCATTGTGCACAGTGTAGAGTGCGTAGAGTGAACCTCAATGAGGACATCCAATCAATTTGTGTAGGTAATACAAGACCACCAATATGGCGACTAATGTTATGCATAATTAATGTGTGCACTGTGTATTGATAATTTGTGTAAGCTTGCTGCTAGGGTTTTTTTATGTTTATGAAACTGAAAGAAAATATCAAATAATATTCAGAATATTGGCGATAAAGAAATATCCAGGCAATTAAGCAATAGTTGTTGGTACACGCTGAATTTAGATCTGAAATTTTAAAAGCCTTAAGGTCATGAAATGGAAATTTTTGACTCATCATGAAATTACATGCATCCTGTTATTTCATCTAATCAAATTAAACATTAAACAACAGTAAATTTCAACAAATTCAAACCTGCATGAAGAAATTTTTCACCTTTTTGCACTGCATTATGAGATTACTAGAGTTTGGTTGGATGTGTTAAGTTGTTTTAACGTCATTTTACATCTTTCTTTTTAAGACGTATTTCAATGTCATTTTACAACTCTCTGTAATCTTTAAAATTATCATTGTCAATTGTTCAGTATTGATGTACTTAAAATCATCAACAACAAAATGTAAAGTTGCCGGAGGCAAAAGTAACGGCACATTGAACATGTTGAATGCCGTTTAAATGGTAATTAAATTTATCCGATGATAAATGCTATAAAATTTTTGGTTAAAATTGCAACAGATTTTGATGAAACCAAAACATACTCTCCAAAAAACAATTCTTTATTGGTATTTACATTTCCAAAGAATTTTCATTTTCCTCAACAAATATTTGAGATTTCGGTTGAAAATGTAGCGGTCTCGTATTACTTTCATGGGTAGGGAATAATGGACCATTTACCTATGACGTCATTAAGGAGATTATTTCATTAGGTAAACAAATTTTTGTCATTATTTCGGTACCCTGAGAAATAAAAAGAGTTGCTGAAAGCATTGGTAAACCTTACTAGTGTGTGTCTGTGTTCATGTTTATGCAAATTATGCAAACGTGCTTAAGGGTCTGGTATTCCCTACACCTACCCTATGGTTGTACATCGCAAGAAGTGAACTTCATGTGTCCATATAAAGGTTAAAGTTGTGAAGGTCAAGACTTAAAGTCACACAAAAGGTCAAAGGTCTGTCAGAGTCAACAAAAAGGTCAAAGTCACGAAATTCAAAGGTAATGATAGGTGCTCGGGGGGGGGGGGGGAGGTTTGTTTTCTCCGAGGACTTTTGATGTATTTTTTCTTGTTGTTGATTGGGAACGCTTGAATCTGATACATTGCACCATGACTAGTTTTGTGATACAAAACTTATTTATTTTGCCTAATGAGTAGATGCTGTGGTTGATTGTTAAATCCTGTGAATTTTCAGCAAAACTGGTATTGGTACTGTTGTTGATCGGCCTTGATTGTGAACTCCTGAATCTAAGGAACTTTCCCTTTTTTGTGTTCTTTTGTGATTTGTGATTTATAACTCGTGATGATGTAAACACTTGCGAATTGTTATCTCAGGGATGGGAGGAGATAATATAGATGATATTTAGTGAATAATTCTTCATTGCTGTAAAATGTGTACATGTATCACTAAAATTTACTAAGTGTGTTTGTACAGCATGCGCACACCCAATTCCTAGGTTATCAACATAGTACAATCTCAAGTAATAAATCTCCAGATTTTATTCTTATTTGTCTCACTGGACTGTTTGTGTTGATGTCACATGCCATCTGAGGTCCTGCGCAGCAATGCAGACTGGAAAATCTGGGAAAACTTTTAAAAATATATATATATACATATATATATTAATACAGTCCAATGGCGCAAATCCCGGAGGGGATGGGGGTATGCATTAACCCCCCTCCCAGTTCTGATGTACGGGGGGGGGGGGGGTGGCCTGTACAAATATACCCGCACTTTTTGATAAAAGATGGTAATTTGCAATCATTATATATGTATTTTCCATCTCAAATAAACAATAATTCCATGTAATATTAATAGATTAAATGTAATTTCAGTACAAACTAAGACATTTTCAGGCTCGTATTATCAAATTTTTGTGGCGCGCTCCAAGCGCCCAACTATATTTCAACATTAAAATAGTCAAACAGGCAATATATATATATATATATATATATATATATATATATATATATATATATATATATGCCTATAGAGGCGCTTAGCGCCTTCGGCGCTTGCGTTTGCCAGAATGATAACTTCTCACCCTTTGGACCCCCCCCCCTTTTTTTAAAACCTGGATCCGCCCTTGACTCAGCATAGTTTATTTAAAACTTACAGAGTGACAATCACCAAAATTTTTGCTCTGTATGTTAGAGGTTTCATGCATTTATACCATATTCAAAATAAGGGCTTAAAATATTTATTATACATTAGAGATATTGCAATTTTAATTACACTATCTATAAGCGTAAAAATGTCTCGTGGGTACTCGACGCTCACGTACGTACTCGCCAAGAAAAGGGTTCGCACGGAACCAAACTCGGAGATCGTTTCCTCTCTAGCATTTTAATATATCCTTTATTTCCTTCATACTCCTTAAGTGATGACCTATAAAATGCCAGATAAAGTTCTTTTAGTTTGACTTTATGCTTTCTAGCTGTACACAATTTTTATTTTCAGATAATTGGTACACTTTAACTTGGTTTAGGTTTGGGATTAATCAGTGAAATAAGAAACGTACATGTATATACATGTATATATATATATATATGTAGAGAGAGAGGGAGAGATGGTTGATATTTACTTTGGAAAAATGAAGAAGACTCAAATGCTAAACTATTTTATATACATAATGGAATAAAACGAGTCAGACTCGCTGTGCGCATGAAAATAGTAATATTGATAATGCTGCTGCAGATGACTATATTGGAATCGTGAGTGTTTGTTATAGACATCCATAGATCATCTTTGAGAGTTTTAGGGAGGAAGATTTGAAGGAGTCTGTGCTTGAAGTAATATCAGTAAGTGACTTATATGGTATTATGTGATTATGTGTGAGTGTGTGGGTGTGCGTTGTGCGTGAGTGTGGTGTGTGCGTATGTAGTTGTTCCAAAGTGGGTAGTAGCAGAGATTAAGAAAATTAGTTTTTATTTCACATGGAATGGAAAAGACCTAATTAAACGAGTCATCTGCTACCAGGATTCCGGGGATGGTGGCTTACAGGTATGATAGATTTTGAATTATTTGTGAAAACTCATAGAGTATAGTAATGTTGTTAAAACGGCTACTTTATGGGGAAAGGAATATGGGATGGAAGCTTTACTTTGACTATAGCTTTAGAAAAGTGGTTGGAAGGTAATTACGAAGGTAAATTATCAAAAGCACCATTGTTTTATTTAGAGATTTTAAAAGGCCTGTAGGAAAAGCTAATCCAATCATTTTTAATAATAAAGACTACCTTTCTAAAGGTAAAATGATTTTTGATGAAGACTTACTTAAGAAAGAAATTTATCTGGTTGATCACATTTTAGAGAAAGAACAGGTGACGTGAAAACAATTGATTATTTCCGTAAATTAGGTTTAAGTAGTGAAAATATTATGGAAATTTTGAAGATAAGTGATGCAATTTTGAAAAGCGGAAAATATGAAGAGAACCTATGCAATTTATACTCCGTTGATATACACAATTACAATATTTCACTGAAGATTATTGAAAATATCATTCTATTGAAAGATTAATTTTTCTAACAGAGTTACAACATTTATATACTTTACGAGTAAAAGATGACCACAATGACTTTGAATTCTCTAAAAAAGAAGTCGCAGAAATTTTCATTAGACCTAGAATCGCAACAATTTTATCAAAAGTTGGGGAATTTCAGTATGAGTTACTTCATGGAGCAATATATACAAAAGAACATCTCTTTAAATTTGGTTTTGTTGATATTATTGTTCCTTCTGTAAGAAAAAATCTAGAAGCCTGTGAACACATATTTTGGTATTGCGATGATGTCAAAGCCTTATGGCAGAGGGTGGTTGAAAAATTTTAGTTTGGTAAAGCTTCAAAATGCAGAGTGGAAAGATATATATGTGGAGATTACTGGAAAGGACCTTGAAATCAAAATTTGTAATACATTAATCTTTTTAATAAAATACATTATTTTCAGGGCAAGGTCAAAGGGTGTAGTTCCTACTCAGGAGGAATTTTTTCAAAAGATAATAGAACATCGAGATGAAGAAAGGCGATAGCTATGAAAAGGAACAAGTTAGACAAGCATTTGTTAAAATGGGAGAAGTTGTATGAAAACAGCAGGACTGGGGGCGGTATCCATGAGTGAGTGAGAGAGAGAGAGTGTGTGTGTGTGTGTGTGTGTGTGGGTGTGTGGGTGCGTGTGTGTGCGTGTGTGTGTGTGTGTGTGTGTGCGTGTGTGTGCGTGTGTGCGTGTGTGTGCATGTGTGAGTGAAGGAACGGGGTAGGGGTTTCGGTGCAGGGAGGCCAGTACAATGTAGATGCAGTTATATGATATACATGTATATTGTTTCCCTTGTTCATGGAGGGGGGAGGGCTATTTTATGAAAAGATTTATTTCTATGCTTTCTCTATCGTTTTGAATTTCAGTCATTTATTTGTAGAAGATTTTACATGAATAACGTGCTTTATTTGTTATATACTTTCATTGAAATGTTGATTTATGATTTATGTATAATTATTGATTCAAGATTCAAGATTCAAGATAATATATTGTCATGTAAAAATACAAAAAAATTGCTTTTGGACATTTAAAATTCGCAGGTGCATAAATGAATACAAATAATACAGTATGACTTAACATAAACTCTATACCGTTGACATACATAAAGTACATTTAACGATGATCACAGTTTTTAAATATTGCACGAGAAGATTACAAAGAAGAGGGGAGAGAAAAGCTAAAGGGACAGGAAAAGTGAGACAGTGCAGTTTCATGTAGCTTGTTATAGAGCTCGGTCCCATCCAGGCACCTCCGTGCCAGAGCACCCCTCCAGCTGAGACTAACTTACAAAACACACATACGTACATATACCACTCCCCCCCCCCCCCCCACCCCCCTCAAGAAAAAAAAACACAAACAAGTCCACACCCACACACACACACACGCGCACACACGATACACGCACAAACACACACCCTAACACACATGATTTACAACCTAATCAACATGAAAAGTGCTCTGGCATAGAAATGCCTGGATGAAGATAATGAGACTATAAATTATCTCAAGTTAAATTAGCTGCGCGACAGAGGCTGTGAAAGAAGAAAGACATTCATGCAAAGTACTGAGGCATCGCAGGCAGTGTAACATATTTGTATATGGCATATATCTGATGGCAAACGGCGGAGAGTACCACCATTGTTTTTTTGTTGTTGTTTTTTATTATTATTTTAGCTACACATACATGTATATGTTTACTTTTGTTTTATGTGTGCACCAGCCAATGTGGAGAGCCTCTCGACAGAATTTTAACATTCTTTTAGGTGATCCCCAGGCACTGGCTGGTGCTAAATCATGTAAATATTTTATGCTGTGATTCTGTTCGGTTATCTTTGTGTTTTTCTCTATGTACAAATCTTTGTTATTATCTTGCCTGGAAATAAGATAAATAAAATAAGTAAATAAATAAATATTATTTTTATCATTACTTTTTTTTTTCCTTTACTACATGTGTAAGGTCTCATAACAGTATATGATAGCAAACCATTTGTTACAGATTCAAAGCATTTTGTTGATTAGTAAAGTTAGCAAGATATTAGGCTCAAAAACTTTCAGAGTCTACACATACTACCAGCCATTTCCAGAATAGAATGTCCTGAGAATAAAAGCAATTAGTAAATGTATTACACTGCCGCCATTTAAAGTTTGATACATGCAAAATATGTAGAAATTAGGCATAAATATAATACAATTATCATGCATCAAGTGTACACATACTGCACTAAGACATATGCGAACGGAGAATGAACCCCTAGTACACTTGTCAATTTAGTGAATAGACAGTAAAATACACTAACCCTTACTGAAACTTGATCAGCTTGACAAACTGTCAGTGTATATAACTCACAGAATCACCACGTCCAGTTTGCTGCAGAAGCCATCATGTATTTTTACTTGAAAAATACATACACATGTTAAATAACTAAGTATAAAAATTTTAAAAAAATTAAAAAAAAAAAAACCTATCGGAACTTAATAAGTTGACAGTTTGTCAAGACACAAAACCCACAGATCATCAACCAAAATCCAGTTTACTGAAAATGTTACCCTGTGTTTTGGCCTGACAAATAAATACATGAACAGCATGTCAATTGGGCAGTTCTTCCCCAATGATTCAAGGTATATTACATGACACACATAAATGCACATAAATATTTAGCCAAGTACCTATATGTACTGTTAATGGACAGAAAAACATAACCTCATCTATTAAATTTACTATTAACAGCTTTGTATGTCGTGATCAAAAATGACCGTCTGTATCTCTCAGTCTTCACTTATGGAAGTCTAATTCTACCAGATCTGTTTACAGTCACCTCATCATGAAGCGGATGTGATTCATCTTTCATTATAATATCAAGCCTGAGCTGATTATTGAGTGGAATCAAAATAAAGATCATTGAAAAAAGTATGTATTGTGATTGTAACACTGAAACAAAGAAGTAATATTCCCCACGGTTTTAAACCTAACAGAAGTGTTTCTAACAGTGATCCAAACGGAGTATATATGATCAACATCTTTCGTCCAGGTTTCGAAATTCAATGTCCAAGCTGATTAATTATAACTGGAAACATAATGACTATAACAATGATAATAATAATGATAAAGATAAAAAGAACAATGAAGATAATGATCGATCTTATACCAAATAGATTTTTATTATTTTTAGCGTCATTATTTATCGGTATATCGTAAGGTAACGTCCTTAACATAAAAAAATATAAGCCCTTTAATTATGAGTTGATTTTTGGTCTAAAAATTATTCTAGAAAGGAGGAGCGATACGGCGTCAATCAACTAAAAGTCTGAATAACAAATTTTCTTTCAGACTTTTAGTTGATTGACGCGGTATAGCTCCTCTTTTCTTGAGTAACTTTAGTAGTCTTTGTAGAAAGTGTTAATTTGTCTTCTCACAACCTTTATCATATTTTTCATGAAGCCTTTCCGTCTTCATCGGATGAGCCCCCTTTAGAATTGGCCCATTTAAAATTGCTGATAACCTTCTGGTTTTGTTTTTTTTGGGGGGGGGTTTGGTTTTCAGATAATTTTTTAGTAAAAAGACACCCCAAAAATACCGATTACCTTTTTTCTTTTTTTAATTTTTTGCCTGCTTGTCAGAGAATTTTGCAATAAAAAACACCCCCACCCCCTTTAAAAAAATCATGGGTACGCCACTGACTTCCAACACACGATGCTATGATAAGAACAATGGATCAATATTTGTACAGACACTTATTTGCAATTAGAAGGTTCTAAGAATAGAACTTATTCCGTGTTGATAATGACTCAGTGTGAATACCACATTTCTACAGTCTGCATGGAAGGTATTCCTTCCTCATCGTGATATTTTTTCCGAATGAAAATAGAAAGAATGGGTTATGACAGGAAATAAAGCAATGTTCTTTCCCGTCGTTTTTCGTCATTTAGGGTTTGCTAAGAAAAAATACGTGACAAAGTTCTGGATCTATATCTTCCAAACTGAAAACAATCAAACTGAATGAAGGCAAGAATGCGCAGTGTTTGCGTCAACCTAGGGAGCAAATCCAAAATAATCCTCTCTTTTATCAAATGTATCGAAATCAAGTTTAATTTTAATTCAGTGACTAGAAAATGGTTTGTAGAAACCATTATAATAAAAATGACAAACCCAAATCCATGAAAATTAAGAAATAAATAAAAAATGAAAGAAACAAAGATAGCAATGGGAATGGCACATGACTCCAAGAATGCATAAGTCGCCATCCCAAACCAGCATTCATATATCAAATTAACTAATTAACAAATTATGCAGAATCGAAGCAAGAAATCGTAATTAAACGAATGATGGCGCTATAACGATAGCCCAAGAGCTACAGTTGAGAGGTACGTGTGCATTGCAATGTAAAATAAAAATCATACAGTTATTCAGAGGTGACGACGTCGGTCACGGACAGTGGAAGTGGGGGGCACCTTTTGTTTGGCGGACAAAAGGTACCCCCACTTCCATTGTCCGAGCCCGACGTTACGCCGCGGCGGAACCTCTGCACTTATTTTTGGTAACTAAAGTTAGATTCTTTTAAATCATATTTTAAATCAATGAATTGGGTGTCAAGATTTTGTTCCAGCATAGAAATTATAAGATATAGCCAACTATCTCAAGTAGGACACAAGTCGGACACAAAAACCAACGAAAAAAAAACCCAATGAAAAATGAGGTCCTCATGTTTTTTCACACATATTTTCACCCAAAAAATCTTTGACGGCTCTTCTAAGAAGCAAGATTCGGCTCCGACCTCTCTTACCCTTTCATGCCTGTTTTACAACATGGGGCACGACCCCTTCAGCCACTTCCATCTGCCTATGCTCTGCATTTTGGTCAAAATGCCCGTCGCTTCCAGACAGCATTATGCTTCATAACGGACTACGCTTGGGGCGCCTGACAGGCGCCAACAGAAAACCACACAGACCGCAGAGGGAACTTTTCGAAGTTCCTTGAATTTGTCTATGAGCGCGTAAACTGCTTTTCACAACATAGGGGTTGAGGGGCGCGTCTTTTTTAACGTACCACAGCGAGGCCAGAAACCCTATTTTGAAGACTTTGAAAGAGAATACAAGTATAAGACTTGAATTTTCTCAAAGTTTCACTCATGCCGACTAGTCTTGACTGAATAAACCGTATTATCACTTCACTTCCATAGACTTTGACCTGGCTGTGGTGAGTTAAAAAATCGTGCTTACGGGGCGCGCATATTTTTTTTTTACACAACTGTTTAGCCATTTTCGCGAGAATAAAAATCCTAGAAGTGCTCTGGTAATAGAGTCGTCAGCGCTCATTCATATAATCTATCTTCTTCTCTTTCCTAATATATTTCTTTGTTCTTCCTTTTCTATATCGGCTATATCTTTTTCGCTTTCCTTGTGTATTTTTTTTTTTTTTCTTCTTCTTCTTTTCTATCATATTCCCTTCCTTGGTTGTATTGTTCGTTCAAATAGCGCTGCTGGTGATCGCGAGTGTGCGCTTAGCTTAAAGGAGAATGAAACTCTACAAATATTAGCTGATAATCATGTGGAAAATTGTCAGCCTGTTCAAAATATCTTGAAATACTCCTAATTGATTACTCAGTAAGGAGAACAATATCTCTTCAGTTTACAGATTCCTTGCTAGATATTATCCCATGGGGCTGCCATTTTGAAAAAACTGTGATGTCATAGTAGTGCAGGTTCATTTACATGTGCACAATATGGATGTGATGTTGCATAATGAATAACTATTTTACAACTAAAGCCACCAATGCAAAATGCCAGCCATCTTGGTACCCCCAGCATCTCGTACAGGTGATATCTAGGAGCAGTTGTATGTAGGACTTTGTCACTTCTTTGAATAATTGACAAACCTTTGTCTGACCCAGCAACATCTTGTGCATGCCAAATCATGCTTAACAAAAGAAACTGCCCCCACCAATCAAACAGCTGAACCAAATAATTATCTTGACACAAATAGGTTATATGACAGGATCATAAATGTATCTTCATTTGAATGTACATGACTACAGTGTTTACTGTTTATTATGAGAAAATCTAATGTTATGCGTTGCACAGGTGATCATGAGTGTCATCGTAGCTATACAGGTCAGTGGGTATCTCACAAATAGCACCGCACTTTGTAAAGAAAATGGCAGCCCCCATGGGATAATGTCTAGTAAGGAAACTGCAACTTTTTTGAGGCATTATTCTCCTTCTTAAATAATCAAATAGGAGTAATTTCGAGATATTTGTTATAGGCTGAGAATTATCTTCATGATTATAGGCTAATGTGTGTTGCCTTTCATTCCCCCTTTAAGACCATGCTTAGGACTTACTAGTAGACTCTTTCACCAGTGCACTTCTAGGATTTCGTTTAAAAAAAAAAAAATGCACGGCCCGCCCATGATTAGCCAAAGCCTCGTGCCCGAATATCTACTACTCGTTATCTAAATAACAAGTAACAAATAGTACATAGCACGACGTGAGAGCAAAAAGTAAAAGAAAGTTTGAGGTCTGAGAAATGGTATTTAAAGACTACACTATCGATGCATTTAAAAAACAAACATGGGTAAAGCCCCTTAATTAAACATTATTTCGAACCCGATCTGAACTGGTCCGAAATTGTCTCTCACCTCGCTCTCTCTCTCTCTCTCTCGCTCTCTCTCTCTCTCTCTCGTTCTCTCTCTCTCTCTTTCACTCGCTGTCTCTCGTTCTCTCTTTCTCTCTGTGTGTTACTCTCTCTCTCTCTCTCTCACACACACACACACACACACACACACACTTTTTCGTTTCATGATGCTTTCTTTTGTTTCATTTTGTTACCATCACATGTGTATGAAATAATGACCAAATGTGAGAGGAATATTATAATGTGTTCCTGAAATAATTTGAAATATATGTATTATTCTTATAACATTGTTATAGCTATGATTACATGATCATAGGTATATATACAATTTGCTACACATACCCAGCGCAAAATAATATCTTAACTTTCTACAATAATTATTGAAATACATGTACATGGTTTTGTGATACGAACAAAAATACTTTCTTGCTTGGTGTAATGATTCACGTTTCTTTACAATTTGTTGAAGGTGACGACTGCATGAATATTGGTAGGTAGAAAAACTCTGAACTAGCTAGTCCTATCCCCATAACAATTTATGGTGAGCTTACGTAAGGACAAACCGATAACTATAGAGGTTGGTTCACATTTTTGTGGATTAAGTCATCGCAGGTTATTTTATTTTATTTATTTATTTGTTTATTTAGCCGTGAAAGCATAATCATAAAAAACTTAAGTTCGATCCGTATCCTTTTAATTACCTCTAAATCTACTTAAAGGGGCGGTTTTCTAGTTTTAAAATTTCTTTTTGACGACTCCCCGCCCCCCATCTGACAGTTTCTGTCACCCCGTTCCCTCACACGAAATAATATGATAATCTGATATTACGTGCATGAGTGCATGCATCATCCACGATCGATATCAATTTTATATCTTCATTAGAATCACTAGATTATTTTTACCTACCGTCATAATACTGTGGCCGACTAAAAATTGTTGTCTATTTTTTAATTTCATTTCTAGATTTCACAAACTTGGTCATAAAAAGTACAGAAGTTCAATAATCTATATTATTGTTATCGTCATGAAACAGTTAGCAATTAAAGTGTATTATATTTTACTTTTGTGACGAAAAAAGTGCAATTACACTAATACATTATTTCTGCTCGCTTACAGGAAAGTAGGGCATGAGGCGAAGAACAAGAACAGTATTATATCAGTCATAAAAAGAATCATTAGAATTGATTGGTCTATCTCACATCATGATGTGACGAGAAATAATTCACACAAGCCTCATGCAAATGAGCAAAGCTCCATCAAACCGTTTACACGGATACTGTACCCGGCGTGTGAAATCACTTACAAAATGCATGAAAAGTGCGTTCTGTATTGTGGTGAAATTACATCTGCGCGTAGAGTAGATTGTTTTCTAGGCACTGGGTGATTTTCACGTTCGATGTTGGTGTGTTGTTGGTGTATATTTTGCTGCGAAATCATGATCTAACATCTAACTAACGAAATCTAACGAAATGGGGAAAAACAGTAGGTGTTTTCCTCGTTGACATCTGATTTTTTTGATTTTTTTTTAGGTATAGTCTCGGTAGCTGGTACATATTTAATTTTTGTCAAACGTCGTCTGCTAAACCGTGCTCAGCAGTCGGTGTTTAATTTCATGTACAAATTTCAATTCACTAAACATAGGCGTACGAGGCGGGAGCTGGGGGGCTGCAGCCCCCCCCCCCCCCCCGAGGATTTTGAAAGTGCCGATAATCGGGCAAAAATCACCTCATATTCCGGCAGCGAGGTGCATGAATATCCTCATATTTGGGTAGTGATGTGCCCGAATATGTAATTTCTGCAATTTTTACTACCAACAGTGTCAGAAATTTAATATTTGGGCAAAATGCGCCAGCCCCCTCGCGAAAATGTGCCCGTACGCCTATGTTCACTAACACTTTAGGCATACCCTTATTAAGAAATTTTAACTTCACGTTCGGTGATGGTGTTGGTGTTGTTAGCCATGGGAAATGTTGGCAATTAATTAACAATAATCAGAGTCAGTAGGAGTCATTCGAAGTGCTATTTAACAGGCATTGTCAGGAAGTACGTTCATATTAGCCCATATCTAAATAATAAGCCAACCAGTGGCGAATACAGGTCCCAAGTTATGGGGATGATTTCATGAATTCGCCTTCGTGTCTAGGAGTGACGTGTGTATAGGGATTGAGGCGCCAGGACACACAATAAAATTGCGGCCCCCCCCCCCCCCATATACCTAAACTATATCAGCTCAGAAGTGCAAAACATATTATTTCCTGCTTTAGAGTAAGAAATTACAGGACTCCGTAAAAATGATTTCTTATGCACTTATTGGTGACAAAGTTTGATGAAGAATAAGCGAGGGAGCAAAGCGATCGAGCCGTATAAATTTTTGCATTTTCACCCCTCACAAGGCAATATCTTGTGCATTTCAACCATAGAACAAAGTCGCAATAGAGCATAGCAACCAAGCGTTGGAGTTTCTTTCAAAAATTGAACACTGGAAAACGCTATTCTATCATATTCTCCCGCTATTCGGAGCACATAGTAACCCAAACACATTTGAGAAATTTAGCAAGGTAAACGATTATTTTTTTTTCGAGTTTTGAAAAATGATACCTAATGCACTTTATTCTATATTGGGCGCAGAATTTAACAAAACCCAAACACATTTGAGAAATTTAGCAAGGTAAACGATTATTTTTTTTTCGAGCTTTGAAAAATGATACCTAATGCACTTTATTCTATATTGGGCGCAGAATTTAACAAGACCCTAATGAAACTTACATGCTCTCGAGCAAAGAAAAGGGAGTCAGAAAATTTCGAACATTTAAAAATGCAATACATTACTGTATATGAACTAAATCCTATAGTGGGGGCGCGAAATTACGAGTTCCTGAAGAACATATGCAAAGAAGCAAAGCGACCGAGCTTCAGAAAAAAATAGCATTTTGAACATTTTTAAAACACTAATTCTTATGCAATTTACACTGGATTTGGGGCGCATAATCACCCCCGCTATCTACGCCCCTGAGGCTAGCATTTGGTCTAACGTTCGTTCTAGATCACATTCGACGGACTAATTTTGCTTTGTACAGGGGGCTCAAGGTGTGATGATGTAATCATTACGCGTTTGATATTCGCACAAATTCATCACTTCTTGTGTATATGTGTGTTCTGTACAGTAGACTCTCGTTAAAGATGGCGCATATAAACCAAATATATACCGCCTATATCCCTGTCTCTGGTTAAACTACAATGCCCTATTTCATTTTTGGAATTATGAACCCTATTTCATTTTAGGAATTACGAACCCTATTTCATTTTAGGAATTACGAACCCTATTTCATTTTCAGAATAACGAACTTTGAGGCCGCCATCCACATCAAGCAACTCCATCATTATGACGGTCTCCTGCGTTCACAAATTCTGTTAATTCTAAAATGTTAATTTTCTATATACATATTTATTTGTATCAAGAAGTAAATTGTAATATCTGAAAATGTGTTTATATAGTTTTCTGTATTATTAGATTATGTTGTATCATGTTATTGAAATAAAATTTAATCAAACAACAAACTAACCCTATCTCATTTTTTGAAATTACGAAACTTGGTTTATACTTACTTGTATAATTACTTTATTTGCTGAATTTTATGCTTCTCTGCTTGTATTTTATGTCTTTGTATTTGTTTGTGTTGTATTTTCAGACTCATGGAAGATTAGATTTTGTTGAATGAGCTACCCTCGTGTAATACATGTATTAATAAATGATATTTTTAAATCATTCATTTACTAATAAACTTATTTTATTTTTCCACGGCGGTTTTTTGTTGTTGTTTTTTTAGGCGGTACAACACGTCATTTGTGAGCAAAGCTTTTAATTTGTACCTTACTGCTCCTATACGGTTCCGACGCTAACATAATTATTTCCTTATCTCGCGCCGTTATGGGTTAGGGGTTAAGGGTTTGGATTTTCGATAACCCTGATTTAATAACCCAATATCATTCTTACTCTAGCCCAGGGGCGGCGCTACTGGGGGGCAGGGGCGGCCGCCCCCCCCCCTATCATTTTTCAAGCGAGCAAAAAAAAAAGAAAAGAGAGGAAGATGGGGGGAAAAAGGAGAAAGAGAAGGGGAAATGGAGAAGAGAAGGCTAGGCCATGCAATTATGACATAACTGTTATAGTCCTATTTGTTATTTCAAGACCCTCGACGTGCGACGTTGCTATACGCGTCATTTTGCCCCCCCCCCCCTATTTAAATACCCTGGCGCTGCCCCTGCTCTAACCTTATGCGTATGACTACTGATGCTTATGACCAATTTTACATAAAGGTGTGTACGACAAATTCGATGTCCCTCGTATTGAACGATACGTACACTTTGCAGGGGCGATTGCTCCTCGGTCAACTTCCTTCACGAGTTTAATTCTTAACTTCATTCAGGGACTCAACACTATAGACCTATAAGCCTAAACCGTAACCCTAAATCTAACCTTAAAAATTCCAATCGTATCCCTAACTCAAACCCTAAATCTTTGACCAAACAAAGTCCAGAGGAAATGTTGCCAGAGCATATGTCGGATCTTCACCTGCATCGACAAGCCCTTGCGTCTGAAAATCAGGATTGACCGGCCTGAGGAGACTAGCCAGCGAGTGGCTTCAGCAACTCGGCCTTTCCGCACTTGCGATATCTTATTCGAATTCCTCTACGGTTCGCTCGTGACTACCAACCGCACATGAAGGTGATCAGGGGAGCGTTTCATGAAAGGAAGTTGTCGGATATTTTATCCGACAACTGTTATAAGCTACTGAAATCCTTGCATCTGATTGGCTGAGAGCAAATTTGTCGGATAAAATATCTGACAAGTCCTTTCATGAAACGCCCCCCTGGTGATCGATAGTATTAGAATATTTATGATCTCGCGAGTGCGCAGATTCCGAGTGGCTCTAGCAACTTGCGTGCTAGTCTCCTCAAGCCGATCGTTTCTGGTATTCAGACGCGATGCCTAGGCTAGGTCAAGAGTGGCCTTGCACATGAATGGTAACTTTATGAGACAGTTGCCGTCGTGCCAGTGTCTCGAGGTTTCATCTGCGCGACCGGCATGGTGCAGGAGATACGCGCATACCACTTCTCCTTCACTATGGTCTAGCTGGTAGGGTGCCTAAGAGGTGTAATCAATAGATGATTCATCCATCCAAACGAACTTGATATATGATTCGTTTACCAAGGCAGTAAACAGACCAATCCACACTTCTGACTCTTGGGGACTAGCCTGGAAATCAAGTGAGACACATCACTGTAATTTGTTAAGGCCAATAATAATCTAGATCCTGTGAACTGAAGGAGAGGGGGGAAGAACGACAAAAAAAGCAAAATGTGTTACTTCCCCACGCCCACCTATACTCGAAAACTAATTCTTTCATTATGCAAATGAGTGCATGTACGGGCACGTAGCTGCAAATATATTTGTTTGTTTTATTTGTTTGTTTGTTTTGTTTGTTTGTTTGTTTGTTTGTTTGTTTTTTGTCTTTGTTTTTGTTTTTATTTTTGTTTTTTGTTGTTGTGTTGTTTGTTGTTTGTTTTGTTTTGTTTGTTTTGTTTTGTTTTGTTTTTTTTTTGGGGGGGGGGTTAATAGTTATGTGTTGTGTGTGAAATCATTTCCCTAATGCTCTCACGGAACCTTTCGAGGGGCAAACGTACCAGAGGTTGCCAAGTAATGTCTTACATCATGTATATAGATCAGTAAAGGCCACTGCACGTGAATCGCAGGACAGTCACACGCCTCGACTCCGCACATCTTGCGACCCGACTACTCTGGTCTGCGACTTGCGCATGCGCTCTTTGCTTTATGTCATTTCAATACTGCTGTCTGATTGGCTGGAAGTTGGATTGAGCCTGCGACCTAGTTGTGGAGATTCGACATGTCAAATCCTTTCGATTGACCTTGCGATTTGTCTCTGACTGGTCTGAGACTCACTTGCTGACAAGAGCTGTGACGTCACATCTCTCCTCACTCAGTCGTAGACCGGTCGCAGACCAGTCGAATCGTAAGGTGTGCGATGGCCTTAAGAGAAAGACGCTTTTCTAGCAAGGCTTGAACTCCCAAAGATCATAGAGAATAGAACCGAATGGGGAAGGGGGTCAAATCAGTGCGAGTATGCTCTTTATATGTTATGTGTGTGTGTGTGTGTGTGTGTGTGTGTGTGTGTGTGTGTGTGTGTGTGTGTGTGTATGTGCGCCCATTTAAAGCGATGACATATGCATGAACTTTACATTTGGACCGATGACACACAGCGAACCGATGACGTCATCGGTTGGCAGACCTGCGCAGTTAGACCCAAATTACATGCTTTTGCATATAGGGGTAGGTCATCAGTTAGTGTTACACTAACAAGTCGTCGGTTGTATAGTAAAATTTCAGACAGGTCATCGGTTATGCGTTTGAATTCTACACACACAGGTCATCGGTTATGCGGTCAAATTCTAGGTTGTAAAAGATGTCATCGGTTAATATGCGCGCACAGGTATGTGTGTGTGTGTGTGTGTGTGTCTGTGTGGTGGCGGCGTGACCGTGCCCCTGCGTGGAATTGCCCTTGGACTGGCAGACCTCCAAAATAATGTTATTCACCCGAGACTCTTTGATTATTTTTCTTTTTATATGGTGGGAAGGGCTTTTAAGGGTATCATTTTCAATACTGGTTGAAAAAATGCAAGGGAATATTAGGTAAATTTATATGTTTGTTTTTGTTTTACACTGTTTATATCAATGTATATAATTCATTGATACTTAAGTATAATCATCGACTATTTTGCAAATTGGTTATCAAAGAAATAATCTCTTATCGTTATTCATTTATCTATTTATCTCAAATTTTAATTTGTCTTCAAGTATAGGGATGGTCTTTTTCTATGTTGATGACTGCCTCAGGAGGCTTAGGCTGCTAAATTTCACTATTTAGTTTTTTCATTACAAGTATGAATTAGTCATGATAATGACTGTGTTTAATTGATATAAAAGGGTAATCAAATTGATAGAGTAAGGGTTGTGGAGTCTAATATGGATGGTTGGTGGTTATGGTATTATTTGTGGCTTTATCTTATTTGAGTATTACAGGTGTGAATTTATGTATATCGGGCTTAGGTGCAAGATGCACATGTGACATTGAAAATTCAAGGCAATTTGTATTGATTCAGTTAGTCTTTATGCAAGAAATGTATGTCCCTCTTCCTTCCAGAATTCTGAATTATATTTACAATACTCTTTATCATGGTGGGTAATCAAGGAATGTTAATGAACATATTGTCTTTAAATGTTAAAGGTTTAAGGGACTCAAAGAAGAGAGGTTCGATTATTAATTGGAGTAGACAACGAGGAGATGTAATATTTTTTCAGGAAACATTTAGTACTATTGATGTTGAAGACAAATGGGAAACAGAATGGGATGGAATTAGTCTTTTCAGTCATGGAACCAATCATAGTAAAGGGGTTTGTGTATTGATTAAATCAAAGTTGCATTTTAAGGTATTAAAAACTAAATTAGATTTGGAAGGGCGATATATATTAATTGATGGTGAAGTTCAGGGGACCCGTCTTGTGTTAGGAAATGTTTACTTTCCAAACAGGGATAAAGAAAATCTCCAATTAGCTTTTCTTCGCATTTTAGAGAGAAGTCTTGAAGAATTTAATAATGAAGGCCATCCTATCATTCTTGGAGGGGACTTTAACATGATTCGAGATTTTAATTTAGATTGTTCAAACAAAGGGAGAAGAATAGGACAGGCTTTTAATTTAGAATTTGATGATTTTCAAGGGAAATTTGATTTAACTGATATTTGGAGAAAGAAGAATTTGGAAAAAAAACAATATACGTATAGACAGAAAAATCCTTTAATTCAAAGTAGGTTAGACTATTGGATAATAAGTAGTGGATTAGAAGAGCGAGTGAATGGTTGTAAAATCGTTGCTTCGGTAGCCCCCGATCATTCGGCTATTGAGTTAGAACTAAAACTTGCACATGAAATATTTAAACGAGGACCATCCTATTGGAAGTTTAATAATAGTCTTTGTTTAGATTCAGAATATACAAACGGCATGAAAAATGAAATAACGTGCTTGATAGAAGTGTTAAGAAAAGAAATTGTAGATAACAGGATTTTGTGGGACTTTGTTAAAATGAAAGTAAGAGATTATACAATAAAATATTCTAAAATTAAGGCACGAGAAAGAAAGTCACTTATGAGTAAATTGCAGGATGAAGTGCAAAAATTGGAGGAAAATTTGGCTTTAGATGGCGATAGAAATACACTAGAAGAGTTAGAATTAAAAAGAGCAGAGTTAAATGGGATATACGGACATGCTTTAAGTGGTTTGAAAGTTAGATCTCGGGCTAAATGGTTTGAAGAAAGTGAAATTAATGATAGATACTTTGAACAATTGTTAAAAGTAAATGGTAATAAAACTTTTATAGGAAAAATAAAATCTAATGGCGAAATGGTAACATGTCAACAAAAGATTTTGAAAGAAATAAGGAAATTTTATTCAAGTTTATATTCAGAAACTAATCAGAAAGATAGATATGAATCTGGACAAGAATATTTTTTCAGTGATATTCCGATGATAAAGGAAAGTAATAAGAAATTATGCGATGAAAAAATAAGCACAGGGGAATGTTTCTCCATTTTAAATGAGATGCAATTAAATAAAACCCGCGGTAATGACGGTTTGACTGTAGAATTCTATCGAACATTCTGGCCATTGATAGGAAAATTAGTTATAGATTCCTTTAATACTTCCTTTCAAAAGGGGGAACTGTCTTCGTCACAAAAACAGGGGGTTATAACTTTAATTGAAAAAGAAGGTAAAGACCCTCTTTTGATAGAAAACTACAGGCCCATTTCATTATTGAATGTAGATTATAAAATTTTGTCTAAAATACTAGCAAGCAGGATTAAAAAAGTTTTAGATGAAGTAATTCATACAGATCAAGTAGGCTATATGAAAGGAAGGAATATAGGAGAAGCAGTAAGTTTAATAGACGATGTTATATTCCATTCGTCTACATTTAATATAAACGGTTTCTTGTTGGGTATCGACTTTGAAAAAGCGTTCGACTCCGTTTCGCATTCATTTTTGAAGAAAATATTAAGTTTGTATGGTTTTGGCCCTCATTTTCGTAAGGGGGTTGATATTTTATATTTTAAAGCAGTTAGTTGTGTTATGAATGGTGGACACTCCACTGGTTACTTTGATGTGGGGAGAGGAGTACGTCAGGGGGATCCATTGTCTCCGTATTTGTTTCTTTTAGTTATAGAAGTGTTAGCACTTGCAATTCGTAAAGCACATAATATAAACGGGATACAAATAGGACATACTGAAGTGAAGTTAACTATGTATGCAGATGATATGACTATGTTTTTGAAAGATTTAGAATCAATACAAAATCTAGAAAAGGTGTTAAATACGTTTTGGAGATTATCAGGATTAAAAGTGAACAAAAACAAAACAAAGATATTGATGTTAGGTCCTCGTAAAAATATAAGAAATACGTTTTCACTGGGAAAGCAGGTAGAAGTTGTTAAAATACTTGGGATATATTTTTCTGTAGACGTAAATATAAAGGAGGAGATGAATTATAAAGAAATATTAAGTAAAATCAAAAGATTATTAGGCTGGTGTAAACAGCGCGATTTGACCCTTACTGGTAAAATACAATTGTTGAAAGTATTTGCCTTATCTAAACTTATATATGTCTCTTCTGTATTATTGGTACCAACTTGGGTTTATAAAGAAGTTGAAAAAATTAGTTTTGATTTCATATGGAGAGGTCATGATAAGATTAAAAGAAATATCCTTTATTTGACTTATAATCACGGAGGTTTAAAAATGATGAATTTTAGAGATATGATTAAGGCACAAAGAATAATGTGGATTAAGAGACTAATCTATGAAGACAGTAATATGAAATGGAAAAAATATTTTGACTATATATTCCAGTCAATTGGAGGAAGGTTTATATTTTTATGTGATTATGATATGAAAGATTTTCATATTCAGGCGCCTCCATTGTACTTGGAATATTTGAATATTTGGCATGACTTAAGAAGGAACAGAATTATTACTAGTAACTTAGGAAATCAAATGATTTTTAATAATACTTTAATCCGTTTTGGCCGGAAAACGCTATTTAATAGGAAACTATTTGAGGCTAATATATATCAAATTAAGCATGTTGTAGATAAAGAAGGCCATTTAAGGCCAGTTAGCTATTTTTTACAAAAAGGTCTTGATGCCAACGATTTATTCTACATTAGTAGCATTTATTCAGCATTGCCGATGAATTTGAAAGAGAAAAGGAAAAAAGACGAAAAGATAAATGACCCGATCGATTACTCGGAATTAATGTATAAAGTAAGCGATAAAATAATACCATATGAAGGACTGACTTCTAAATTATGTTATAAAATCTTTATAGATAATATAAAGGAAACCTTTGTGTTTAGACACGCGGAAATAGCACATTTAAATATTACATCTGGAATTGCGACTTCCTTTTTAACCCCGAGATTATGCACTTTAGATGGTAAATTACGTGAATTTCAGTTTAGATTATTACACAGTATCCTATATTGCAATGATAAACTGTATCAGTTTGGCTATATATCATCTAACTTATGTTCTTTCTGTGGAAAGGAAATCGAGGTATACAACCACTTATTTATGAATTGTCAATTTGTTAAAAAATTGTGGCAAGAAATAGGGGAACAAATGAAATTGATGCACTTAGATACTTTAAAATGGGAGGAGATTTTGGTTGGGTTAGATGGAAAATCAGAAAAGCACATGTATATTAACCACTTAATTATACTCATAAAATATATGATATACAATGCGAGATCAAAAGGAACGCCCCCAACAAAGAAAGAAATCTATAATGCACTTTTAGAAAGTAAGGATAATGAACATAAAAAGGCAATAGCTCGAAATAAGTTAAGTCTACATCTAAAGAAATGGAATTATTTTGAATGTTGGACGGAAGGAGGACATACATGATAATATCACAAACAGTTTTAAAGAAATTATATTCATTATTACAATTGCCCTATATACTTTGAATTTGCACCTATCAGGTTATAATATATACCTTGTTCAGTTAAATTGTACTATTGTTGTTTATTTATAGATGGCACGTAATGGAAATATATAATTTGTATTGTGTTTATTGCCATGTTGAATTATATTGTGTAATTAATGCTCAATTTGTAATTATTCGTTTTGAAAAACTGAATAAGGAATAAAAAAATTATGAAAAGAAAAAAAAAAAGTCTGTCTGTGTGTGTGTCTGTCGGTGTGTCTGTGTGAGTGTATGTCTGTAAAGCAGGTCTTTGGAAAAAAAGCAGGTTCAAACTTCCCCCAAAATGATCCTCCATCAAGAGGGCTACTCTGAAAGTATATAAGGGAAAATTAGGATTTTTTTTTATTTTATAGAAGTAATATTTTAAGCCTGTATAATAATAATAATAATAATACATTACATTTTTATAGCGCTTAGTACGAAAGTTCCTAAGCGCTTTACAAAGTAAATTATTTAAATATACATAGGTACTGTACTTAAACTAAAATTATGAAGCATAGCCTTAAAAATAAGTAATTTACGTGACAAAAGAAGCATACAAAATAACTTAAGTATTAACAATTAAATTGAAAAATTTACATTATTAATCTAAAAATTACTACACATAGCCTTATACAAAGAATAAGAGACAAACCATTATAAAGTATATAGAAAGATAATAAACAATTACATCAGCAGCATGAAGCTGGAGAGTTACAGAGGGGAATTAAAAAGGAAAGTCTTAAGGGAAGACTTAAACACAGCAGCGGACTGGGTATCCCGCAACTCGATCGGAAGACTGTTCCAAAGCCTTGGGGCTGCCACACAGAAGGCTCGGTCTCCATATCTTGTGCGAGTTCGGGGTCCGGGGGCGAATTGCAGATGAGCAATAGAGGATGACCGAAGTCTCATGGATGATGCAGGGGTCTTATGTGATAGGAGATCGATGATGCAGGGAAGTGCATGTCCATGTTTGGCTTTGTACGTCAGGAGTAGGATTTTGAAGACTATAGTTGAGAAACCGGGAGTCAGTGAAGTGAGCGGATTATAGTGGTAATGTGATCATGTTTTCTGGTACGGGATATTAATCTAGGAGCAGTGTTCTGAATGCGTTGAAGGAGGAAGAGGTGTGAGTTCGATAATCCAAAAAGTAAACTGTTACAATAATCCAGATGGGCGGATACGAAGGCATGAACAAGTTGTTTCGTTGTACTGTCCGATAAATACTTTCGAATTTTACCAATCTTGGAAATTCCCAATGGTGCAGCTCGACATTTTGAACGGATATGACTTGTCATGGTGAGATTCTTGTCAAGAATGACACCGAGATCGCGTGCAGCATGAACACATTTGATGTTCGTCCCATCACCCATCTGCAACACCGGAAGACTCTCGGCACCTCTGAACTTACAGAAAATATGGATGACCTCAGTCTTCGAATGTCCGATATGCATTGCTGTAGCCTTAGAAGTCCAATATCCTGATCCCCAGGTCTGATAACGGCATACAATTGGATGTCATCAGCGTACAATGTATGCTGAATACCGTAGTGAGATTTGATGACTTTCTCTAGGGGGCCGGTGTACAGTATAAACGCCAGAGGACCAATGACCGATCCCGGGGAATGCCATGTGGAAGAGCGAATGACTTAGAAAGGGCATCGTTGACAACAATCTTCTGCCTCCGATTCTCAAGATATGAGGCCAGCCACTCTTGTGCAACACCCTTCATGCCGTATTCACGTTCGACGATGTCAATCAAATGCATTCATGTGTGTGTATGTGGAATATAGCATAGCGTAACACAATGAACAAAATATTTTTTGGTGATTGGTACCTCTTGACTTCAGCTGTGCAAAGGGGTTTTACTTAAAATCTTAACGATTGTTACTTTTCAAGCACTTCCACTCCGACGAGTACCCTTTTGCAACAAAATATGTAGAAATTGGAATACCCAAACTATGATACCAAACAATGAAATATCCTGCAGAGAAACTATTGTACAAAGAAAGTATGCTTATTTTTAGTCCTTTACATTCTGCATCTCATTATTTAATATTGATGAAAATAAAACTCGGAAAACATCTTGTACAAAATCTGTAATTTTCTTTTTTTACAATTTCAAAAAATAATAAGTAATGCATTATTTACCCTTAACATTAATAAACATTGAATACAACATACCTTTTTCGTTGTGGAGCCATGGATGATTAAACATAAGCTAGTCTATAGGTGTCACATACCGTACACACGTATATGTATAACACCGAGAACAGCGAGAATTAAAGGAACTTAGATGATTTTTTTTTACTACAATATTATGTAACCATGTACTCTTCCACGTCTCGAGGAATTGATGATTCGGAACCGTGCATAAGGGCTAATCATGAATAGGTTAACTTGCTGATACATTTGCCTCTCCCCCCCCCCCCCCCCCCCACCCCCACTACACAAATCGTGGAAACCAAAACAACAATAAACAATGCTATCTATTTTCCTTACCTTGGGAGCCGTGGGGGCGATATTATGATGGGCTTTTGAGACACAGAATATCATTTTGGAAATAAAAGAATCATGAAATTCCTTTTGACGAAGCCTATGTATGATACTGATATTTTTCAATAAACTGGATCTAAATGTATGGTGGCCAAAACAGGTATTCGGCTAACTGACAATTAAACAAGATAAAACCTAGGCGAAATTATGTTCAGAACTTATGGCATGGACCTGGAACTTCAGGTGCTTGGGTGCAGTAAGTGTTACTGGAGCACCCTTGGTTATATGGGTAACATGGGTAATGACGGAAAATTCCAAGCAACCGCAGTGTGAGTCTTGGGTGTTGTATTTTTCGGCTTGTCCAGAGAATTTGGGAGTAAAAAGGCATCCAGAAAATGTAATAAGCCTGTTGTTGTTGTTGTTTTTGTTTGTTTGTTTTTTTGGGGGGGGGGGGGGTTCGAAAGCCAGCTTACGATGCTTGAATTGTAAAAAATTAAACCTGTCAGAACACTTTCAGCCAAAGTGAAAATTAATGAAGATGAAGTTTTATTCGCTATCTTCGTTCCCCCGCAGATATCTCTGACTGAATTGTGCTTTAAATTTGGCTAAAGACATGGATGGAAATAAGATTTCATCAAAATCAGAATTTGTAAATTATGAAGACGTGGATTAAAGGGACATCCGCCTACCACCCCACCCCCTCCGAAGTAATAGGGAGAAAAATTCTGGATTACCGTGGGTTCTAATATTTTGCCCCCCCCCCCCGAATCCAACGTCCAGATAAGCCACTGAAAGGCTATCAAACTATTAGGCGCATAACTGTCATTATTGATATGAAACAAAATAAGAATGTCTGCAACAGGTTTAGTTTCAATTTTATCATTTAAATACCAGAACCATAGACTAATTACTAAAGACAAAAATATTATGCGCAAGTCTGGTGGATTTCCAAACCGTAAAGCCGATAAAATAAATTGACATTAAAATGTGACCCTTTAATCCACCCCCATCCCATCTCCTTCTCACGAACTTCCTACCATGTTGCTCCCTCGCACCATAAAATACGATATGACAATAAACAACATTTGGTCTTATCCATGCATAATCAATAATAAAAGTAAAACGTGCCTTCCTTATTTTTATTCGATGACAATACTAAAAAGATTTATTTCCTTTTATTACCATGGCCGAGAAAAGTCTCCTCTTCTTCTTCTTTTTCTTCTTCTTCTTTTTCTTCTTCTTCTTCTTCTTCTTCTTCTTCTTCTTATTATTATTATTATTATTTTTGCAATGTCGTACTACGACATTGACCTGTTTCCGTTCGCGTTCTGACTTTCCTATTCTTCTTCTTCTTCTTCTTCTTCTTCTTCTTCTTGATCTTCTTACCTCAAACTCCTATTCATTTTGCACGTAGTGCTTGTTCCTCCTAATTAGGTCCCTTCCTCTCGTCCATTTCATTTCAAATTTCATAGCCATCTTCCTTGCCATGTCTAGTTGTGCACCTGACTCTTCATTTTCCGAAATCACTCATGCATGAACATCCAGGCGCCATTTTTTCCATTTTCGGGCCATTTTCATGTCTTTCTTTCTTCTTGCCTATCTCCACTATCCTACATGCTACAGACTTCTAACAAAGTGCTCTATATAGAGTAAGACTTGTTCTTCAACTTTCTTTTTTTTACCTAACCTTCAAAATTTCATCTTCATACTCTAAATTCAAATCCGAAATCGGCAACATTAAAAAACATTAAAATTCTTCAAATATTCATTCCCGAATTTGAAAAATTGCCATAACTTCCTCATATCAAGTCATTTTTGTCTCAAATTTTCACTGTGGCTTTATCTTGTCATTGCACACATCCCTGATCAGTTTCATGCTTTAATGATTCGGCATAATAAAAATAGCGCCCTCTAAGGTTTCCAAAATGGCTATTTTCTTGTGGCCGTATCTCCATCATGCCTGGCTAAAACCGTACCCTTTTTTGGATTTAGGTGCTTCAAGATATACTCTATTCAGCCAACTGAAAAAATATATACCTTATCACAGACCAACTTGGCGAAAATTGCTCGTAAAAATCATGAAATTTACGGAAATGCCGAAATAACTTCAACTTGCTCTAAAATTGCGAAATTTAAACCTACATCTTTGAAACTTGGTAGGTGTGTGTATCAATGTATTTGACAACTGTCAGGTAAATTTGGTAAAAATTGATGACGTCATCACGAAGTTATCGCAAAAAATCTCAAATTAATATGCATTACATAATATGGCGTAATATGCTTATTTTAAATGGCGCACTAATGACATTCAGCTCAAAATGACTGCAATGAAATTCCCTTCTCAGAGATCCCAAACACGGTATAGGGTCTCACAGAAAATTTTCAGTAAATCGCGATTTAAGTCAGGTCATAATACGGATCCTGCAGAATTTCCGCCCATGCATTACACGTATTGTCTATGGGGCAAATCGGGATCCCGCTTTTGGCCCTCTGAACGATCTTTATTTTTTTTGAAAATTTGCAGGCACATTCTTTGAGGCAAAATGAAGAGAATCTCGAAGCCGGATTTTTTAAAATCGGTCAAGCGTCACATTTTAGATGCCATTTTGTGCATTACACGTATTGTCTATGGGGCAAATCGGGATCCCAACTTTGGCCCCCTGAACGATCTTTATTTTTCTTGATATTTTGCAGGCATATTCTTTGAGGCAAAATGAAGAGAATCTCGAAGCCGGATTTTTAAAATCGGTCTAGCGTGACATTTTAGACGCCATTTTGTTCTATAAATTATCATGCATCACACGCTTCGATAGAATTGTCATAAAAATATGAAAGTGGTCCCAAAATGACGGCCATGAAATGCTCTTTCGTATGATACCAAATACGGCAAATAAAGAACAAAAAAGAGCCCAGTTATTAGCAAATAAAGCCATTTCAGTACATGCCATTTAACGACATTTTCTTCAATACAATTCTACGCAAAGCCGATGTGGCGTGGTAAAATCCTCAATTTACCCTGCACAACATATTATTTAATAATATGCTTATTTTAAATGGCGCCCTAACGGCAGTCGGCTCAAAATGACTGCAATGAAATTCCCTTTTCGGGGATACCAAACACGGTATATGGTCTCACAGAAAATTTTCAGTAAATCGCGATTTAAGTCAGGTCATAATACGGATCCTGCAGAGTTTCCGCCCATGCATTACACGTATTGTCTATGGGGCAAATCGGGATCCCAACTTTGGCCCCTGAACGATCTTTATTTTTCTTGAAATTTTGCAGGAATATTCTTTGAGGCAAAATGAAGAGAATCTCGAAGCCGGATTTTTAAAATCGGTCAAGCGTGACATTTTAGACGCCATTTTGTTCTATAAATTATCATGCATCACACGCTTCGAGAGGATTGCCATAAAAATATGAAAGTGGTCCCAAAATGACGGCCATGAAATGCTCTTTCGTATGATACCAAATACGGCAAATAAAGAACAAAAAAGAGCCCAGTTATTAGCAAATAAAGCCATTTCAGTACATGCCATTTAACGACATTTTCTTCAATACAATTCTACGCAAAGCCGATGTGGCCTGGTATACTCTGCGTCACATAGTGTGGAAGCCACGTGGCCAGAGGCTATGGAAAGGCATTTTATCCTTCTACCTTTCCCTATGTTATTCTTTGTCATCTTGTCTTTCTATGTTTTACCCTACTGTCATTGTTATTATTATTATTATTATTTATTCGACCATAAAAACGAGTACAAGATATGCATACAGAGTAATAGATAAAATAGAATAAGATAAGACGGAATGGCATGTGGGTCAGGGTTTACAAAAGAGAAATTCTTCTCTGTTGCCCGTAGGCATATGAACCCGCACATGCCATTCCGAGAAATATAATAGATATTGCACAATATACATATATAATTATACAAATGAAAACAAATGATCGTCCAGAAAATTACAGTAAAGTATTGAAAATTGCAAAATGTAAATTACATCGGATTCGGATAAAACTGCCTGTCATCAATGTTGATTAATTCGTGAAAATATCTGTTTGATTGAGACCTTGGAAAAAACAAGAAGGGAATAATGGATAATCCACTATTCAAAAAATGAAGAAAACAAAATGAAATGAAATGAAATCTGACTTAAAATTCAACTTCAAAAGGTTAAATCTTACCAGAATATCATTAAAAACATCTTGCATGTAACATTAAAAATGCTAATATACTTTCATATTAAAAATTGCAATGCAAGTATACATTATGATTTGAAATTTAATTGCAGTAAATTGAAAAATACATGGGGAATGATAGAAATACACAGAGGAGGTTTGCCTCCTCTGTGTATTTTATGGAGGCTAGATAGTTACCAAATTTTATAAATACATATGAAATATAAATCACTGTGTACTACGATAATGCTGCAGATTAATATAATATCCAGAATTATTTTAGAATTGAAAGTGGATTAGAAGACTAAAAAAAAAAAAAAAAAAAAAAAAAGGAATCACAGTACAGGCAAATTTATGACATATCTATTGCTGTTTTGGGCTGTATGAATATTATGGTTAATCTTCAAGTGGAATATAATTGCAGAATGATAGGTTATGGCATAATAGTATGACAGTTCAAATGCTTTTTAACAGATAAGTAATAATACATTACAGATTTGTTCATATTATTACACTTGTTTATAACTAAATTATCTGTACTTTTCTGAATTCAGGGTAATATTTAGCAAGAAAAGGAAGAAAGGGTCAAAAGGGAGTTAGAAGAGAATAGAGATCAATTTAGTGGAGGGAGGAAAGGTGTAATTATTCAGAAAGAAGGGTTCGCTTAAGAGAGAGAAGAAAGCATGAGAGTGAGGAAACTACTGATGCATCCTTAACATCTGATGGCAACTTGTCCCACAGGCGAGGGAACCTACGGGAGGGGGACAGGAACAAAGCCTGTGTCTGTGAAGGAAGATGACAGAAAGAAAGAGTACTTAGACGTCTTTTGTTAATTAGAGTGTTCTCTAATAGTGCTTCACAGTCACAGCAGGAGTACAGACATTTAAAGGTAAATGAACATAACAAATACTCTCGTCGAGCCGACAGGGTAGACCAGTTGAGAACCCGTAATCTCTCTTCGTAAGGCATTACACCTCTTTTCTGTTTCAGAGCAATACGTGTTGCTATGCGTTGAATTCGTTCTATTTGTTGGATTTGACTAGATGTGTTTGGGTGCCATGCAGGAACACCAAACTCAATAATCGGCAGGATAAGTGCCTTGTATAAGGCAAAAATAGCAAAGGTGGAGGAACCACGGGCTACAACTCTGATAAACCCAAGAAGGCGACTCGCTCGAGCAGTAATTGCATCAACATGGGACTTCCATGAAAGATTAGAACTGATCAATACACCAAGATATTTGTGTGAAGAGACACATGAAAGATGTGTGCCCCTCATGGTATAGACAGTATTTGGAATATCACGCTTTCTAGTCACATGCATGACCTTTGTTTTGGATGAGTTAAAGGACATACCGTTTGTGGTTGTCCAGTTTTGAAGCAAGTCCAGGTCATGTTGCAACTGAATCTCATCATCGTGAGTACGGATGACACGAAATAGCAACATGTCATCAGCAAATAGTAACAGATCAGAGTCAACATCAGATATGACATCATTCACAAAAAGGTTAAAGAGTAGCGGGCCGATCACGCTGCCCTGAGGCACACCAGAAGAGACCTTACTCCAAGAGGAGAGAGCACCCATAAAGAGCACCCCTTGGATTCGGTCAGATAAAAAAGAACGTACCCACTTCCAGATATTACCACGGATATTGTACTTGGTTGCTAACTTGGATAGTAAGATACTGTGGGGCATACGGTCAAAAGCCTTTGACATATCCAGAAAAATTGCATCAATGTGTGGTGGACGTGGTTTGTCTAGTGTGGTAGCCCAATTATGTATCAGGTTTACAAGTTGTGTTACACAACTTTTACCTTTAGTGAAGCCATGTTGATGTTTGCTCATCAGTCCATATAACCCCACATGATCTTGTATGGCATTAACAACAAATCTCTCTAAGTTCTATGTTCTATGATCTTTGATTTCTTCCTTTCCTTATGTTAAATACCGCACAACCCCAAAGTGCCGTGCGTAGTTTACTATGCTTCATTGTTTTGAGGCCATGTGGACTGGAGCGTGTGGAAAGCCATTTGGGTCAGGGCGTGCGCCACCATCATCGTCATCACCATCATCATCACCATTATCTTTATCACAGTCATCATTATATCATCGTCATTACCATTTTCATCATCATCACCATCATCATCACCATTATCATCACCATCATCATCATCATTTTATCATCATTATCATCATTATCATCATCACCATGATTATATCATCATCATCATATCATCACCATCATCATCACCATTATCAATATCACCATCATCATCATTTTATCATTATCGATCTTTATCATCATTACCATTATTATATCATCACAATCATCATCAACACCATCATCATCATCAACACCACCATTACCATCATCACCATCATCCTCATTGTCATCACCATTATCATCATTCTTTGATTTTTTGTTCTTTTTTCTTGTTTTCATTTTTCTATCATCTCCTAGTTTAACAGTATGCATTATTTTCTCCCATCTTATCTGATATCATGTTTCAACATGCATAACTTTATATTTCACATGTCAACTTTTCAAAAAAAAATAAAAGATACGGACGACATTGCATGCACATCGTTCCGATACGATTGCAGTTCTAGTTTTTTCTTCTTCTTGTTATTCTTTTTTTACTTCTCTTTTTTTACAACTCGTATTCAAAAGAACTATTATAATTCTTCTTGTTTCACGACCGTTCCTCACCTTGTCCTGAAAGTGCAGCAATTTTATTACCATCTGTATGCCAACGAAACACTTAAACTCCTCTTATTTTACGACTGTTCCTAACCGTGACATCAAAAGTGCAGCATTTTATTTTCTATTCATATTTCTCAGAAACACTACGATTCTCCTTATTTCACTTATTTCACTTCCGCCATTGATATAAAGTGCAGCATTTTTGTGTCCAGACTTGTTGTTGTTGTTGTTGTTTAAAGAAACAAGTGATTTAAAAGAGTTACAGTGAACGGTGGCTAGAAAAGCGCAGTACATTGAATTAGCTTCAGGTTTCAAAAATTAGCTGTGTTATAATATAGGTTTACCCAGTTCAAATTCCCATTTGTTTATCAATATTCTTTTGTTCCATAATTTTACTTTTTTGTTGTAATTACATTATTGTTGGTCATCATTATCATCTATTTCTGATTTAGGACATGGCGAAAACAGGGCTTTATAAAAAAAAAAATTCTATATCTTATCATGTAAAACGCAATTAGAAATAAATTCGATGGGAAGGAGTGCATTGTTTAAGAGCAATCCGACCTTTGCAAAAAGCTGATTTGTGTGAAAGGAGAAAGTAAGAGAAGTAGGACGGTGACAGTTTGAAAGCAGTCCGACAAAGAATGAGAAGGTTATGAATGTTTGAAAAATGAGATTACTACATCTAAGCGAATCTCAAATTGGCAATTTGGTGAATTGATTGTGACGTATTCAACATTCATATCAATAGATATGCATGTTCATGTTTCTAATTCCATAATGTTCGCGATCCGAACCACCAGTGAATTTTAATGCTCATTAGGTTTTTAAAAAATCTTAATTTGAATGCTAATTCCATTAAAATGCATGATGGAAGTATGTGATTGCCTGCCCTACAAATCAAACTGAATGCTTCTTCAGATAAATTAAATTCAATCTTGATGAGCATTAAAATTTAAATGAAATCAAACGACTGCGCATCAATTTGGATGCTGTTTTGATGAATTGGACTGCGAAATGATATACAGTGCGTCCCAGAAAAAAAGTTAACAGTTTGAAAAAGTCTACCCAAATAAATGTTTCAAAATATTCTAAGGAAAGTTTCATAACTGCAGATAGCTGAGGGTCTCTTCTATCAAATGACACCAAAATATCAACCAATATTCTACGCTTGAGTGAGCAAAAACCTATTTGTGAAAGGGTGCAAAATCTAGACGACAAGAATTGATTGGCTGTTGCAGGTATCAGGCAAGCTGAGAATCATGAAAAGGCTTAGAAATTTCCATACTCTGGTCCATAAAAGGCAATTTATGAAATAACAGGCTTTGTTCTCTGTATGTCCTTACATTCCATCAACATCTTTTACTTGAGTGAGCAATTAACTACTTTGTTCAGTGTTTCAAAATGTTACTTTTTGTGAGTCTTTTAATTTCACCTGGCTTGCTCACTCAACAATAAAGTTTTGATGGGATATATCAGGACATACAGTGAACAGTCTGTTCTTTCATAAATTGTTTTTTAATGATCAGAATATGACATTATTTTCTACGCCTTTTCATGACTCTCAACTTTGCTGATACCAGCCAAAACATAAACAAACATTTTTCAAGTATGGATTTTGCACCCTTTCACAAAATTAGATTTTGCTCAATGAAGCGTAAAATTTTGGTTTCATATGTTAGAAGAGACTCTAAGCTTTCCATGGGCATAGACATTTCCTGACAATATTTTAAAACAAATGGGGAGACTTGTTTCAACTGTCAAATGGGGAGACTTGTTTCAACTGTCAAGTTTAAACGGTTCTCAACTTCATTCATACCAGCCAGGACAAATACTAATTCTTGTCCAGTCTGAATTTTGGACCCTTTCACAAAAGTGGTTTCTGATCACCCAAGCTTAAAGGAGAATTACAGTCCGACCTCGTCTATCCGGCCGCATTGGGACCGGCACCCATCCGGATAAGTGAAATGGCCGGATATGAGAGAAATATACATTTTCTATGCAAATGAATAGGGTAGGGCAGTCTATTGGCTGTAAAATTTATGTTTTCTTGGTGTAGTTGATGACTGCAAATGATCTTTTTATTTGTAAGAGATGAAATGAAATAAAATTAAACAGAAAATTGCCCATGGTGTTCCTGTTTCCAAGGCTTTTGGGTGAATTGCATGACGAACTGGCCGGATAAATGAAGTTCGGATAAGTGAGGTCGGACTGTAACCCCATAATATAAATGTACTTATGTTCAAAGGTATGATATATTCTTAATCACTGGCCTGTATCACTTTAGAAATAAAATATCAGAAAAGGGTTTAAATCAAGACATTCTAGCACACCGTATCATCTGCTAACACTTTACATGGGGCTGCCATTTTCTTGATGATATGGAGTTGTACATGAACCACAGGAAACTGTTCCGGTCAGGAAGATATTTTTAATCATAGAGCTACATTGTTTCTCTTCATTACAAAGAAATCCCCATATATGATGGAAAATACATAACAGGTGTAAACATATATTCTATAATTTGAAATTTATAGATTTCTTTAATTCTCTAGTTTTGCTAAATAGAAGTCTATTTCTTCGGCTTGCCTGGCAGAGCAGATACATAATTTATACAACGCGCATTCTGACTATTGAAGTCCATTATCTCAAAGCAGGTGAATGCATAGTTTGTCACTATTGACGCTCGGGAAAGTTATCATCCATAAATTTGAATTAATTTGCTCCTTCGCGTACGTCATCGTATCAAGAAAATAGATTTCTATTTGGTAAAATAGTAATTTTCAAAGAAATATAGAACACATTTTCGTTTTTAGAATATATGTATATATCTGTTAAATAATTTAAATCTCAAATGGGATTTTGTATCAGGAAGAAAGACAATTTTGGATTAAAAATGTACACATCAAGAAAATGGTATCGCTAGCAGACGATAAATTTTGCTGAGAAAATCTTGATTTATACCCATCTCGTATATTTAAATGCAAAACTACGTCGGACGACAAGAAGGAATAGGTTACATCTTTGAATATAAGAACATTTAAATTTTGAGGTTAATTCCCCTTTAATAACAAGTCAGATTTGTTGTGTTATTGCATAGGAGAGACCATAAACTATCAACAGGAATGAAAAAAATATGGAAAATATTGTTAAATGTTGAATTGGGGGAGACTTTTTTTCCAACTGTTAACTTTTCGGAGGGACGCACTGCAGTTTGGAAGATTTTGTTCAACGGTGGCTCCTGTGCTCGCGTGCACGTCTGTGGTCTTTTTGGAGTTGAGCCGTCACTCTTATTTTGAACAGCGAAGATCAACCCACGTCTAGTTATCATTTCTCAAAATGGCTTTTGGGAGCTTTAGAAAACAACTTTTGATTATTATCTGTATGTGCTCTGGTGAGTATATCTTTTGGACTCATGCTAGGATTAATGCAGAGTATAGGATATGTAGCGGTGAAAAACTCAGTGACGGAGGGGAAAAGTGTCTGGAAAAATTCTACCCTCTCCCCCCCCCCCCCCAAGAAGATTGCATTTTGATTTTTCTTTATTTTAAAGCACATTTAATCACACAGACAAATCAAAGTAGGATTTTGATATTCCAACCTTTCCTCCTTTCTCTTAGTGGATTTAGAGGACAAGAAGGAATAGATTACATCTTTGAATATAAGAAGATTTAGATTTTGTGCTCGCGTGAACGTCTGTGGTCTTTTTGGAGTTGAGCCGTCACTCTTATTTTGAACAGCGAAGATCAAGCCACGTCTAGTTATCATTTCTCAAAATGGCTTTAGGGAGCTTTAGAAAACAATTTTTGATTATTATCTGTATGTGCTCTGGTAAGTATATCTTTTGGACTCATGCTAGGATTAATGCAGAGTATAGGATATGTAGCGGTGAAAAACTCAGTGACGGAGGGGAAAAGTGTCTAGAAAAATTCTACCCTGCCCCCTCCCCCCCCCCCCCCCAAGAAGATTGCATTTTGATATTTTTTTTTATTTCAAAGCACATTTAATCACACAGAAAAATCAAAGTAGGATTTTGATATTCCCACCTTTCCTCCTTTCTCTAAGTGGATTTACGCAGCGTTAAGTCATCATTTAGACAAAAATTTTGAGTTCTCCTAAATTTGGGGGAGGACCCACCCAAACACGTCTTCTTATTGAAGAGTTATTCATGAACAATATACATTCATATCCTGATGAAGCAAACAATACTTATTAGGCTAAAATAAACATATAATCAAATGCAAAACAAGTAAGTGATAAATCACTTGCACAGCATTAACCCAGAATACTTTTTCATTTACTGCTCCTAAATTTTGGAATTCCCTCCCTTTAAATAAACGAGACAGTATAAGTTTAAGTACACTCAAAGGTAAATTGAAAAAAATCACTAATTGCTTTTTATGATCATTGATCCCTCAATGATCCTGATGACGATTGTTGTTTACCTGTGTAGCAAAATCTATAGACTAAATGAAACCTTCAAGATCTTGTCCCTTTCCCACCCTCCAGTCCTAATCCCCACCTGTCACTTTGTCCTTCTTGTTTCGTCTGTTGTAAAGTTTACTCCTTTAAATCGTTACTATTTTCCTATTACTATTTCCAGCTTTTTGTGTTTACAATATTTTTCGGTGCTTTCTCTTCGATGGAAAGTGTGCTATGTCAATAATTTGTTTGCTTTCCATGGCCATGTATCTGTTTTCTTCTTTTTTCCCTTTTATTGGGTATTTTATGCATGATTGCCCAGTCTAGTTCTTTTTATGTACTGTATTCATGATTTATCTTTTGCCAGGGACCAGCGCTTCTACAAGCTCTGCTTCTAAGCTGGTCTCTGTTTTCATTCTCATTTTCATAAAATTAATCTTACGTAGTCTTCATTGATGTTCCTTTTTTTTCTCTCTCACAACTCAAACTTTAATGCACTTTGTTTTGCTTGTAATGATCGAAAAATGTTTCTGCACTAAGTTGTGTTAATTATTTTGTATATAGTCAATTTCATAATACTTATTGTTATATACTTTGAAAAATGAAAATGTAATGAAATAAAATCTAAATCTGAAAAAAAAATTACCGTTTGGACCAATATGAAATTCCCATTTGTATAGGGATTACAACTTTCATAATGCTTGTCCAATTTCGATCAAACTTTTAACAATTTACTTCCCTGATTTTTCTGTTTTCTTCCAGAGCAACTTGCCATTAAGGTTGGATGCCCCTTTAAAGAAAGAGAGCCTGAATACATAATTCTTAAGCATATTAACCATTTTGCATTTTGATGCTTTATGCCAAAGTGCAAAATTATCAGATGCAAATTACATTTCAATGTTTATGCAGTATTTTTCAATTTGACGGCAATCTTGGAAATGAAATTCCCCACTATTTGAATTTTTCAGCATTATAAGATATACCTTTAAATTGGTTTCATTTTTGTCTCAACCAAATATACCATTGTAACTCGCTTATATATATATTTTAGGCAAAAAAGTTCCAACATCCACAAGATGATCAAGATCTCTACATCTGCGATTTTATTTTATTATCATTTGTGGGGGGATTAGGATGCAGCATTTTTGAAGGCAAATTTGGGTGTCACACCCTAAAAATCTGTAGGTAAATTTGGGTGTCACCCCCCCCCCCCCACCACTCAAAATGTTCTAGCGACGCCCCTGTATATGTATATGTATATATATATATATATATATGTGTGTGTGTGTGTGTGTGGGTATGTGCGTGTGTGTGTGTGTGTATATACAGTATCCAACAAAAGTGAGAACAGTTAAAACTTCCAGTGTAATTTCTTACAAAACTACTAAAAGCACAAGCCTTACAGCAATGGTAGAGTAGACATTATGTGATATGTCTATCGGTATACATAAGATTTATTTCATAACAACAGTATACCATGCTAACGATGTTGTTCAAATAGGCAACAAACGTGAGTACACCCCAGCTTTCCTGTGTAGGAATGAGTAATATTAGTAAACTGTACTCTGATTCTAATTGATATAGTGCTTAGAGACCATGATGCCCGTACAAAATTGTGACATTTATTTAAATATGAAAATGATTCCAATGAGGTAAAGTACAGGGGTATACTCACTTTTGATGCCCCACTTTTTTCACAAATTTGCTCACTGCACTACACTTTTTTTCACAGAATAAATATTTTTTGTCTAAAAATGTATCACAGAATGTCAACTTTATCATTGCTTTAAGGCTTGTGTGTTTAATGCATTTAGAAAAAAATACATCGGAGTATTCATATTTTTGTTATGGGTGTACTCACTTTGATTGGATACTGTATATACTCGGTCTATAAAAAACAGTGGACACTTGTGGTCGTTAATAACTCAAAAAGTGTACGGAGTAGCAGACTGAGG